>CM064560.1:5528650-5695928 GCA_032716605.1 Paralithodes platypus
CTTCTACTACACAACCCACTCACATCTGTAAAGGTCAAGGGGGGTAGGGTTTATTCCATAGTTTATTTAGTTTATTTATCTGCTTTTTGTCTATATATTGTGAGGTTCCATTTTTGTTTGTTTGTTTTGCAAGCTTTACATTTTAATTAATATATTTTTGTTTTCATTATACTGTACATAGCTGCATTGGTTTACAGGGAAAGATTGTTTTGATTATCATTCCTTACCCGACCGCCAAATAAAGAGTCCCAATATTATTTTTCCTTACCCGGCCGCCAAATATAGAGTCCCGTGGTGGTGTTGATCTCCACGTACATCAGTTCCTCTGTTGTGCTGTTCTCCGAGACTGTTGTGTTGTGCCTGGTGTGATAGAAACTTTTATACTATAAGTTCAAAATACGATGGCATACTGTGTTGGCCAGTTTAACTATAGTCTATTCGCTGTAAGTAGGCGAGAAATCATGACCTCTATCCTCTGTAACTCAAAAAGGGCTTGAACAAATTGGCTTTAAATTTCCACAGCTATTCCTTCACTGACTCTTCCCAAAAGGTAGAAAAGCTTGATTATTCTATCCCTTTTTGAGTTACAGAGGTTAGAGGTCATGATTTCTCGCCTACTTACAGCGAATAGACTATAGTTAAACTGGCCAGTCAAGACGGAAGATATAAATAGGATGGATCTAAATGAAATGAGGATGGTGAGATGAATATGTGGGTCTGCCATGAGAGACAGAACCCCCAGTGTGGAACTCAGACGGCACTTGGGCATTGAGAGTATTAGTGAGGAGATGTGTGATGATGATGAAGCAGATTTTACCACCATACACTCCCTGCTGAATAGCTGGGCTAGGGTGGGTGCCCTGATGAATCAGGAACTTCAGTGAACATTCACCACAGATTGCTAGACTGCACCGTTCACCAACAGCACTGACATCTGCTAATAGCTCACTGGCTGGCCCGAGACTCGAACTGTCATCCTCACAGTCAGCAGGCGAGCGCTCTACCAATCGAGCTAGGCTTAGAATTAGAAGGTATGGATATGTGGAAAGGATAGATGAGAATACAGTAATTGTGTTTGTGTGGAGCGCTCGGTCTTTAAATTTATGTGTGTATGTATTTTCTACTTTTGCACACAACATTACTACAATACTATACAGTGCACACTGCACAGTGAGTGGAATGTAAAGATGTCAGTGATATAAACTGCTTACATAACTGTACAAAGCTTGTATATCCTCAATAATTCATATAAAATTACACATACTGGTACTTACACCAAATATCCCACCAAGAGAGGTCTATCCACTTGATATCCAGGGTTCCCAGATCTTTTAGTTATAGCCGGTACGTAGTCTTCATTATCAACTGTTGCCTCGTCCACATCACCCGTCGTGTTATTATCAGTTGAACTTTTACTAACATTGAGAGTTTCACTTTTATCGACTGTGGATCCCATGTGGTGAAAACTGACGGAGAAATGTTGGAGCAGTGAAATCTTGGATGTGGCAGAGGCATTTTTCCCAGACTTTTTCTGATGATTTGGCTTGCTGGACCTAATTTTACTGCCAGGATCATTGACTAACACTGGAACATTTCCTAATTTAATCCTTGCATGTATTTCAGCAATGGAAGGTCCAGCCCAACCAAAGCTATATTCCACGCCAAGAACAACATCTTCACATTTTTGCGAGGTGGGATTATAATTTGGCAAGTTGGTCCCATCGCATTTCTCTGTACGACTCTCCTCCTCTCTCTGAAATCCTGTTGAATATTTATCATCTCTACCTCTTCTTGAATTCTTTAGCTTGATGTATTTTGAAGTACTGTCATGGAGGCAGTCGTATTCCACAGAGATATTGACTCTTTCTAGACTGGAGAGATTTCCTATAACACCTTCAGCTTCAAAGAAGGCATCAGATACCAACTCATCAAATTCCTGGAGGTAAGATGCCGAACTTAGCAACGCATCAGTCTTGCACGTATCCGGAGAGAGTGACAGAGAACACTTGTGATCAAATTCTTCCAGGAAATACACAGGGAGTGTTTGTACACAAATGCCATTGAGCAGAGGCTGTGGTAATGAAAGCACACTCCGAGACTCCAAATCATTCCCTAACAATAGAGTCTCCAAGGGCGACCCCAGCATATAATACTGATGAAAGCTTGGGCTCGGGGTATGGGATCCCGTCTCCTCAAAACTATGGTCAGGACTTTTAACTCTCAAGAGGAAATTCTGGAAGTCAAGGATAGAAGGTTCGTGTCTGTAGAAGTGTCCGAGGTAGGGTGTGTTGACGGTGACGGTACACAGGAAATCATGCCACTCGTGTGAATACGGCCCACGGTAGTTACAGTTGTGCTCGGGATGCTTGTCTGTCTGTTGGCCACCATGTAACCCTTTCTCGCAAGTGAACGACGCTATCTCAAACTTGGAGCAATCCTGAAAGAGAGAGAAATAGTGAGGCTTCTGACTCGATAGGGGTCAGTTCTTAATTCTACTTATGTACGGTATCTATTATTAGGTGTCTTCGTAATTCTACATTAATTACCACAGCCATTCCAACAGTACAATAACATCCACATGCGCCCTCACATACTATACACAACAATGGGTGTTTGGGCATTACCCCCCCCCCCCCCCCCTTAAACAAGCTAGATAATCAAACTAATTGCTTCAATGGAGGAGATTTGTTCATGGCCACCTCCCCAGGGATCAAGGTGTCTTTTCCAAGTACTTTACTATATCAGGAAGCTAATAGCTATGGAAAAATAAAGACTAGCCACCTAAGATTATATAACTTTGATCAAAAGACTACTCAAGGTAAATTGTCAAGGTAAAAAGTGTTTCATCTATCTATCTACTGTATCTATTTATTGCCAAACGTCATGATCTCCGAAGGGGTAGCCACGAATGAATTGTCCCCATGCACCTCTGTCCCCTGTCAGCCAAAGCCCTCCAATCCAACACCGCTTTGCGGCTTTCCCTCATATACCTCTCAACTCCATCCTTCCACCTCACTCTCGGTCAGCCTCTACCTTTTGAAAATGTCTTATTTCTCAATAACACAGGTCCTTCTTAAACTGCAAAAAATCATCTAAATGTATCCAGAATCAAAGGCGTCATGGTGTTGAAGGGGTTAATGTACAGCTTGCCATACATATTCTATTCCGTTGGGGTCGTGATTTGGCAGAACTGCACCCACCTCCCCAACTCCCCTCCCTCGCTCCACCACCTTCCCTTCCACTGTTGGTAGGAGGTGGATTGAGGGAGGGGGGTTGGGGAGGTGGGTGATGGCTCTGCCAAGTTACGATTTTCTGGGATGGTTGAGAAATGGAATGCGCGGAAAAATGTACAAGCAACAAGAACATTAACCTGGTCACAACAACAGTGTAGGTCGCAGGAGTGGGAGGTCAGGTCACAGGGACAGGGGGCCAGGGGGGTCACAGAAGGGTCTGGGGTAGTTGACCCAATGTTACCCAGGCTGTGACCTTCCGCTTCCTTCCAGTTGATGGATACATAATCTCCTGCAACTATTAAACAAAAATAATAATACAGTAATAATAAAATAAAACAATAGTAGGACAGTATATGATTATGACCCCTAACCTCTGTAACCCCCAAAATATATAAATACCGTATACTGTATAAATATATACAAACCAAATATAATAAAATACAAAAGTTAGTAGAACAACAGTTATGACCCCTAGCCTCTGTAACTATAAAAAAGTAAAATAAATACTTTAAATAAATAATAAATAAAAATATAACAGAAGTAGGACAGAAATTATGACCTCTAACCTCTGTAACTAAAAAAAAAAAAAAATATATATATATATATATATATATACATACCGGTATACATATACCGTATATATAACATCAAATCAGCAGTAGGACATACATTATGAGCCCTAATCTCTGTAGGCCTACCTCAAAAAGGGCTAGAGTAAATGGGCTTACAATTTCCACACTTATTCCGTGGCTCACTCTTCCCAAATGGTAAAAATATTTGCTTGATTACTAATGTGGGTTTTGAGTTATAGAGCGCTCAAGATTTTATGGCCTAAGTACTGTATAATGAACAGACTATAGAAATATATCTTATAATAGGCTGGTGTGAGGGTTGTTCATGGAGTTATAGTGTAAGTATTCATCATCATATTCATGCAAGTCTTTTAAACATAATTGCTCCAGTTAGATAGCCTGTATGAGAGGAGAGGGAGGGGAGGATAGGAGATGAAAGAGAGGAGGGGAGGGAAGGGGAGAGAAAAGAGGAGGGGAGGGAAGGGGAGGAAAGAAGATGGGAGAAAAGAGGAGGGGAAGGGGAGGAAAGAAGATGGGAGGAAAGAAGATGGGAGAAAAGAGGGGAGAGAAAAGAGGAGGGGAGAGAAAAGAGGAGGGGAAAGAAAAGAGGAAGGGAGAGAAAAGAGGAAGGGAGAGAAAAGAGGAGGGGAGAGAAAAGAGGAGGGGAGAGAAAAGAGGAGGGGAGAGAAAAGAGGAGGGGAGAGGAGACGAGACGAGACGAGACGAGAGGAGAGGAGAGGAGAGGAGAGGAGAGGAGAGGAGAGGAGAGGAGAGGAGAGGAGAGGAGAGAGAAAGGAGATGGGAGAGAAAAGAGGAGGGGATGGGACGATAGGAGATGGGACGATAGGAGATGGGAGAGAGGAGAGGAGTGGAGGGGAGAGAAAGGAGATGGGAGAGAAAAGAGGATGGGAGGGGGGATAGGAGATGGGAGAGAAAAGAGGATGGGATAGGAGGGGAGGAGATGGGAGAATAAAGAGGGGAGGAAAGGAGATTATACAGAAAAGAGGAGAGGATCATAGGAGAGAAAGAAAATGGGACGGAAGATAAATTGTGAAGGGAGACAACAGAGGAAAGGAGATGGGAGAGAAATTAGGAAGGGAAACAGAAGAGACATGGAAATAAGAGAGAAATGGGGAGGTGGGGGAGAGCAATAGCGATGGGAGAGAAAATTATGAGAGGGTGAGATAAAATACGGGAGGGGAGTAGAGAAGGGTAGAGAGAGTAGAAGAGAGGGAAGGGAAGGGGAGGGAAGAGAAGAAAAGAGAGGAGAGAAGAAAGATAAGATAAGAGCACAGACTCACAGAGATATAAAGATATAATGGACTAGGAGAGTAAAGAACCTGAACCAGACTTACTCACCATATACCAAGGACTGTAAGCATAATATTACTGTAATCATCACCATGGTATTTGGGACCACAGCCACACTGCACCAAGCTCAATCTTCCTATAAGGCATCTTTCAATTACCCTATCATCTTTTAGTCTGGTCTGGGTAGCCTGAAAAAAATGAATATTTAATTATATTATAAATTAACCATTACATTATTTCATAGTACAGGTACAGTATTTGTAATACTGTTGCAATAAATACTAAATAAACAATTGGGGTTTTGAGTTACAATACTATAAGATTAAAGCATTTGAATCACTCCATATGCCTCAGCACTGCAGCAGAGTCCAAACTAAAATTTGATTTAAGAAATTATTGCTGGTATTTTTTTATATCATGAAAAAACAAGCCCCGCTACTTGCGATTATACCACGGTACCGAAGGCGATAACACAACTCTTATCAAAGCTGTTGCACATGTGATTCTATAGGCTATAGATCCCTATCGGAAGGATGTAGTATCCGGGCATACGGTCGTCATGTTTACAAAAGTCGATCGCTCGCGGTTAAGTTCCCGTCTGTTTTGACGGCTATTGTTTTCTGTTATTTGCCCCCTGCTGGCAATATATATATATAAGATGATGACAATAAGTCATGGGAGGTGAGAGGTGGACCTCAACCTATTATTATATCCCACGGCAGTCAAAATAGACGGGAACATGATCATGACCATCTACATCTTTGCCGTCCCTATTTTCCCTAATAAATTGTTTCTAATAGTGCGGCAAGATCTTCAATATCCTAAAATTAAACAACCCGTCCTATCATAGCCCTAGTGCTCAGCAACTCAAAGGATGGTCACAGTGACTTAAGGTAGCCTATACCATAAATATAGGCCTAGGCCCTATTCCAGGCTTTCCCAGGTTCGAATTCAAGAGCAGTAGGCTACCGTCAAATTTACTTCCTCAACCCAAGTTGACCTTGGTGAAACCACCTCAACAATATCAAGGCTATAAAAGGCAATAAAGAAAGGCACTTTGAAAGAAATCCAATTCTGATTAGCCTAAAGCATTAATCAAGTACCATAGGCCTATAGGCTATGCCATTACCTTAAAACTAGCATTTATATATTTTCAATATTTCAAAGTCTATCAATCATAAACAGTATATCAATTTATCAAAAGTATTAAACTTAAAATAAGACAAACAAGCAATGATTTCAAATTCTGAAGCAAAAAATGCAAGCTCACATTGACGTAATTTTTCGTCCGATTCCGTGTAAGCGAGCGATTTATAAAACTACAAATTATTCATTGGTATTTTCTTCACATTACGTTAATAAATGAGGATGTTTGGCACATTAAAACGTCTCTTCGAAAAATAAAAAATATAATTTTCGTTTTTATTTATAAATCCCATGGCAGACTTTCTCGAAGTCATCATCATGGAAATCGAAAAGCGTCATCATGCGTTTTGCAGATTTGCAAGATAGACGATTAGACTTCTTAACATTTCGCTATCAACTACAATTTTGGTATTAATGTCAACCTAATTAAGTTCACATTTGTTAAACAGGTCAAATATGGTTAGTTTATAAAGTATGCTTGTTTTTGTACATATTTCTTTAACTGAAGTGCATAATTTGATAAAAATACGAAATGTCAATTTCTCCTAACTCTCTACATTCCCCCCAAAAGTCAGTGTTGACAATATAGCTACTGCATGACTAGATTTAGAGTTATCTACTTGGATCTAGCGACGACTTTGACATCTAATAACACAATTTAATTTATTTAAAGCAATATTCTAGACACTTGAATATTCAGGAGATTGTACAATAGTCACGTACATTTTCTATGGATATTTGATTTGGTAATGTGTGTAATTTGTTGTTTTATGTTGTTTTTGTTTTCCCTGTTCTTGCTCGTCTTGAGTCGGCTACCCCCAAAATGGGGATTGGGCCTGAGCATATAGATAGATAGATAGAATTTGTGTACTATCTAGGACCTTTGTGGAATAATATAGCGATAATTTGCTATTTTAATTGGTAACCTTGGAGATGAAGAAGAAGAAAGAAGGACTCTTGTTCTTTTCCTTGTTGGTGTTGTTGTTCCTGACGGTGCAAGACTGCGAGTCGATACTATTTGATAATGTTCCGCCTTGCAGGTACCGGCATCAACTAACACACACCAGGACAGAGGCAGTTAGTTACCCTCACTGGTATAGTCCTTTAAATATTCTCACTAACCCCTTTTGTCTTCACTGTTTTAGCCAAATTAGCCGCTCAAGTTAAGCCTACAATGCGTTAACACGGCCGCTTTCTGTATCCGTTTTTTGCATAGCCTAGGCCTAACTGGTTTGCAGCGAATTTATTTAGATAGAATCATTTTCCGGAAATCTCCGAGGCTGTTTGAGTGTTCATGCATGACCTTATTTGATATATCTACAGTTAGGCTATACTACCCCTATTTTGTCATTATTCTGTTGGTACTAGGCTAATGGGTTAATACTATTAGTAGGCTAGTAGACTTAGTATGGTTTGATGATGCGCGGAAATGTATATTTGACTTGAAATAGATACATTGAAGTATTACATACCTTCGCGAACCCATAAACAGGGAACGTGAGCTGGGTTTAGACCGTCGCGGAGACAGGTTAGTTTTCGGTTAGGTTAGGTTAGGCTAATGTTAAAAATTCTAAAATGCGACAGTCCTCGGTATTAAACAACACTGTAGCCTATAGCCTAGGCCTAGGCTAGGCCTATCAAATAAAAAATAAAAAAAACAAAAAAAAATGGTAGCATTCAAGGAGACTAGCCTACTGCAGGACTCTTCTTCTTACCTCTGACAGTCTGACTATGCTATCTCAATTAATTCTTTTAACTACCATATACCTTCTTAATCCATTGGCTGCGGGGAGACGTTCTGGAACGCCATGGCAATTTATAGTAATTTACAGGCTTTTAAAGCCTGTGGAGACGAGTGCGAGTGAGCGGGAGCGCGGCAGGCCACCCATCCTCCCCCCAGCCAGCCGGCCGAGGCACTGAGGAGTATGAGCCATACTCGCGCTAGACATACAGCGCTGCCAATGGCAAATGTAGCGCGACATTAGCGATAATCGCTCAGTATTAGCGAATGTCTATGGTAGCGCTGCGGGTGAAGCCCACGCGCTACGAAGCTCGTTTTGGTGTAATTTTGAAGCTATTTTCTTCTAGTTTTTGGCTGAATACATTTAATTTCATTCAGACACTTGCTCAATCATTCAGGAGTGCCTGAATGAGCTCTAATATAGCGGAAATATGCCCGCAGCGTAAGTGTAAAACTTCATAAAATCGTCAAAATGTAGCTAGAATCATATTTCAAAGACATCGCCGGTACATAGGTGGTTAAATATGTCATTAAAATGTAAAACTTGCAAACTAAACAAACCAAAATTGGGACAAGGACAATATAAAGTCAAATTAAATTATCAAAATCGCTATGTGGAAACAACGCTTACTAAAATGAAAATTATTAAATAAAAGAACACAATCCACCACATGTACTACATGAGCAAGTTAATCTGTTTCCCAAGCAAACTAATCGCACATATAACAACGCACTATATACTTATATCTTTATCAGATACCTGGTACTTGAACCTAACTTGTGGAATCAGGATTTATTAAGCCGCTTGATAGAAGTGATTGGGGTTATCTGTGATAAGACAAGAGGCATGTAAGTACAGTATATGGGCCTTTGTTATGAGCACATTCACTGCATCAGTATTGTTTCTTCTAGTTCAATGTATACAATAAAACACTGGTGATTGACAGCTCTTAAGGGGGTAAGGCTTGTTTTTTGTCCTATCTATTTATCTGTTAATTTAGTTTGTAGTTTCCTCGCTAGACCTATATCAAGCTTAAAAATACAGCCCCTAAACCCCCTTTCAAGATAAATTTGTAAATTTTTCATTAGAAAAATATCCTGTCTGAAGGCCAATTCCTACTAAAATTACAGGCTAGCTATCGCTCGCCAGAAAAAATTGACACCTAAATGGCACAAAAGGTCATAATACTGCACTGTATTGACAAATAAATGGGGTGAAAGGTCTTAAAATTGCCTAACTAATGGGCGGCACATCTTAAAATTTGAAAACTAATGGGGCTAAACATGAGGGAGAAGGGGAGCCAGAATAGAAATATCATCCTCTATGATTTTATTTCCAGACACGTACGGTAGCTTATAGCAGTAAAATAAACATCATCATCTCTGCATTATAATATTAGTTTTTCTTAACCCTTTCACGTTTTTATGACGCAGAGGTTGCCAGATTAGCAATAATAAATAAGAGTTCTCTCACTCTTATAATTACCTCTCCAAAATTAGTTTTCTGCCCACAGCTAACTCAAAGACAACTGCAGAGGTTGAAATAACTAAACTAAAGGTTTCTAAATACCCCTGATGGTAACAAAGGCTTTAAAGTATCCCTAATAGACTCAAAATTGCAAGAACGTGAGAGGGTTAATTAACAAAATAGAGAACGATTTCTTGCCTGGTAAAGATGAACAGAGTATAATTGTACAGTAGTGTACCTGGTAATGACTTTACACATCTTTTAATCTTTTGATGATAAAAGTGCTATTGTTTAGAGATTATTAATACAGTACTGTACTATCTTATCTCATATTTATGTAACGGTACTGTATGCCACTGGTAGCTGTACCCCGTCCCAAATACTGTAGGTACCGGTAGTCCAGAAATCGTGAACCCTAACCTCTGTAACTGATCCCATGTCATTCTAGGTCTACCCCTATGCGCAGCTCCCCCCAAGTTCACAGTCCAGATATATGGTAGCTAAAATGATTGAGATAGTCTGTAGCCTTTTAATGGGTAACCGTCCTTCCTAACCGAATATTATGAATAGGACGTCGCCGGTACTGAGTGGGTTAAAATTGACAAGGTGCTGATAGTTTGGGTCATTGTGTAGTTTTTGAGTTGCACTTTATATGATATTTTCTATGATACTTTTTATCACCTCCGATTGATATAATTAGTTATAGAACCTAACCACCTTCCTCTGACCCATCCTAGGTAATGTTATGTTAGATTATATGTCCAAATTGTAATAACACGAAAATAAAAAAGTAAAAATAACTTAAAAGGACTGAATGACTCTGATGTAAACGCTGTGGCGATATTTAGTACAGTATACAATAAAGCAAAAATATAAATGATATCAATCATACTAAGGTATATAATGTACCATAGTGAAGTATTATGTATTTATGAACCTTAACCCAGGAAATGGTAGACACTGTAGGACTCACCATTGCCCTGTGCTAGACCAAGGCCTATTAGACGACTTCCAAATTGCAATGAAAACCACATCATCGTGTAGGAAATGCAAGCGCGTATCCAACCATATATATACTGTACTTTATATATGCATACCCAAAAGATGCGTGGTTGAGGTGTTACGGTGGTCTGTAGTTGAAAATGTGGCGCGAAACCGGCAACGAGCGGCTGTGCATATAGGAGTATTGCTCGGATGGAGGTAGGAACAGGGTGGAGGTGGGATGAGGGACAGTAAATGTCATTGTATACTATTTTCACCCCTATACCCCTGACAGTCACACTTGTTTTTGTTATGTTTTGGTACGTGTTTGAAATCTCATCTTCCGAGATAAGTGTCGTAGCCCACCAGTAAAACCTCTTAAGAGGATTGTCTCAGCCGCTGGGTTAATATTATCTCGATGAAAGAGATTAATTCGTGGCCACCCCATTGAGGATGAAGGTGTCTGGCAATAGATAGATAGAATAAGAATTGACCACTTGCGAGTTTTGTTCTATAAGGAAGTTGGAGCTGTAGACATCGATATTTAGCAGAATTACCAGCTAAAATACGGTTGTAGTTCATTTATAAATACATAAAATCCAATGCAACATACTCTTTAGCCATCAAAAACCTACATTATTATTGCATTTCTGTATACTATCGTCATCTACAGCTCCAACTTTCTCATAGCCTCAAACTTGCAAGTGGTCAATTAGGCTAAAGGAATCATGACTAACCTCTACAAGTGTCCCGATAAAGCATAATTATTGAGCAGGCTAAGGAATCGAGGCTAAGTTCTACAAGTGTCCCATTGAAGCATAATTTTTAAGTAGGCTAAGGAACCATGACTAAGTTCTACAAGTGTCCCAATGAAGCATAATTATTCCAATGTTTCCTTCATTATACAAATATATATAAACAAAAATTATCTCTTTATATACTGCACTGCACTGAGGCATACACAGTATATACTTACAAATTTTGCAATAGAAGATTCTCTGCATCAATATTATATAATGTAGGCTAATGTGAAAGAAAAAAAACATTAATTTATATGGTTCTATAAAGAGCATAGAATATTTTGTGGCATTTTAATCTTATAGAAATACCAGTCACTTGCTGATCAAACGTTATAACATAATTTAATTTAATTTAATGCTCCAGCGTTACATCATATTTTTTTAATTAAAGACCCCAAACAGGATATGCTGAAATGAAACCTAACGACAGGATGATTAGCACCAGTAAAACTATAAATAACATACCGGTAACCTTGACTGTCCGTAGATAAATGTACAGTAGGCTATTGATTTATTATATACAGTACAGTATATTTATTATTATTTTTATGTATTTTTTGAAATGCACATTGGCCAAACTATCTATCTATCTCTATCTACTCATCTATATCCATCTAACCATCCACATCTCTCCCTCCGGCCAATACATACACATAAAGTACATAAAACTGAAAATAATACATAAGTTTGGCCAGATATGATTCGTACTGTACTATACTTTTTTTTTGTATAGTAATGGTGATAAAAGTAGTGAATATGAGTTAGTAGATAATAAAGCGGTACCTGGTAACTGAACCCCCCCTACTGACTTGACACCTGAATACTGTAGCAGCTGCCAGTCAGTCTTCAGCCACCGAGCCACACACATCCGCTCTTCTTGGTTCAGGTGTTTGTTTTAGTTTTAGTTATCTTTATTGATTCTTTTATCCTCCTTTACTTACCTTTTTCTTCTTCTTTACTTATCCCTCTTTCCTTTGGTTTATTTTATCTTCTTTGATTAATTCTCTTTCCTTTGCTTTTTCTCTTTCCCTTGTTTTTTTTTGTTCTTTGCTTATTCCTCTTTCCTTTGCCTTTTCTTGTTCTTTATTTATTTATTTCCTATACCTTTTCTCTTGATTTATTCCTCTTGCCTTTGCTTTGTCTTCTCTTCTTTACTTATTCCTCTTTTCTTTGCTTTTCTTCTCTTCTTTACTTATTCCTCTTGCCTTTGCTTTTCTTCTCTTCTTTACTTATTCCTCTTGCCTTTGCTTTTTAATTATTGTGTCTTCATTATGCAGTAGTTTCTCTTTCCATTTGCTTCCATTTTTTATCCTGCATTGGTCATTAACCTCTGAACTGCGCATGGGGGTAATTAGACACCTCTGCCTGTGCTGACATATTTGAGCTGTTTCCATCACTAAAATATTCATTTTACCATAAATAGCATTAATACTTATCCATATGTGCCTATTATAGGTTGATTATATAGGTATTAACCTGTTACAACAATAAAACAAGTGAAAACAGCGTTTGGATGGTCAAAATCGGAGATATAGCCCGTGAGTTGTATAATGTATGGGCGAGGCAAGCTGCTTTCCCGCCAATTTCCCCCAAGGCCACTGAGACACAGTCGATCGTGGGGAAGGAGGGGAGGTAGAGGACTGAGATTTTGCATGACCCAGGGGCCAAAAAAAAAAAAAAAAAAAAAAAATCGATGTCAAAAGTTGATTTTTTTTTTCTCTGACTCTTATCTCCCCGCAGTCCGCCGGGGGAACTCTTAAGAGTCTCCCCGTAGTTCCCGGGTTAAGAGTCTTCCCGCAGTTCCCGGGTCAAGGGGAGATTTTTTGTTTACTTCCTAGATCCCCATCAAGCTTTAATAACGTACCCCCAAGACCCCCTTCGATATATATTTGTACATTTTTCAGTAGAAAAATGCCCCAGCCAAAGGCTGGTTCCTCCTAAAGTAAAGGCTCGCTATCGCTTGCCAGGAAAAAAATTGACACCCAAATGGCACGAAAGGTCTTAAAATTTACAGAAATAGGGCGAAATGTCGCCAAAATAACGGGGTGAATGTCTTAAAATTCAAAACTAACGAGGCTAAACATGAGGGAGACGGAGGTTCCAAAAATATTCCATGAAGTGAAAATCCAGCCAGCTAATATGTCTACCATTTGGGGAGGGTCAGCCAGGGAATAGGTGTGGAAATATACAGCCCATTTGCTCTAACCCTTTTTGAGTTATAAAGGTTAGGGTTCACAATATCTGGCGAGGGTCAGCCAGGAAATAGGTGTGGAAATATACGGCCCATTTGCTCTAGCCCATTTTTAGTTATAAAGGTTGGGGTTCACGATATCTGGCTTACTAATTTGAAACAGGGTATAGGTTAGGTTATCTTTGGACAATACAAGTCTCCCTCGATTTACGATAGGGTTGCGTTGTCTCGCTCTTGTCCGACTCTACCCCGTTACAGTACGCAGTTCTTTGTCCGTGTTAAGGGGGGGATGGTTCACTTTTTGGGCAATTTTTGCATGTATTAATTATTTTTCTAGTTTCCTCCCTAGACCTCCATCAAATTAAAAAAAAATCCATTAGATCCCCCTTCTAGATTAATTTGTAAATTTTTCGGTAGAAAAATGGCAGGTATATTCCTGCGAAACGGCATGCATTATATCTCAAGAACTGGGCAGTGTTATAGCATATTTGTTGTTTGTACATATATATGTATTATGTATGTTGCTTCGTAGTATACTATAAATGGAAAATATACTTGGTAAATGAATAATTAGAGGGCATCTGTGGACTCACTTTTACAATTTCCCAGCTCAGCTGGTGGGCGACGAGTGGTGGTGAGTCGAGTTGTATACTGATATTCTATTGGTCAATAAACTGGGTGTGACGTCACGAGCGATGATGGCATATGAATGGTTGTTGTGGGAGTACGTCACTGTCTAGACGGTGACGTCACAAATTCTCGCAACATTTTAACGGGTGTAGAAATACACGTCAGTCCATATAATGAACCTCTTTTGTTTCTCAATCCCTCTACGACATCACAGTGATTCATTTATTATCCTTGGTGTTTATAATCTCTCGGATTCGGGCCAGTCGGCCATATTTGAAATGGTGGAACTGTTGTTCAATGAATAGTGAAGTGTTTTTGCTCTATGAAAACACCTACAACATCTTCTATTTAACGGGATTACCAATGGAGCTTCCAGCGGCATTGTGTTAATTTGGCTGCAGACCATTATTGTCCAGTACACCAAGGGTAAGGGTTTTATACCGTCGTTATTTGGGTCCAAGCCTAGGCTACGTTTACCACAGAATCTTTAATGAATATCCTCAATACAGACTTATTTCCTTCACTTACCTCGTCAATAATAACCCATATAGGTGGAGAGGCCCTGAATTATATCAAAGAAAAAGTGATGTTGAAACATTATCTGCAATTTAGCCATGTTGATTAACTCTTAGCCCACTTAACCCCTTCAGACTCATATGACGCAGAGGTTGGCAGATTAGCAATAAGAAATAGAGTTCTCTCACTCTTATAATTACCTCTTTTGGCGACCGTCAATCTTTTATGAATTAAATACCAAACCAGCGGGGGTGTGGGGGCAGCAGCCCCCACTTAATAATTATAATAGGTTAGGTTAGGTAAGGTTGTTAGGTTACGCTAATATTACCCCTTATTTTCGTCTTATACCCCTCAATTTCCCTGTACTTCATAGCCCTCCCCACTATCGGGGGCCGTATCTTAAGATGGTTGGATAATGGGGAAAACGTTTTTTCCGGAATCTTTAATGTAGGCCTATATCCTCAATACAGACTTATTTCCTTCCCTTACCTCGTCAATAATAACCCATATAGGCCTAGGTGCAGAGGCCCTGAATTATATAAAAGAAAAAGTGATGTTGAAACATTATCTGCAGTTTAGCCATGTTAATTAACTCTTAGCCCACTTAACCCCTTCAGACTCAAATGACGCAGAGGTTGGCACATTAGCAATAACAAATAGAGTTCTCTCACTCTTATAATTACCTCTTTTGGCGACCGTCAATCTTTTATGAATTAAATACCAAACCAGCGGGGGTGGCAGCCCCCACCTAATATACTAGGTTAGGTTAGGTAAGGTTGTTAGTTTACGCTAATATTACCCCTTATTTTCGTCTTTTACCCCCTCAATTTCCCTGTACGCCTACTTCATAGCCCTCCCCACTATCGGGGGCCGTATCTTAAGATTGTTGGATAATGGGGACAGCTCTTTTTCTGGAGATTCTAATTAATGACAACCACTGTATAATGATGAAAACTAGCTAAAACCCAAAAACAAACTCACAAAATAAAAGTTGGCCAGGTTCCTGGATATTTTCCCTAATTTGCATGAACAAATTGTAATATAGAAACCTTATAAATCATATAAATAACAAATCCACCCCTCAACCCATCGTGTATCCAACATTGGCATTACAGTATAACTAAGACCATGAATAGGGCCTACACTCATTTCTCAAAATCTGGAGGAAAAAAGATAAAAAATAAGGGTGTGAGCCTATTCCCTATAATTACCAATACCTGTATATCACTTCATCTTGGGACGATACCGCTCTCGCAGATTAACCTTACCGTTTTCGAGGCAAATACGGGGGTGGGGGATACTAATTAGTATTGATAAATAGAAACGGTTTGAATATCAAGACGCAAATTACACAGTGCACTAATGACATTATAATACACATTGTGTGAAACATATACCCCGCTGATGTTAAATTAACCGGGTGTAATGACATGTTGGCCGAGGGCTGGAATGACGTCATCGCTGAGGCCCGCCTTGGCTGATGACGTCACGATAATCAACAACCAATCACAAGCAAGGATACACAACGTCTTGGCTTGGTTGTTGTTGTTGTTGTTGTTCCCCAAGCTGCCTGGCCGAACAGCCCCAAGGCCCTGAGCAAGGCCAAGGCCATAACCGAGCGCCCCCACAGAACCCTCCCCGCCGACCACAATAAAGCCTGGGTGACCGAAGCCACTCCATGGCGGGGAGCTGAGGAGGGTGCGGAAATGCCCGGGAAACCAAAGCCCCACCCAGGGCCCTGTGACCCTCAGCAGTTATGAAGAGAAAGTTGAGGGGCAAGGGAAAAATGTGACGCTTTGGCTTCCAATCTTGGTAGATTGGGAGGTCAATCCACGTTAGAGACGCCGTCACTTGAGATCTAGAAAATATATAAGTAAAAGGAACAGTCAGAGTAAGCTATGGGTATGGCAGAGATTGCTCAGTTCTCACTCTGATAGACCAGCCCATCACCACTTGGCTTGGTTAATCAAGTTGGCTATATTCTAGTTATTCTCCGTGTTTCAACCCCTCTCTTTCCCTGATATATTTCATACCCTCCCCAGCTATCGGGGTTTAGTATTGTTGAGGTAAGTGAAGAAAATAACTAAGAGATATGAGGATATAAATAAGGATCCTTAGTTAATGGGCAAACAAAATACGGTGACTACCGCTACATAGGATCTTACCAAATGGCATAATCTTATCCTCTTGAGGGTCTTGCTTCACCATTTCCTGCTTATCATATTCAGTGCTGCATTATCTTATCATCCTCTTGAGGGTCTTGCTTCACCATTTCCTGCTTATCATATTCAGTGCGTGTTTGGCCCAGTTTTCTGGACAACTTTCTCCCTCATGTTTAGCCCCATTAGTTTTCAGATGTTAAGATGTTTGCCCCATTAGTTAGTTAATTTTAAGACCTTTCGCCCCATTTCTTCGTCAATGTTTAAACCTTTCGTGCTATTTAGGTGTCGATTTTTTCCCTGACAAACGATAGTGAGCCTCTAATGTTGGAAGAATTTTTCTACCGAAAAATTAACAAATTAATTTAGTAGAGATCTAATGAATGTTTTTTTTTTTTTTTTTTTTTTTTTAATTTGATTGAGGTCTAGGGAGGAAACTAGAAAAATAATGAATACATGCAAAAATCGCCCAAGAAGTGAACCATCTCCCCTTAACCTCTGAAGTGCGCATGGGGGGTATGAGACACCTCTGCCTGTGCGCATGTATTTGAGCTGTTTCCATCACTAAAATATTTATTTTACCATAAATAGCATTAATACTTCTCCATATGCGCCTATTATAGGTTGATTATAAAGGTATTAACCTGTTACAACAATAAAACAAGTGGAAACAGCGTTTGGATGGTCAAAATCGGCGATACAGGCCGGGAGTTACATAATGTATGGCTGAGGCAACCTCCTTTCCCGCCACTTTTCTCCACCTCTGGAGAGACACTGTCGATCGATACTCTCTCTCTCTCTTGCTAACAGTGCCCTGCTTGCAACTCGCTAATGTTAGCACGAAAATATACCACAGAATAAGGGAATAACAGGGAAAATAGGTGATAACTGAAGGAGGGGAGGAAAGTGGGGAAGGAGGGGAGGTAGAGGAGTGATATTTTGCATGGCCCAGGGGCAAAAAAAAATCGGTTTTTTAAATTGATTTTTTTTCCCCCTGACTCTTAAAGAGTCTTCCCGCAGTTCCCGGGTTAATGGCGCCATTCTGTATTATCAAGGTCAATTGCTTGGGAAACTGATTAACTTGCTCATGTAGTAATGTACACCCTATGTGGTGGATTCTGTTCTTTTTTCCCCCAGAAACAATAGCGAATGGGTTAGGAATGAAAGAAAAACCACGAAAAACCGATCAAAAAGCTAAAAAAATGGTCCTACAGAGCCCCCGAAAACGGATTTTACAAGAGTAAAATATTGAAGGCAATTTCCCCAAAAAAACATGTTTTTGCGCGCTCACGCGCACGCGGTTGGACTTTGAGAGTTTTAAACCATTGGCATGGGTGCATGGGATACTTACACAGTTCCCATACAAATCTGAGCCCTCTAGGTGCCATAGGACCGGAGTGACACTGACGCAGACATCTGCGTCGCTGGGGTTTAGCGTTACATACATTGCCTGTTTGCGTCGCTGGGGCTCAGTGGGTTATGCGTTGTTTCCACATAGCGATTTTGATTAGTTATTTTGTCTTTTTACTGTGTTCGTGAGTTTTGGTTTGTTTATTTTGCAAGTTTTACATTATAATTCTACAGGTCTACCTCACTATCCGATGCCCTGATTTACGATATTATTATAAGATTTTAGGTGTTTGGGTTTGGGTTTTGGCTGGTCCCAGAACGCATCCCCATTTACCCCATTAATGTTAAGGGTTCGCTATGCGATTTTTCTATTTAAGATCTGGTTTTCAGGAGCGTAACCCAGTCGTAAATCGAGGGAGACCTGTATATTCATTTTACATGCATACTTTATTGTTGTTAGTTTCTGCATATTGTAACTGCCTTTCTTTCTTATATTTAGCCACTTCTTCCGATCGTCATTCTTTTCTTGATCGTTTTCTGACCTCTGACCGTTTCGATGTAGTCAGTCCTAATGGTGTTAGTGAGCTGGGCTTTATAAGCCCATAAGGCTTATAATTGGGGTTGGGTCCGAGAGGGATCTGCCTTGTTTGGGCCAATCGGCTTTCTGCAGACTCTCATTTTCTTATGTTCTTATTTACTTTCTTGTCCCTGCCTCCTTATATTCCATTTCATCATTTTATTTTCTCTTATTTTGCAGTCTTCATTTTTTTCCAGTGACTTTTCCCGTTTTCTGTGTTCATGGTATTCGTCCTTTTCCTTGTTTTGTCTCATTTCCTTTTCGAGCTTATTTATTTTTGCAGTTCTCTTTTCCTTTTTCTAATTTAACGTCTTTCCTATCAAATGCAGGTCACCATTTTTCACTTTCTTTCCTCAAATTCTACCCCTAAAATTTCTCAAAATATTTTAATAATGCTTAGATCAGGCCTACAATATTATAATGGTCTTGTATTTATTATTATTATGCGGTGTTAATGATAAGTATGATTTATGTTATTAAAATTGAATTAAATAATGTAATTGATCATATTAACTAAAGCGTGATAATCTTTGCAGCCCAGAGCTTATTGGCAGTTGGTGGAGGTGCCTGTTTGGCATCTTACTCAAGAACCTTAGTCATGGTGAGTCCAGTCATCTTGTAGTCATTTACTACTGTATACTTTACCTACTTATATCATTACCAGACATTTCATATACTTTTTCAAACTTTCAATATAAAAATTGCCTTCTCCTTCCAACTTGTTTTAATTTTGGGGGCCGAGCGATAGTAGACTATTTAGATAATTGTATTTTGATTGCTAAGCTTAACAAATAAAAGGAAAACAAAAAAGGAACGGAGACAAATATTCTGTTCATCATATGTACAGTACAGTACTTGTATTGAAAATCATAGTCATTAGGACTGTTATCACATTTGTTCTTTACTGTGTTGAGCTTCACCAAGGGGTAGACGGTTATCACTAGCGTCATTACATAACTTACCATATAAGATCTGTATTGGTGGTGTAATGGTTTAGATGCTTATGTTCTGGGTGTGGTGTCCCGAGTTGGAATCCTGGTAGGATCATATGCTTTCATTAATTTATTCAAGTACATCAGGGTTTGTAATTGATGATTAAGGTTAAGAACGGGGTGTTACTGTTTTACACATACAGTACTGTACTAAACTCCAGGTTAACACTCCCCAAGTTATAGGAGGTGGTGGCTGTGTGGTTTATATACTGTAGCCACAATATAGTAGGTGGTGGCTGTGTGGTTTATATACTGTAGCCACAATATAGGAGGTGGTGGCTGTGTGGTTTATATACTGTAGCCACAATATAGGAGGTGGTGGCTGTGTGGTTTATATACTGTAGCCACAATATAGTAGGTGGTGGCTGTGTGGTTTATATATTGTAGCCACAATATAGGAGGTGGTGGCTGTGTGGTTTATATACTGTAGCCACAATATAGTAGGTGGTGGCTGTGTGGTTTATATACTGTAGCCACAATATAGTAGGTGGTGGCTGTGTGGTTTATATACTGTAGCCACAATATAGTAGGTGGTGGCTGTGTGGTTTATATACTGTAGCCACAATATAGTAGGTGGTGGCTGTGTGGTTTATATACTGTAGCCACAATATAGTAGGTGGTGGCTGTGTGGTTTATATACTGTAGCCACAATATAGTAGGTGGTGGCTGTGTGGTTTATATACTGTAGCCACAATATAGTAGGTGGTGGCTGTGTGGTTTATATACTGTAGCCACAATATAGTAGGTGATGGCTGTGTGGTTTATATACTGTAGCCACAATATAGTAGGTGGTGGCTGTGTGGTTTATATACTGTAGCCACAATATAGTAGGTGATGGCTGTGTGGTTTATATACTGTAGCCACAATATAGGAGGTGGTGGCTGTGTGGTTTATATACTGTAGCCACAATATAGTAGGTGGTGGCTGTGTGGTTTATATACTGTAGCCACAATATAGTAGGTGGTGGCTGTGTGGTTTATATACTGTAGCCACAATATAGTAGGTGGTGGCTGTGTGGTTTATATACTGTAGCCACAATATAGTAGGTGGTGGCTGTGTGGTTTATATACTGTAGCCACAATATAGTAGGTGGTGGCTGTGTGGTTTATATACTGTAGCCACAATATAGTAGGTGGTGGCTGTGTGGTTTATATACTGTAGCCACAATATAGTAGGTGGTGGCTGTGTGGTTTATATACTGTAGCCACAATATAGTAGGTGGTGGCTGTGTGGTTTATATACTGTAGCCACAATATAGGAGGTGGTGGCTGTGTGGTTTATATACTGTAGCCACAATATCATTGCTTCAATTCAGGATATTTCTAGGGAAGATAATATTTGGAGATTGTTTACGTATTTTTGCTGTGCAGTGCTCATTTCAAAACTCAACCAAACTATATTGTACATACATACCGGTACCTACCGGTAGAGGTAACTAAAGCTCAAGTAATGGAGGAAAAACATAACTTTTGAGGCTGTCTGCACATTAATTTACCTTGATTTTTAGTAAAATATTAATGTTCTCAAAAAATAGATAAAATAAACACATTTCTATGAACCTACTTATATACAGTACAGTATATACTGGCTGTACATTATGTAATGATAGCATATTAATTAATCATTATTAAATGTTTTTATGACTGATGTTTTACAGGCAGCTGGTTCATCCTTCTACGACTTCAGTGCAACAGATATAGATGGAAATGAAGTGTCAATGGAGAAATACAGGTAGGTTAAGAAATCTGTAGCTACAATAAATCTACAATTAATCTTCAAGTTTTTCATATGCATTCTTACATATGAACTAAGGACATTATAAAATACTTTCCTTCAAGCCCCACTGAGAATATAAAAATATGTACTGTATATAGCCTGTATAAATATATAAATAAATCCCTCCCTGTTGTTTCTTCCATCGGCAGAGATCGGGTGTGCATAATTGTGAACGTGGCCAGTAAGTGAGGCAAGACAGACGTGAACTACACCGAACTGGTGAAGCTTCACGAACAATACCAACCTCAGGGTCTCAGCATCCTAGCCTTCCCCTGCAACCAATTTGGAGGCCAGGTCAGATTATTGAAAAAACAAAATATTATAGTGCTTGTTCAAATTTTAGTTTAGGTTAAGTTTAGCGTACAGGTCTCCCTCAATATACGATTGGGTTACGTTCCTGATAACCCGATCTTAAGTAGAAAAATATGAATCAAGGGTCTAAAGTTAACATGCATTAGATTAGGTTGGTAATGTCTTTTCTTTGGTGAGGGGAGGGGTTTAATAATAATTAACTAGGGGTTACATTAAAATTAATTCCAAATATAACTGGTGTGGTTACAAAGCTTGATATGATGCAGTGTGGTGTTTGTAAAAGCTAGCCTACATTGACCAACAACCGAGTCTTGGTGCAGAGCCTTATCCTCGTTGGTTACGATACGGCCACTGCGCAAAGCTTAACATTTAACATTTACATTAAAATTATTTTTCACTTCAGGAGCCGGGCACTGAGGAAGTGATAAAAAAGTTTGCTGAAGGATATGGAGTGAAGTTCGACATGTTCTCCAAAATCAAGGTGAATGGCAACGATGCCATCCCTCTCTGGAACTTCCTTAAGTCCAAGCAGGGAGGCACTCTCGGCAACTTTATCAAATGGAACTTCACTAAATTCCTGGTGGACAAAACTGGGAACCCAGTGGCGCGCTACTCCCCCCAGACCAACCCAATAGTAAGTTTATATGATACCTACTGTCGGTTCAAATGACATTTTCCAAACCAATTTCGTGAATCCAAAGAGTTGATACGACGGTTTTCATATGATTCACGTGTGGATTTTACTCATTAACCTATCTGGACCGGCTTGACTACATGGAGCTCATAATTATAGTTTGCCCCGTACGACCTGTCTGGCCTACATAGCTCCTTTGCATTATTTCATGGCTTAAAACCACTTAAAACTGCTCTAGAGAAAGTTTTGTTGTCTTAGCGGATGGTCTGTATAACCAACAAGAACAAAAACACTTAGCCAGTCAGTCAGCTGACTTGCTTGTTTGTAGACCTTTGGCAAGCTTGTATTGATATTCTGTAGTCCCAAACGATGCATGAAAGCAGTTGACAGTGACTTAAGAATGGTTACAATAGTGAAATAAATCAGTAATCAATAATATCAATACATAATCCAGTCAAACAGCCTTCGGTCTTTAAAGATCTCTGGAATTACCTAGAGAGATGTGAAACAATAGGTGATGGTTTTTCCTTCTACAAAATATCCTTTAACTAGACGTTTAACCAAGAGTAATGTTTGTTTGTTTTCTTACAGCCTGCGGTTGAGAAGGATCTCAAGAGGTACCTTTAGACAAACCATGTGATCCAAGAGTGAGAGGTGACCAAGGGGACGGATCAGGAGCCCACTTGCAGGGAGGCTCCTCAATCCATCCCCCCAGTTGCTGCATCCGACCAGACAGAGGGGCACAGAAGAGGCTTTGTGAAGGTCGACAGGGAAAGCCAGTAATTTGGGTCCTGTTGGCTGGATGTTTTGGAACTCTTGGCGGTTCTCTGTCTGGGTCTCATGCATGAACTCTAAATGACAAGTGTTTGGGGCAAGATTCAAAATGCAAAAGTTAAATTACTTAAGTGGGATAGGCCAAATTGTTTTAATTTTGGTAAATTTATATATGTTTGGAGAATACTCAAAGTGGTAAAAGTTTAATTATTTTGGAGGGATAGGACTAATTGCCTCCATTATGTTTGGAGAATACTCAAAGTGGTAAAAGTTTAATTATTTTGGAGAGATAGGCCTAATTGCCTCCATTGTGTTAACATTTTAATGTTTTGGACAATATCCACAAATACAATCGTTAAACTATTATGGGAAGGGGGCAGGTCTTATTGTTGTATTTTAACCTGTTCAAAAATGTAAAATGTGAATATTATGGGCATTACTCATTATGGTAAAATATATTCAATTGAATATTTTGGGGAGACAGGCCTTATTGGTATATACCAAACATTATTTCTCAAAATGTTAATATTCTGGGAATACTCATTATGGTACAAGATAAATTGGCATAAAAATCAAAGTTTAGCGCAACTTTGAATAATTCGGGAGAGACAGGCAGTTTTCATTTATATTGTGTAAACTGAAGTAGACCCTTTATAGGCAGTTTTCATTTATATTGTGTAGACCCTTTATAGGAAGGAGCAGGCCCTAGTGTTTTTTATTTATAGTCGACTGTTCAAAATGGCTAGGATTAAGTAACCACGGGGCATACTGTATGTATATAGAGTATGTATTGCATCTTTCTTTTATATTTTGTTACAATTAACAGAAAGATATGGATAATCAGGGAACTTTAGTGATTAAAAAATAAATTATTTTCGTATATCGTATTACTACTAGATTTCTTTTTGGGTATTTGATATTTTTTAGATGAATATGTAATAATACATTTTTGTGTTGACTTTAGTGTCTAGTCAGGTATATTTGGTAACTCCAGAGTGAACTGTGCCATAATACAGTACAATACTATGTGAAGTTTTATTCCCCCCTGTATAATATGCTCACTGTGGGGAATGTATAATATGCTCACTGTGGGGAATGTATATCTGATCTACAGTATAGTCATTTCTCTATGGATAAAAAACACCATCTGAGGGAGAGCACTTTATTGACAAAGTTTCGCAGATAGCTTCATCAGGTCACTCAGTGACCTGATGAAGCTATCTGCGAAACGTTGTCAATAAAGTGCTCTTCCTCAGATGGTGTTTTTTATCCATTCTGTCTACTTTTCAAGTACCACTCATCATTTCTCTATCTTCCAACGCTTGTACTACACAATCTTTCCATCTCAACGGAGGTCTTCCTACCCCTCTACCTCCCCTTGTATCCGACTCTAATATTCTCTTTGAAAGCCTTTCATCTTCCATTCGCTCAATATATATATATATATATATATATACAGTAAACCCTCGCTCTTTCGTACTTCACTCTTTCGGAATTCCAAGGCTTTCGGACAAGCATTTCAATTCGAACTCGTGGTTCAGCCTTTCGGATTTGTCTGAAAGGCTGAGAACAATTATTTCGCATTCGGACCGAAGAGCCGAGTTTCGGCCTTATATTTATTATATATTATATTTTTCAATTCCATTGCATTAGAAATGATTCAAAGATTACAAAAAGTCCAAATAAGACAGTTATGTTAATGTATAAGGGAGTTACGTAGATGCATTAGAGAGATAGAAAGAGAGAGTTACAGAGGGGGAGTGAGCGATAAACACGAACTATTATGAGACGGACTTAATTGGTTTTGAAAAGACAAGATAGATAGAGTTGCAGAAGGGGAAGTGAGCGATAAACACGAACTATTATGAGACGGACTTAATTGGTTCTGAAAAGACAAAGGAGACTTTTATATGGACTCTTTTTCATATTATTTGTGTGCTAGAAGGATAATATTGTTATCAATTCCATCGCATTAGAAATTATTTATAGATTACAAAAAGTCCAAATAAGACATAGTTATGTTAATGTATAAGGGAGTTAGTTAGATGCATTAGAGAGAGAGTGGCTAGGGGCGAGCGAGCGATAAAATACTAACATATATGAGACGGACTTATGTTTCTTAAAGACAAAGGAGACATTTTTATTTACTCTCTCTTTAATTTTATTATTTGTGTATTAGAAGGGTATTATTGTTTTCAATTCCATCGTATTAGAATTGATTCATAGATTAAAAAAAGACCAAATAAGACAGTTATATATATGTATAAGGGAGATAGATGCATTATTTCAGACAAGTCCGAATGGCTGAAGTGTGAGTTCGGACTCGGCCCTTTCGGAAAGGGGTCTCCCCCAATTAGTCCAAAAGAGCGAGGGTTTACTGTATATATATATATATATATATATATATATATATATATATAATTTATATTTTTTCACCAACCAACTTCACTTCTAAACTCAATGAAATCAACAAATACATGTGGCACTCCAAGGACTTGAACCTAGGATACTCGCACCAAACGAACCTAGGATACACGCACCGAAATTCCGCGCATGTATTCATTACGCTATCAAGACAGTTACAGAATTATGCACAAGCCTACGATTTATTATGCAGTTTCGAATCCTGATATTAATCCGAGCATGTACATACAGTGGAATCTCGTATCTAACGAATAATAGGTGCCGAAAAAATCGCGTTAGATCCAGATTCGTTAGATATGAATACATAAGCTAATGGGAAAAATGGTAATTGGTGCCAAAATTTAGACAGAGTCCCTATTTTTGCCCTTCCGAGTGCTATTTTGTGACATCAAATATATTAAAATCATGTAATATATTAATTATAAGAATTAATAATAAACCAACCTGTGAGTGAATAATGAAGTGTGTAGGTTAGACAATGTCGAAGATATCCGAGCTGGGAGGCTAGGCTAACTGGGATGCGCCGTGCACCTTCTCACCTCCACCACTGCCTCCCTCTCTTAACCTCTGAAGTGCGCATGGGGGTAATTGGAAACGCCCCCCTGTGCTGACGTATTTGAGGTGTTTCCGTCACTAAAATATTCATTGTGCCATTAATAGCATTAATACTTATCCATATGCCCCTATTATGGGTTGATTATAAAGGTATTAACCTGAAACAACAATAAAACGAGTGAAAACAGCGTTTGGATGGTCAAAATCGGAGATATAGCCCGCGAGTTGTATAATGTATGGGTGAGGCAAGCTGCTTTCCCGCCAATTTCCCCCCAAGGCCACTGAGACACAGTCGATCGATACTCTCTCTCTCTCTCTTGCACTCGCTTGCCATCAGTGATGACAACACCCTGCTTGCAACTCGCTAATGTTAGCACGAAAATATACCTCAGAATAAGGGAATAACAGGGAAAATAGGTGATAACTGAAGGAGGGGAGGTAGAGGACTGAGATTTTGCATGGCCCAGGGGCCAAATAAAAATATATATATATATTTTTTTTCGATGTCAAAAGTTGATTTTTTTTTTCACTCACTCATAAGAGTCTCCCCGCAGTTCCCGGGTTAACAATGCCACTAAAACACGTCTTTGCAACAGATAGGCTGGCTTTAATTTTAGTTTTCTGACTCTTAAAGTTACGCACTGTCCCCTCGGGAAACCCAGTTATTTTCACTATCTCGCAGTTCTTGAGGCCTTTTTCAATTAGTTCAATCACTTTCGCTTTATCCTCTGCCGTTTTTTTTTTTTTTTTTTTCCAACACGCGTAACCCTCTTCACTGGTACTTTTGTCTTTCTTTCATGCATATTTCCATTCTCACCACTCCCCTCTCCAGTACCTGAGGATTGGGTCGACATCACAAAAGGCGTAACACAACAAAAGCTTAAGGTTGGGGCGAGTAACACAACAAAAGATTGAGTTGGGTTGAGTAATGTAGGCCTAAGGCGCGGCGCAGACTGGACTGACGACAGTGACGGGGAGGGAGGGAGGGACGCCACTTAGCTCAGTACGGTAGGCCTATTTGGCGGGAAATTTGTAAATTCGATACCGGGCACCCAGAATAATTGCCGTTAGATATGGATTTTGGTTCGTTAGATTGAGATCGGGTCGTTAGATGCAAATTCGTTAGATCAAAATGCGTTAGATGCGAGATTCCACTGTACATTGCAATTGTGCTACATATAACCTGAATAGGGCTGTTCGTGGTTAAGTGCTGCTGTAACTCCTACCTAAAAAGGGCAACAAATATACACTAACCTTACATTTATACCTGTAGGATATAAGAAGGTAAGACTGATAAATATATACGTCAAACTGGTCACCTTTATTTTGAAGTAGAGATGCTGACTCCAAAGTACTTATTTCCTAAAATTACAAGATCATTTTACTCCCGTGCACTCTTGGTAAGGGAAATAGATGTCTGAATTTGTGTCACTGGAAGATATAAATTAGATAAAGTGCAAAATCAGACATTATTTACATTTGGGTCTAATATTTGAGGCAGTAGTTATAATGTAAAACTTGCAAAATAAACTAACCAAAACTAGTGTAATACCATTCACTATTGTTTATGCTAAGTAGTGAATTATCGTCTTTCTAAACCCCAATTAGTATATTTCTGGTCCTAGTGAATATATTAGATAAGTTAGTACTCTATGTAATCTGCAACATTGGGGATAAAACTTCATAATTACACTCGCATAATAGTGATTTTTAGTGCTATATTTTTGACAGTTGACATAATCCTTTAAATATTACACCCACTTCAAACAAGGTCCTGCATATTGAAAGTAACGACAAAAATGGAACGCGATAAAGAAATTTTAGGGTTTTCAAGGTAGCCGTGATAGCACATAAACGCTATAGCAAAACCCGTGATAGCAGAGGGTTGGGTGTAATTCTGAAAATTAAAAATGACAGGATCTGACAATGAATCTGGTGTGAAGTTATAGGTAGCGCCAACGAACTTGACAATAATCTGGACCCCTTAACATAGTATAACTCAAAATTAATGAAAGCAATCGGGCTGATATTTCTATCATTTAGGAAGAGTCCACCAGGAAATAGATGTGGAAATTTACAGCCAGTTTGCTCAAGGTCCTTATGAGTTACGAAGAGGTCAGGGATTGAGATAATTGTCAAATTCGTTGGCGCTACCTATAGTATACCAAGAAGTGAAGTTGTTACTGTGTTGCCACCAGCATGGTCAACTTCTCGTTAAGGCTAACGTTGACCTTGGTCAGCTGGGAGAGGTAGATCACCATCAGCAGGTCCTGGACACAAAAGAAAGGAATATTAAGATCAGCAAGAAATTCATACCACCAACCCACCAATTAACTTACAAATACACCTAATAACCCCTTGAAGCTCTGACGCATTTTAGCAGTTTACTTTGGCTATCATCAGACGATTTTATGCAGCTTAGGAAGGATCTGTGGGTATTAAAAGGGTAAATACTATCTCAATCAACCCTTTGACTTCCGTATACCGTTACTAATCTGAATAAAATCGTCTAATACTAGCCAGAAAACAGAACAGAAACGCGGATTGGAGGTTGAAAGGGTTAATCAATGAAACTAATGAATACATGTGGTACTCCACATTGCGTTAAAATGTAAAAGAATACATTTCAAGGTATGGAGTGCGACTTTCCCAGAAGTAAAGGTAGGTAGTCAGAGATATGATGTGGAAAATGTTATGCTTTGGCTTCTCAGGATTGAAATAACATAACAGTCTATAGTTTATCTTGGGAAATACACAAAGAAAAAGAGGAAATATTAGAAAAAAATTAGAGTACAGTAATATATTTATTTTTTAAATAAATAGATTACTGTACTCTAATTTTTTTCTAATTGCTCCTCTTTCTTTTTGGCGTAGGGATGTGGCGACCCCAACGCCCGCCAATTTCTGGTGCAGATAGCCTCCTCTATGGTGGAGGGGTGAGTAATTTCCACCACTGCTTTCTCCTGCGAGACGTAGAAGTCGGCTAAAGGGGATCGGGGCAGGGGGGCCTGGTATCCTTCTCTCCTTAAATAAATCTACCAAAAAATCGAGACAGGGATGGGGCGAGGGAACGCGTTCGTGGTCCCAGACCCTAAGAATTGGAGTACAGTACAGTAATTAGAAAAAGAAACTAGGGAAGAGAAAACCCTAAAAAAATCAAGACAAGCGCGATCATTGGTACCTTCATGTTGGTGTTGAGCATCTCCTCAAACTGGTGTGCTGACATCTTGGGCACCTGGTTAACCATCTTGGTCAGCTCCCGCCCGATGTAGTTGTCTGCTGACACCTTCCCGCTCAGCACATCGTCAACGTACGCTGATGACAAAAAACAAATCATCAATTATCAGAGCAAGAACTAGGATTTAAATGCATAGTAGTTGAATCTCTGGACATCTATCTATCTATTTACTCAGGCCCAATCCCCATTTTTCCATTTTTATTTTTTATTTTATTTTTATTAGGGGGGGGGGGGGACTCAAGACAGAGCAAGAATAGGGACAACACAAAACACACTACAAAACAAAATACAAATTCACACTCTGGACATGCCTGAAGGTAATTCTCCCATGCCCTTTGTTCAGCAAGGGTTTCCCAGTGGGAAGCACTGGCTGTACAGCTGTACTGTACTGCACATTACACTGGCGACTGTAGTTGCTCTACAGTACAGGGTCATGTTGACTTCCAGAGCACAACTTTAATCATTACAGTATTTACACTCCTTTTGAGCTAACCAGATCTAACCAAACTACAATAAACGATCCTTGAAAAGTCATCTAGTTACAGGTCTTAATATATATGTATGTACAGTATGTATATACTCAGGCACATAACCCAAAGCTGGGGTGGCCGATTCAAAACAGAGCCCATACAGGGATAACAAAAATTAATAAATATAATACAAATTCACACACATCTAGGTCGCCCAGGAGAAGACCCAGAGACCAAGGATCACTAAGGGGCTCCAGCACTCCCCCCGGCCCCAGACTTCCCGGAGAGGTTCCGGTCTCAATAGACAGACACACACCACACCACAATGCCCACCCACCTGATATAATAAAACAAAATAATATAACTAAAAAATCATATATAATTACGGAGACAAACAGAAGTCTACATAATCGTACTCACAGATAAGAACGTCGAGAGTGGCTTCCATGTTCTGTGTGGCCTCAGATATTTGGTGGAGATCGGTGGTGGACTCCACTATACGCTGGCGATGGTACTTGCTCTTCTGAGTTATGTTGGCTGTTAAAGGAACCAGTCATTAGGATATCTTATAAATGGTGATGCAGCTTCATGTAAATATGTTAACGTGGCTTTTATTGATTTTTTGTGTGTTTCAGCGCTTGCAAATTCATTTTGAAGAATGAGTGCTCTTTTAAATAAGTAAAATTATAACTATTATTATTAACCCTTTCATGCTCATATGATGCAGAGGTTGCCAGATTAGCAATAAGAAATAGAGTTCTCTCACTCTTATAATTACCTCTCCAAAATTAGTTTTCTGCCCACAGCTAACTCAAAGACAACTGCAGAGGTTGGTAACTAAACTAAAGGTTTCTAAATACCCCTGATGGTAACAAAGGCTTCAAAGTATCCCTAATTGGCTCAAAATCGTGTCATATATCGGAGAGGGTTAAGTCAGAATTACAATGGGCCACGAGGAAACAACCAGGTATTGTTGTTGTTGTTGTTCCCCAAGCTGCCTGGCCGAACAGCCCCAAGCCCCGAGTAAGGCCAAGGCCATAAACGAGCGCCCCAACAGAACCCTCCCTGCCGACCACAATAAAGCCTGGGTGACCGAAGCCACTCCATGGCGGGGAGCTGAGAGGGTGCGTAAATGCCCGGGAAACCAAAGCCCCACCTTACCTTATGATACCTTATGATGTGTTCGCCACTCTTCTAGCGGCACCAAAGAGCGCGATGCCCCTCGTTTTGGGTGGTGATTTGGTGCAGTAGACTGTTTGAAGCGACAGCTCGCTCCCTTGCGAGGATGGGCTCGTCTGGCACCTTTTGCAGTTCGACATCCAGGGCTCTCTTGAAGCTGTCTAATGAGACATCCCTCATGTCTCTTACTCGCCGAGGGAGTTTGTTGAAGAGACGTGGGCCTCTGTGTGATAACCAGCCCTCTCGCAGAGAGCCCATAGCACCCCTGTTGTTCATCCGGGGGATTTTGCATTCCCAGCCTCTCCTATCACTGAATTTCATGACTATCGGAGTATGTAGGTTTGGTACACACCCAGGGCCCTGTGCCCCTCAGCAATTATGAAGAGAAAGTTGAGGGGCAAAGGAATAATGTGACGCTTTAGCTTCCAATCTTGGTAGATTGGGAGGTCAATCCACGGAAGAGACGCCGTCACTTGAGATCTAGAAAATATATAAGTAAAAGGAACAGTCAGAGTAAGCTATGGGTATGGCAGAGATCGCTCAGATCTCACTCTGATAGACCAGCCCATCACCGTTCCAGGTATTGTAGGTCTACGAAGGTAAGACCATGAATGAACCGGTTGCAACACTCAAACTGTCTCTATGTCTCACTCGCCATTTGGAGTAAGACTTCCTGACTTCACTGTGTTCAGTGGTTGAATGTACATTGTACAGGCTGTGAAGCCTATGTCCGCAAGTAGAGTTGGAACATAGAAAAAAAGAAAAAAAAAAAACTTTCAAGCCTATTACCTCTTAAATTTTTTAGATTTCAACCTATTTTGGTTCATCGTCCATGAAGCTGAAACGTTAATTAAGAGAAAGACAAAAAGGTTACGCTTGTGGGAGATATAGTAACACTTCATGAGCATAAAAAAGATAAAACATCATGAATAATAATTGTAGCAAGGTTGACAGCATATTATGTATCCTCCCTCATCCCCGCCTCTCTTTTAACCTAGTATTGTACTTACTTCCGACAATCTCTGGTGCGTAAGAGATGACCTGGACCGGGATGGGAGCAAACATGGTCCCGGGTGTCCTGCCTGGCACTCCCATACTGGCACTCACATAACCCTAAAGGAAAAATAAGGATAATTTAAAGATAAAAAAAATAAAAAAATAAAATAACAAATAAATATACAGTAACAGTATACTGCGTGTCTTTATAATAAAATTGTAAAACTTGCAAAATTAACGTAACAAAATAATACTATAAATAAAAGAACACAATCCACCACATAGGGTGTACATTACTACATGAGCAAGTTAATGTGTTTCCCAAGCAAACTAATGGCACATACAGTATAACAACGCACTATCGTCACGTTCAAGGAATTAGTCAATTTTGGGAAGTAAAATTATAGATATCACGCACTAACAGAATAATCTATACTATAAGCTCAATATTTTGGAAAATAAGAAACAACAATTATGAGAACACCATCATCTTCTGGATGCATCTACCTACTTCATGCAAATGTAGCAACTGTACAAAAATTTGGAAAATTGAAAAAAGACAATTTAAATAAAAAATATATCGACGATATATATGACGATAGTGCGTTGTTATATGTGCGATTGGTTTGCTTGGGAAACAGATTAACTTGCTCATGTAGTGATGTACACCCTATGTGGTGGATTGTGTTCTTTTATTTTTAATTTCATAATTAATTTGACAATTGTTAAATAAAAAATATATCGACTATTATTGTGTAATGCCGCCATTTAGAACATAAGACTGAAACCACATTTTCTGTATACGAAACAAACATTAAACTTGTACAGGAGTCCCGCAATTGTGTTCTTTTATTTATAAATCATTATTTTACTTAAGCGTTGTTTCCACATAGCGATTTTGATTAGTTATTTTTTCTTTTTACTGTGTTCGTATACATTTTGGTTTGTTTATTTTGCAAGTTTTACATTATAATATTCGCGAATTCTATGTTCGTGGATTCACTTATTCGCGGTTGGTTCCTGGAATATATTTAAACGTTTAATTACCGCCCACCAGCCAGTCCAGTTATGACCCTCATTGAGAATGCAAAACTATTGAACAACCTTAAAAGTATATGTTATGTGATCTCTATATAATCTATGAATCATTTCCGATATGAAGGATTTAAAGATTTTTTTCCCACCAATTAATAATCAGCAAAACTGGCCAACGAAAAAATAAATGGACTATACCTTGATGTTCATGCGTCCGCCATGCAGTGTGGTATCAACCGTCAAGTGGATGGGGCTGCCTGTGACGCGAGAGTAGTAGTCATGGATAAGGAGGGAGTGGTCGGTAATCTCATGACCCGTAGCCCACCACCCGACGATCACCTCGCTGGGGTTAACTTTGCGGTGCAGCTCGTACATGTCCTTGGCAAAGTCCAGCTCCACCGCAACCTGATTAAGGGGGGATGAGCATATTTATTTGCTCATTTATATATTTCTTATAATATTTTTTTTTAGTTTCCTCCCTAGACCTCCAAGCTAAAAAAAAAAAAAAAAAAAAAATCCCCCAAGACGCTCTTAAAGATAAATTTGTAAATTTTTCGATAGAAAAATATCCCGACCGAAGGCCGATTCTTCCTAAAATTACAGGCTCGCTATCACTTGCCTTAAAAATATCGACACCTAAATGACACAAAAGGCCTTAATATTGACAAAGAAATGGGCCGAAAGGTGTTAAAATTGCCAAACTAATGAGCCGATCGTCTTAAAATCTGAAAACTAATGGGGCTAAACATGAGGAAGAAGGGGGACCAGAAAAACCCCTTAATGAGTATTAGGTATGTGTTAACCCAGTCAGTACCAGTCACGTCTTTATAGGTTGTGACGTCTCAAGTTGGCCACCCCCAGTTATGGGGTATTTTGCCTGAGTACAGTACTGTATTACAGTATTATACATACATATACAGTACATACAGTATAGAGCCATTTTATTAACCCCTTCAGCACCATGACATCTTTTTGCCTCTGATTCTGGTTAAAATGAGACGATTTATGCAGTTCAAGAAGGACCTATGTTATTAACCCTCTCACTACCATATGATGCAGAGGTTGCCAGATTAGCACTAAGAAATAGAGTTCTCTCACTCTTATAATTACCTCTCCAAAATTAGTTTTCTGCCCACAGCTAACTCAAAGACAACTGCAGAGGTTGAAGTAACTAAACTAAAGGTTTCTAAATACCCCTGATGGTAACAAAGGCTCTAAAGTATCCCTAATAGGCTCAAAATTGCGTCAAGGTCGTGAGAGGGTTAAGAGGGTTTATCAAGATCGTATTTACCCATTTGAGTCGTAGAGATACATTATAAACTAAAGAAAATTGGGGATGGATGTAGAGTTCGGGCGTACGGTCGTCATTGTTTACATAGGGTGATCGCCGCGGTCGCACTTACGTTCCCGTCTATTTCGACGCTATATTTTCTGCTATTTGCCCCCTGTCATTACTACATGAATACTAGATTAGGTTAGGTTGAAATAGACGGGAACATGATGGGAAAGGTCCGAAGCCACTACACGTAATGTAAACATAGATGGCGGTACGCCCGCTCACTACATCCTACCCGAAAATTGTCTAATGGTAGCCAGAACACGATGAAAATTACGTCATGGTGGTGAAGGGGTTAAACCATGGTGAGAGCTATCCCTACGACCTTTCCCGACCCAGATTGACCCTTATCGCTTATCTGTATAAGGGTCAATCTGGGTCGGGAAAGGTCGTAGGGAAAGCTCTTACCATGGTTTAATAAAATGGCCCATACTGTACATGTATACAGTATATGAGATGAGAATAATCAATAAATCAAAATTATTTCTTACTTCTAAAATTTAGATCATTCATAAATCTAACTAAAGTATAATTCTATAGATTCACATTACAAAATAAAAAATAATTATACTACAAGTGAAAACCAATTTCAATATTTTGCACATGTCAACTTAATGGAAATCTCTAATGGGAGGAGTTTAATTTATCAACGGATGGTGCTGATCGGTGAAGTGGTTAATGTTCTCAAAGGATGGCTAAAAATAATTCCATCCGCCTTGACTATAATATAAGACTTCTCGAGGTCATGTCACCCGAGCTATTTTTCTGTCAATTTTTACGAGCAGCTTGATAATATAAGTTCCATAAGAATTAAAGTACCAAACACAATCTTCCTTCGATCTAGTTTCCGATTCCAATGCGAGCCTTAAAAATAGTATGAGAAAAAAACTTGCTCAACGAAAAATTGCCAGAAAATGCACTAATGTGATCCCACCTTAACCCTTACTACCCGGTCTGCCTTAGGTAAGGACAGCACGAAAGAAGGGCCGCTACCCTTATGCCTTATCTAAGGCATGAGCTTAATAGCCTAATTAAGCTTGGTCTGAACGCCGTGCGTACGACGTATGTCAACAAACCCAAGCGTTGCGTCACCGCACCTCCGAAAACAAGAAGGAGAAGACTCTTCAATGTTATTGTTCTGACGTCAGACGAAATTAGTGTCTGAAAAGCCCCCATATTGGCAACATCTCTGCAATACTGGCTCCACTGAAATCGTCATCACAACAGAACCAGTTGACTTACAGAGCTCTACTTAACGCCAAAATACAGATTGAAAACCGCACTACGATTATAGATGAGTGGGAAAGTTCTAACAGTGAAAATAAACATAAATACGGTAGCCTAGGCCTAGACGTTTTTCAGCCATTTCGCCCGGGTAGGGGCGACCGTCATTGGGTAAGACAGCCCGGGTAGGAAGGGTTAACCAACATGCACACATATAGTGTTAAACAATCACCAGGATTAAACAATTAATTATATTTTTTCACCAACCAACTTTACCTCTAAACTCAATTAATGAAATCAACAAATACATGTGGCACTCCAAGGACTTGAACCTAGGATACTCACACCGAAATTCCGCGCACTTATGCATTACGCTATTATACCGGTAACAATTATTATAAAATAAATAACATTTCACCACTTGCGAGTTTCAGGCTATACGGAAGTTGAAGCTGTAAACATCGATATTAAACAGAAATGCAATAATGATGTAGGTTTCTGATGGATAGAAAGTATACAGTAATTCATGAAATTTAATGGGTTTATAAATGTGCAACAAGCCAACAACCCTATCTTAGCTGGTAATGCTGCTCAATATCATGCCTAAAGCTCCAACTTCCAGAAACTCGCAAGTGGTCAATTAATAAAAAATAATAGGCCTACAGAATAGTCTAATAATAACTGCACGTACCTCTTCCTTGGACTCATTGTGAGGGACACAGAAACAGTTGGTGATCTCAATGGTCCCCTTCTCTACACCATTAATGGATCCTGTAACACAATAGACATTGGGTAAGAGTTTACGATACTATAGCTTTATCATCAGGTAAGGTTAAATAACTTTAACCTCTACAATATTGTTATGATCACTTTATTAATGCTACTGTACTACTGCTACATTATTATACTCAGCACAGACAGAACCTCTTGGAATAAAAGGGTTACAGATTATTTAATGCAAACATCTGACGTGTGTTTCTGTTTCCTAAGTTGAATAAAGTAGTCTGAAGGTAGTTTTAATAATAGAAAAAGTGGCATGTGATCGACTGATGTTAAAAAGGGTGCCAAATCAGGACCACCGTCTTTTTGGATGGGAATGTGACACTGAATGCAGTAATATTTCCACGATATTAAAATAGATTATATCCCTCTGACCCTTTTGAAAGGACAAACAACAATGTACGAGGTCACTCAAGACAATTATTCAAGAGACGTTTCAACAAGACACAGACAGGAAACACTCTTGCACACAGAACAATTAACCAATATCGCCTAATAGTTTTTATGATTGTAAGAAAATAAGAAAATGGGAGTCTGCAGAAAGCCGATTGGCCCAAACAAGGCAGATCCCTCTCACACCTAACCCTAATTATAAGGCCTTAAAAGCTGGGCTTATAAAGTCTAGCTCACTTTTGTTTGATATTGGACATTCATAGGTAGCCTATGCAGGGTGTCAACCGGAGCAATTTTGTTTGAAGACTTAATAAATATGAGAAAGAATACAAGTAAATTAACACAAAATAGCATTGTTTTGACCATTCTATAACTTCCAAGTTCCAAAGACATACCCTAATTTGAACTATAAACCCACAATTTTATCTTTACATATACTGTACAATAGGCCTAGGCTAGTAGACTAAAAATAATGAACTCGGCTTTCATTTGACACCCTGGGCCTGGGGCCCTATAGGCTAGGTGTTAAGAGAGTAGGCCTAGGCCCTAATATAAATTATTTTTGTTCCTGATATTCAAACAGAATTAATCAATGAAAATAGGGTAAATATATCATATTTAAGGAGATTTTGAGGTCAAATTGGATTTTCGGTCACATAGCCTACGGTATATAGGGTAGAGGCACCAAAGGAGACGCAAAAAGTGTGAAAGTTTTCAAGAAAAAATCAGTGTGTCAAGCTCATTCATTCTTTTAACTTGAAACTCACTTGATATATTACCAAATGGTTATTCTTTTAATGGATGTGTCAATGTTTGATATATTTCAAGTATTTTCCGAGATAAGAGGTCCAATATCAAGTGCGTCTCCTTATGACCACCAAACCCTAAGTAGACGCACCCCAGTCCAGTGCAGACGAACGTCTGTTTTTTTGTATTAATATGCGAGTAATTTGATTATTTAGTAGATAATATTTATACCACTTATACTTCTAGCTTAAACTAAAGTAGTTGCATGCTGATAGTGGGCCTACATTGTACATCTACTGTATAGAGAAAATAAATTGTGAAAGACTTTGCCCGAATCCTAAGCCATTTTTGGTAACATTTCCAAATACTGTAGCTACGAAAACTACATCAACGTGTAGTGAATACCAACCAACATCCGACTCTATATATATATTCTTTAAAATATCGCGCCGCAGCGAAGTTACAATGGTCGAGAATTGCACATTTGTTGGTAAAAAGCAACCCCGCCACCCTTCCCCTGCCTAGCTAGTTTGCGAGGGAGGAAAGGAGGGGGAAAATACGCAATAGCGCTTATATCTCTCATATATATCAATATTATATCACCACAAAGCACATGAATGCATATAAGATCCATAGTAACAAAGAAATATGCGAAATAACCCACAAATTACCGATTCGCGAAGTGGGGGAGGAGAGAGAAATAAAGGAGTGTCGATTTCCCTCTCTCCTTCGCCCCCCACTGGCACAACCCTCTACTAAAGGGTTGTGCCACTGGCCCCACCGCACGGCAGCACGAGTCACTCCAGTGAGGGAGTCAGAGGGACGTCCAAACAAGTAGACCTATGTCTCGTTGATGTTCAGTCACGGTCAATGAAAAAGTGCAATTTGGCCACATTTAGACCCCCTGAGTGTTACTCAGTTACTTATTCGTCAAGGGGAATCCACGCAATGCAAGCTAAGCTCATTATTATCGCGCCTCCTTAACTGGGAATGTATTGCGTGAAATGCATGTTAAGTGTTTTATGTACTGTTGGAATGGCTGTGGATGTGTGTGTAGTCTGTATTTAGCCAATTGGCGACATCGGAAACGAAGGCTTAGGGTGGATCTGTATGGTACCATTCTCACTATAGATGGTACCGTCTCGCCCGAAGGCTTAGGTAGCCATCAGCTTAGGTGAACCATATGATACCCATCTCGCCTTGTACCATTTTTGCCAACCCCAGATGGGACGTCACAACGTCGTCCACTTATTCCAGGTACCTATTTACAGCTAGGTGAACTAAGGCTAACACATGAAAGGAGACAAGCCCAATTTGTCTCCGCCCGGCCGGGGATTGAACCCCCGACCCCTCGTGTGTGAGACGAGAGCTCTACCTACCAGGCTACGGGCTGTGTGTGAGTGTGAGTGTGTGAGTGTGTGGGTGTGTGTGTGTTGTGAAGCTGGGTATCGAAAGCTCACACTTAGACCTTCGTGACAAAAACAAATTGTACGATTATTTCTGTCATTATTTAGTCTTTATTCGATAGTTCATACACTATTTATTTCTATTTTCCATTTCTGTTAGTTTGTAGTTGTAGTTCATGCACTATTAATTCAATATTCTTGCAACTGAAATAAGATATAATATTACAAATAGGGCAGATAACTTTGATAAATAACACTAAACCAATGGAGATGCACACCACCACCCCATCCAGACGCGTCTCTATATGGCCCGCACGTGTGCGTCTCCATTGGGCCTCGAAGTCAAATGAAGGTAGCTCCACCACCATCAAAGGAAACTCGACCATGAATACAGGAGGAGGTGGGGCGAGATTGGGGTTTACCATGCATGCGGTTTATGCCCTTCTAAACCCAGTTTGAAAAAATGCGTCTCCATTGGTTTTGGACCATATCATGAACCAATGGGGACGTACCCACTTTCACGAGCACTCGTTCATGCAAGTCATGAAACCATGCAGGAGTATAGTTCAAGACATGCTCTTTCCATTTGAAACAAAAGAAAAACTATCCGAGTTAGAGAAGTAGTTAAAAAATTAGCTGTGAAAAAATCGCTTTCTTAGGTTTGGGCCAAGAGATACCCCGAAAATCTCATTTTTATTTTTGTTTATTTTTTCTCAAGATAAATGTGTGTCCTATTAGGCTGGTAGTCTTTGAGAACATCACTAATAGCATAAAGTATTTTTTGATGTATTTGTTTTCTTTTCAGGTACTTTAGTTTTTTGCATGGCAGTTTTTTTGCATGAAGTGCGTCTCTACTGGACAATTCGTCTCCTTTGGTATCTCTACCCTATGTGTTTTTGTATTATAATCCTTTTTCTCATAAGTTCCTTCATTGATTTGTGTGTTTTAAGGTGTTTTTTCCTTCTGCAAATTAATTTTACCCATTATTTTGCAATATTAAAACATGCCCCCTAAAATCATATTTTGTCATTACCCTAACCTACCCTGGGGCCTGGGGGCTATTGCCCCCAGACCCCCGCAGAGTTAGCATTGATATAGAATATGACAAAATACTAAAAATACGGTAAAACAGTTAAAAATATTAGTTCTCAGCTGATCCAAGATGGCCGCCATTTTTCCTTCCACCCTTATTTAGCCTAGGCTAACCCAAAGTCTAAGGACAAATAATTTAATAGGCTATGCAGCGTTAAAGACATATATTGCGGTGACTAGCCTAATAGGCTACTCTATGACAAAGCTATAGGCCTAGTACACATTTAGAACATATTATGGCCTATATCCCATACATGACCGAAAATCCAATTTTTCCGTTTTTTATATGAATTTACAAATACGAGATCAATAGGCTACGAAAGTAGGCTAGCGGATATAGTAGAAACAAAACAAGGTAAAAATTGAAGAGACCCCGGACAGCCTTTGGTTTAATTCTAGTTTCGCTTTCACAGCATACTCATAAATTTCTATGGCTACTTTAGAGTTGTCATATACCATACTTAATTCCTATATATGTCCAAAGCGGCGGAAATGCATTATAAGGAATTATACCTACTGTAAAAAAAAAAAAAATCTCCCCATATGCGGCACCATAGCTATTACATAATACTAGGTTAGGTTAGGTAAGGTTGTTAGGTTAGGCTAATGTCGTTAATGTAGTCTATTATCATTATATTACGTCTTTTACCCAGCAATTTCCCTGATCTTCATAGTTGGTCGGGAAGCTATGCCTTTACAACGGCGCCTCCCTTTTGTCGCTGTGTATGTGAAACTAGAATTTTACCCAGCCTTTTTACTAGTTAATTCTATTTTTTTTTTTTTTTTCTTTGATATAGGCTACAGTGTTGTTTAATACCGAGGACCGTCGCATTTTGGTATTTTCAACATTAGCCTAACCTATCCTAACTTAACCTAACCGAAAACTAACCGACGGTCTAAACTCAGCTCACGTTCCCTGTTTATGGGTGCACGACGGTCTAAACCCACCTCACGTTCCCTGTTTATGGGTACACGACGGTCTAAACCCAGCTCACGTTCCCAGTTTAGTTTTCGGTTAGGTTAGGTTAGGCTAATGTTGAAAATACTAAAATGCGACGGTCCTCGGTATTAAACAACATTGTAGGCCTAGGCTGTATCAAAGAAAAATAAACAAAACACTAGAATTAACTAGTAAAAAGGCTGTCCGGGGTCTCTTCAATTTTTACCCAAAACAAAAATCGTGCGCGCATAGTTTGTTTAGGCCTGCATCTGAATATCGAATGTCAAACGTCCAACAGTTTTCAGACGGCTCTTTAAGCTATTCCACTATCATTCCTAGAATCCTATTTCCTTTTTGGCTAGGCCTAGGTTAGGCTAAATTTAAATAGCACAAAGCGTAGCCTATTTGGTACGATTTTAGTTACTGGACACACATCCCCGTGGCGTAACAGATAGCGCGTCTGGCTCACAACCAGGAGGTCCCGAGTTCGAGACCCGGGCGGGGAAGAGACATTTGGGCAAGTCTCCTAACGGTGTAGCCTCTGTTCACCTAGCAGTATAAATAGGAACCTGGTATAAGTGGACGAAGTTGTGACGTCCCATCTGGGGTTGGTGATCGGTTACAAGGTGAGATGGGTATCGTACTGGTCAACCTAAGCTACTGGTCAACCTAAGCCTTCGGGTGAGACTGGTACCGTAGTGAGAATGGTACCGTACAGATTAACCCTAAGCCTTCGTTTCCAGATGTCGCCAATTGGCTAAAATACAGACTACACACACACCCACAGCCATTCCAACGATACATAAACACTTAATATGCATTTCACGCAATACATTCCCAGTTAAGGAGGCGCGATAATAATGAGCTTAGCTCGCATTGCGTGGATTCCCCTTGACGAACAAGCAAGTGAGTGACAGGTACCGCCAACGATTTAATACATATTTGTTTTGGAAAAATGTTATTTTAATACCACAAATTTTCCGAGTGTTTTTTATAAACAAAATTGGTCATTTGCATCAATATATAGTGTTTGTAATTAATTAGAAATCTCGGGAAAACCTATTTTCCCCATTAGGCCTATCGATCGATCGATGTTGAGAGACGCTCGCTCCCCATAGTGATTTGAAGACATTAGCCTAACCTAACAACCTTACCTAACCTAGTATTATGGGTGGGGGCTGCCGCCCCCACACCCCCGATGGTTGAGTACTAATCCCTTAACTCCCCCAGACATATTATGTTCCAGTAAGTCCAAGGAGGCGGGAGACCCAGGATCATTGCCACTGCCTTGCACTACACTCATAACAACACTGCGGCCGTTAGAATTATCGCAGGAGGCTGAGGTTGCCACCAACGGTTTTATCGTATGGTAACTTATCGGACTTACTGAGCTCATATGACGCACAATTGCGTCATAAACTTATTGGAGAGGTATAGAGATAAGTCCATATGACGCGATCGCGTCATATGAGTTTTTGGTGGACTTATTCATATGACGCGATCGCGTCATATGTCGCAAGGAGTTAATAAAAAATAAAAAAATTGGCTGTCGATTATACGAAGTTGAAAAAAAAGTCGATGAAGTCTATGGTGTTTACTCTGCAATCTTCAGCTTGATTGTACATTGATAACGTGAAAGTACCGTATTGACAACCTTGTTACGAAAATTAAATTTTAGTACCATACTTTTATTATTTTTATTAATCTCACCACCACACCCCCAGTGAAATTAATTAAAGTATATATGATCCACCGGGATTCGAACCCGGGTTATCACACACATATTTTTGCCACCTTAACCATTACACCACCAGGACGGTTAAAGGTTTATGCACACGCCTACGACTTATTATCCATTCTCGAATACTGGATATTAATCTAATCATGTTCATATTCCCAACCGCACTATGGTAGCCTACTGTTTAAGTGAGAGGAAAGAATATTCATGGGGCACAGATCATATAGACCGGCCTCTCGAAGAAATATCCCTAAACCTACTAATAATATTATTTTTATTAATCTCACCACCACACCCCCAGTGAAATTAATTAAAGTATATATGATCCACATTAGGCTTTTACGAGGGTTTAACACATTTTCATATGATCTTTAGAGCTATCGATGACTGAAAGTACCGTATTGACAACCTTGTTACGAAAAAGAAATTTTAGTACCATACTTTTTTATTAGGTTTTGCCGAGGGTTAAAACAAATTTTATTATGATCTTTAGAGCATATAGATTCAATATTTAGATTCAATATTTATCTTCAAATATATCAACAAAATTTGTAGTATTAAAATAACATTGAACCTTTGTTTTCGGTTTCCACGCATCCAACTCCAAGCTACACCCTATTCTGGTGTACGAAACACTAAAAAAGCAATGGGGACACTTTAATAATGATATGAGACGAAATATAAAGACAACTCGGTTGCATTCGTACCTCGAGCGTCCTGGGTAAACAAACCGCGACGATCCGAAGCGACGACGGACTCCCCCCGCCGCCGATTTTCAGCACAAACGCGCCGTTTTATTCTCGTCGAAAACCACATTTAAAAAGTTATTATATCGTTTTCAATAGGCTAGGCTACTATTACCGGACCAGAAAAAGGTGTAGCCTAGCTTGGTGTTGGATGCGTGGAAACCGAAAACAAATAGGCCTAGGCCTATGTATTAAATCCTCGGTGGTAGGCCTACTTGTCAAATAGGTCCAGTAACTAAAATCGTACCACGTATTTTTGTTAAACCACGATCTAGATATTCACTTCGTGTTCTTGAATATGGCTTTGAAATGCGAGTTGTTATGTACGGGCGTCTCCATCCTGACGAGAAAGGTCTCCGAAGCCACTCGGAAAACATCTGCTGGTACCCTCAATTCAAACCAATATTTCTGCAGGAAATACAATCATTAGTAGTGTAATTCTATATTCAAAATGAAGCTTACCTAGTAGAGTTCCGATGACACGGTGAGCATCAGGATTACGACGCTCATACGAGTCAACAATTGTAAAAAATACAACTGGGTGCACCTTGGCTACAAGATTGAGCGCCATGCTTGTTGTTAAAGGGAAGGTCGGTTAAATCACAAACCTTACAAGCAGAAATTCTTGAAGATATAGTACCCCACATATGATATAAAGCTTGTATCAATAGCTATATAATTAAATTTATAGGACGAAAGTTACTTGAGCTTCACTATATAGCTGCTAAACTATTTCGCATTTGGATAAAAGTATAAAAAGGAATAGATAGAAGCATCTACTTTCAATAATTAGTTTTAGAATGACGTCGCTCAATATTTTAGATAGTACGCTTTACATCAAACATATTTTAATACATCCACTTAGTCACCCTAAATCACATTAACGATTAGATAAACCGTTAAGGAAATACTGTAAATAAGAGTCAGCTGTTGATGACGTCATGTGTCACTTGCCAACATGGCTGAGGAGAAGTCAGGGGAAATATGCAGGGTCGTAGTTTTGTGTATTATATGGTATTTTATCAGTTCTAGTAATAATGTCGTGGGGAAGTTGTTATTAAACGAGTTCCCTTACCCTATGACAGTAACTATGGTGCAACTAGTGTCCATAGCAATATATAGCAGTCCCGTTCTGAAGTGGATGGCGGTAAGGAGAAGGGCTGATGTTAGTTTAAGTTATTACAAGAAAATTATTATACCGCTGGCCCTTGGAAAATGTGTGGCCTCAGTTTTCTCTCATGTGAGCATCTGGAGAGTCCCCGTGTCTTACGCCCACACTGGTGAGTTAATATAGGGGGTGGCTGCATTTAGGCCAAGGTCATTTTCTTAACTTATTATTTAGCCTAGCTGCCTAAGTTAAGGTTGACAAAAGATAATAGGCCTAGGCATAATTTAGAGTGGTAATTTGTGAAATATCCTATAGGCTAAGATTTGATATCCTAAAAGGGTAAGCGAGAGTAAGGTAATCCATAGCCTAGTATTCCATACCATTTATAAGTTACGATACCCGGTAGGGATCATGGGGTTGATTCCTAGTCACCTAGGCTAATGTAAGCTAGCCAAACTTATCGTCGTCGAATGTAGCCTATGTGTCTTATCTTGGAAAAGGTGATGGTTATTTTCTTCGGGTTAATCAAGATAAATGGGGTAGGCTATATCCTAGGCCTAGGCTATAGGCTAGTCTAGATATGAAAGTTCAACAATATCTTGGTTCTTCTCATTTCCCTCTCAAATGACTCGCCCCCTTCATCATCTCACGTCCCATGTTCCCATTCACCCCAATCATAGATTAATTGGAATTATTAGCATTGCAAATAAATTACCCCGTTTAACCTTACTGTACTTATATTTTTTCTTTGCAGTAAAAGCCACAATGCCTCTCTTCACGGTGGTGTTGGCCAGAATATTGTTTGGGGAGAAACAGACCACTAAGGTAAACATCTTATATATTGTTCAACATTATTACCCATTATTGTTTAAGGGGGGGGGGGGGTGACCTGCTTTTTTTTTATCTTTCTTGGTTACACTTAGTTACACTTACTTGTATTCCATCCATTAGTGACACAGTTGAGCTGGGGCTCCACTGCGACCAGGCAGCTCCCTTTCTTCCACTCTCCATTCCAGAAGTCGGTTGGAGTTGGTGCTGGGGTATCCTGGTGACTGGTGTTGGTGGCCGGTCCGGTATTTTGGCCAGCCACATGTCCAAGTGTTTCTTGAAGGTGTCTGGAAACACCCCGGTCGTGTTCCTGAGAGGGGCTGGTATACAGTTGAACAGTCTGGTTCCATTGTATGTAAAGCTGTGATGGATCAGGGATTTGATTTTTTTTGTTGATCCCGGCGTAGTCCTCACATAGCACAGCCTCCCTCGCCTTTGGTGTTGAGTCTCTTGGATGTTTGGATTTGGTACCTTTTTTTCCAAAATCTTCCAGACGTAGATGATGATGTATCTCTCCCTACGTCTTTGAAGTGAGTACAGCAGGTTGATTCTATTCAGCCCCATTCAGTCTAATGGATAATTAAGATGTATATATTTTACCAAATTTACCCTTCTCATTACTAAAGGTCTTTCCTAAACTGCATGAAATTGTCCAATATTAGCCAGAATTAAGTGAAAAGTACATTATGTCATAATAGTACAGTACTGAGACCCTTGCATTCGTGACTATCGTGGAAAATTGACACCTAAATAGCATGAAAGGTGTCTTAATATTGACAGAGAAATGGTGTGACAGATCTTAAAATCACCAAACTAATGGGTCAAACATCTTAAAATCTGAAAACTATTGGGGCTAAACATGAAGGAGAAGGAGGGCCATAAAAACCAACACTCCCCTCCATAAACCAAGTGTATCCTCTCTCTCTCAGGTGTACTTCTCTCTGGTGCCAATCATCGCGGGTGTAGCTGTGGCCACCATCACCGAGATGTCCTTTGATATGTTAGGACTAGTGGCAGCTCTCGTGGCTACCTGCGGCTTCTCACTCCAAAATATATTCTCTAAAAAGGTGGGTTAAGATTTGCTAGTATACAGTGAGTAGGCCTAGATATGTAAATTTTATATAAAGTTGAGTTTACCCTAAGAATTTATAATAAGTAACAGTAAATAATAATACTGTATTTGCTAAATGTAGTGATTAGTATTTTGCTGCTATATTTACTTAATAGCAATTAGCATTAACAATATTTACATCAACAAATTTAAATAGTTAACCCTCTCGCTATCCTGTGGACGCAGAGGTTGCTGATTAGCAATCATAAATAGAGTTCTCTCAGTTTCATAATTACCTCTCCAAAATTATTAGTTTTCTGCTCACATCTAACTCAAAGACAACTGCAGAGGTTGAAGTAACTAAACTAAAGGTTTCTAAACACCCCTGATGGTCACAAAGGCATTTAACCCTCTACGACATATGATGCGATTTTGAGCCTATTAGGGATACTTTAAAGCCTTTGTAACCATCAGGGGTATTTAGAAACCTTTAGTTTAATTACTTCAACCTCTGCAGTTGTCTTTGAGTTAGCTGTGGGCAGAAAACTAATTTTGGAGAGGTAATTATAAGTGAGAGAACTCTATTTCTTATTGCTAATCTGGCAACCTCTGCGGCATATGAGCGTGAAAGGGTTAACTCTTTCTTTACCGCGACATCCTTTTAACTTTATTCTGCCTACTATTAGATGATTTTATTCTGCTTAAAAAGGGCCTTCAGCAATTAACAGGCTTCGAACTATCTATCTATACCCTTTTTACTACCAGATACTTCTTAACACTCAAAGAGCAGGTGGTGGAGTATATTTGACTGTGCCGCCCAGCTGGGGATTTTACCGTAAACGAGCTTGTTTCCGTGCTCGTTTTCATGCATAAACAAGAGCCAGAGCGTAATACAAGTATGTATCCCTGAAAGGGCGTTAAATGAGCTTTCCAATGACACCAGAACCATCCTTCTACGATCACTGGTTGTCTTGCAACGATCGTGCAACCGAAGGGCAAAATCGGTAAAATACGGTCATTTCCTTACATTATTACGTGTGAAACGAGTGAGGGAGGGTGGAGTAGGGCGGAGTACATCTCAGTAGCTCCACGGCCACCGTGGCGAGCGGTCATGAGGTAACCTACGCTCCTCCCACTGCTCCGCTCTCTCTCAGAGCACATTACGTGCTCAAAATTGCATGCGACTACTGTATAGCCGGGCCCCGCCACATAGTCCTTGGTTCTCTCGCCCGGCTATAGCCGGGCACCGCCAAAGAAGGGTTAAACTGCTGAAAATAGTCTAAATATAGTAAGAAAATCGTAAAAAGATGTCACCGGTACAGAAGGGGTTAAGTATCCCAGAATAGGCTCAAATCGCATCCTGTGCGTGCAAGGGTTAAGCTAAAGTTCTTACGAAGGCTTGCTAACGAGAAAAACTAATTTCCGTTATTGTTTCCAGGTGTTGATAGATACCGGTATGCATCACCTGCGACTGCTACACTTGTTAGGCTGCTTGGCACTCTTTATGTTCCTCCCGGTCTGGCTCCTCACCGACGCTCACACCATCTTCTATGACACATCATTGGTGCGATATATTATTCACAACTACTACATTTAATTTTACTTTTTATCCCTATTTAGAAATCCTACAGTTTTAAGGGGACAGTGGTTATTTTTGGGGGGTCTATTTATTTATATATTCATATATTTTTTAGTTTCCTCCCTAGGCCTCCATCAAACTTGAATAAACATCCATTAGATTCTCCTTCGAGATTAATTTGTACATTTTTCGGTAGAAACTTCACTGACAATTCTTTAAGGGGGGTCACCTGTTTTTGTTATCTTTTTTGGTTGTATTCATTTGTTCCCATTCAGCCTACTGTTTGAAGACATTCATCCCCATCCAGGTGTCAATTTTTTCCTGACGAGCGATAGCGAGCCAGCATTTTATGGAGAAATCCGGCTTTGCCAGAGACACTTTTCTATCGAAAAATTTACAAATTTAGCCAGCCATCTAAATCATTATCCAAAATATGGTGGCTCGCTGTTGCTCGCCAGGCATAAATCAACACCTGGATGGGGATAAACGTCTTAAAACAGTAGGCTGAATGGGGCCGAATGGATACAACCTAGAGAGAGAATAAAATCCGGTGACCCCCCTTAACTAATTACGTTATTTAACAGTTAACCAGGAGAGAGCCCCGAGAGACCATTATCCTGCTGTTGACCGACGGGGGGTTGAGTTGGCTGCAGAACTTTGTGGCGTTCACCATCCTACACTACGTCACCCCTCTCACGTATGCCGTCACTAATGCCACCAAGCGTATCTCCATCATCACAGTGTCGCTGATCCTCCTCAAGAATCCCATCACCATGCCTAATGTCGTCGGCATGTTTCTGGCCATTATCGGGGTGTTGGGGTATAATAAGGTGAGAATAATCTGTGTTGGTGGTGTAATGGTTTAGAACTTTAGATGCTTATGTTCTGGGTGTGGTGTCCCGAGTTTGAATCCCGGGAGGACCATATTAGATGCTTATGTTCTGGGTGTGGTGTCCCGAGTTTGAATCCCGGGAGGACCATATTAGATGCTTATGTTCTGGGTGTGGTGTCCCGAGTTCGAATCCCGGGAGGACCATATTAGATGCTTATGTTCTGGGTGTGGTGTCCCGAGTTCGAATCCCGGGAGGACCATATTAGATGCTTATGTTCTGGGTGTGGTGTCCCGAGTTCGAATCCCGGGAGGACCATATTAGATGCTTATGTTCTGGGTGTGGTGTCCCGAGTTCGAATCCTGGGAGGACCATATTAGATGCTTATGTTCTGGGTGTGGTGTCCCGAGTTTGAATCCCGGGTAGGACCATATGCTTTCATTAGTTTATTCAAGTACATTGGGGCTTGTAATTATTGGGGTGTTGGGGTATAATAAGTTGAGGATAATATTGCTTGGGAAACAGATTAACTTGCTCATGTAGTGATGTATGGATTGTGTTCTTTTATTTCATAATTTTATTTTGCTAAAGCATTGATTCCACATAGCGATTTTGATTAGTTCTTTTGTGTTTATAATGTCTCGTCCCAGTTTTGGTTTGTTTATTTTGCAGGTTTTACATTTAAATTATAAATCCTTATCAACTCCATCACTGTCTCTCTTGTCCTTTTCAAGAGGCTTATCACTATGCCTGGTAACAATTAGCATGTTGTCACTGCCGAAACATGTATTCCATGCAATATAATTGTCTTATTCTTGATCTACAGTATTGCCACAACTATAGTCTGTTCATTCTAGGTTGGGCAGAAATCGTAACCCCTAACCTCTCATAACTCAAAAAGGACTAGAGTAATCGAGCAAATATTTCTACCAAATAGGAAGACTTGGCTAGGGAATATGTGTATAAATTGACAGCTCATTTGCTTAAGCCCTTTTTGACTTACAGGGGTTAGAGGTTACGATTTCTGCCCAACCTAGACTGAACGGACTATAAGAGACTGACTGTTATTTCAGGCCAAATACGATGCCAACCGGTCCAAGAAGAAAGCTGCCTTGCTGCCGCTGAGTGAGGTGAGCAGTTCCAAATACTTGGTGGGCAGTAATGGCGTCTCAACCACCTTACACGACCTCTATCAACCAAACTACCAGATGCCGGCCCTTCAAGCTCCACCCTTCCATCCATCTTATGTCTTCAATCACGTGGGTTCCGCTCGGCTTGGGCCCTACCCCAGAATCGCCAACGGAACGGCGAATAATGTCCATCAAATGGGATACTCCCACACGGATTCTGCTTCCCATGCCAGTAGGTTGGAAAATGGTGATGTAGGGTCTGTATGATAATGGCTGAAGTGAGTAGGATTTTGTACTGTTATTTATTACTTATTTAAGCAAAGATAATGTAATTAGTAAACAGAGGTGTCTGTATGATTGAATGATAATAGCATGAGTTGAGTAAAGCGCGGTTTCCATTTCTCCGTTTTTGCTTCCGTCCCGCCACGCGTGTGTCGACAATGACATCACTCTGACGTCTCTCCGTTACCGTTCCAAGACCACACAAGGAGTTAAGATTTCACGTCCGTGCGGAAGACGAAATACAGTATTGCCACACTTGTTTTTAACTTGCCCAGTTGAGCTACTTTTGTTATATAGGGCAAGTGATTCATGTTAGTGTCACTGACACAAATTAAGGTAATTTGCACAAAATAAAAGAGGTAAAAGACGCAAGCTTATTGTAGTTAAGTACCTGTATAAGATTGGAAACGGCGAAGAAATCCAAGTTGAACTGACAAGAATGACCATCAAAAATGCTTTGAATTTTAAGCATAAATTTGTTGATATACAAAAACAAATTGTACCCTATTTATAATCAGTCGTTCTGGCATAATGTACTGCTATCAATTTACATAGTACATACAACTCTTTGCTTCACATGATAGTAACAAGCTAATTTTTTGCCGTGATCTGGGCTATAATAGCCACGGCTGGGTTAATAAACCTTGACAATACTGCAAACTCGCCCAAAAACGTAGCCTCGACGAAGACGGCTGGAATGCGAATGTTTTCTTTCATTTACATTATAAATATGCACTATATGTATATCCTGTGAGTATCTACATAAGTTATAAGATGTGTTCTATTGATTTGTGACAATAGGAGGCAATGCATAATTTCATCGGTACCATACATACATTCCGTCCAAAATTAAATCCAATTTATCTTTTGCGGAGCCAGCTCCGAGGTCGGAAGTGAGCCTGACGGAACCCAAGAATCCTCGGTTCACACCTAACGGACCCGAGGTGGGAAAGGAGTGACGTCGTTGATCACATGACATTAGCTTGGACGGACATTCAGACGCAGAAATGGGAACCGCATTTAAGACTTTGTACAGTTATTTAGTACTTATTTAAAGAAAGATAGACTAATTATATTGTTTCTTTCCAGCTGATGGTAAATTGCTATGTCTTTCTCGTAATATCTTACCTATTTTAAAGATTTTGTGATGAAAATAATATGTTATTAATTTTGAAAGCTTGGTATTAATATGATATGGTAGTTTCACAATTTTCCATTAACTATTGATTTTTTTTTACTAAGGGATTCAATTTACCGTCAGCTGAGATGAAACCGACTTTAGTTACCAAGGAGTGTGTGATGGTCCAGTTGGCCAAATAAGTTGTGGCGCCGCTGTCTTTACGTTTTGCTCGCTGTATGCTGTATTTATGTCTGTCAGATGTTAAATAGGGTGTGTAAAGATAGGAACATGGTTGTATATCTCACTCTGAACGATGATTTAAAACTTATATATATACCGCTGAAACTAAGTATTGATGGAAATATACATGGTGCTGCGACATCACTTATTTGACCAACTTGACTACAAAGTGCAATATGAAATAATATGTATGGTATGCTTGTTTTCAACCACAATAATATGTATGGTATGCTTGTTTTCAACCACAATAATATGTATGGTATGCTTGTTTTCAACCACAATCATTTCTAAAATAGTGGTTAACCCGTTGAGCCCCGGCTAGTTATAATATTTTGTTCACCCCAGTCCCAAGCCATTTTCACTTATTTTTTTTGTTTGCTAAAATGGAAGACAAGGATGAGAAATGAAAAAAAACAAAAACAAAATCACCTCTGAAAAAAAAAAATTTGGGGGGGGGGGAGCCTCAAAAAAATGTGTTGAGAATGGAAGAGAATGGTGGAAATGAAGAAAAAAAAAAAAAAAAAGTCATTTCGGTCATTTGGGGGGGGGGGGGGGGGGTTTCAATAGTTCGTCTCCCCCGCATGACCACCCGCCCGGGAGCACTAGGGTAAAAACTGAGTATGGCATTGTACGGCATACATCCTAAGGAGTGTCTCACATAAATCTCAAGCCTCTAGCTCCCATACGACCGGAGTAATGAAGGTTCAAAGTGGCGGTGAACTAAGGGTGTAAACTATCCCCACTAAGCCCACCACCACCAGCCGCGCGGCTGTCTCGGCCCGCTCACACCTACTGGCCCGGCTCCCACACACACTACGGTACCTCCCCCTCCTATTCTCCCGCCATTTCCTACCTTACGAGCCACGTAAGTGTTTTTTATATGTCGGACGCACGTGATGCGTCGCTGGGAGTTGGTGATCAAACACTGCCGACGCAACACGTGCGACGCTGGGTCTCACCGGGTTAAGGGGAGATCCTTCACTTTTTGGTAATTTTTTGTATTTATTTATTATTTTTCTAGTTTCCTCGCTAGACCTCCATCAAGCTTAAAATGAAGCCCCTAGACCCCCTTTTAAGATAAATTTGTACATTTTTCGGTAGAAAAACTTCCTGGCCAAAGGCCGATTCCTCTTAAATTACAGGCTCGCTATCGCTCGCCAGGAAAATATCGAGACCTAATTGCCAGGAAAGGTCTTAAAATTGACAGAAATGGGGCGAAAGTTCATAAAATCGCCAAACTAATGGGTCTAAAGATGAGGGAGAAGGTGGTCTAGAAAAGCGACTCGTCTCCCCTTAAGTGGCAACTGTATAATGATAGCGTGAATGGTGTATTTACAAATGACAAGTATATATGTATATTTTTATATGCTCTAGTTAAGTAATTCACTAGTGTTGTTATGCGATAGGAAAACATGATATATTTTGAATACTTTATGAGCAGTGGTGGTGGTGGTAATTTCAAGATTGGCGGACATTTCTTCAAACATTTATACAGTGTTCAGTTAAGCCGGTGTCACACGAGCGCTTTTTCGAGCAATTATGGTCTGGAAGCTTATATAATTACACTTTATCAGAATTCAGCCGCCTAACATAATCTGCCTTCAGTCTAGTTGCCCGATACCAGTGCAAAAATGTCCCGAAATAATACGAGAAAAAAGTTGCTCATGGAAAATTGACGGAATAAGCGCTCGTGTGACAGCGGCTTTATAGTCTGTTCATTTTGACGAGGCTAGAAATCCCAACTTGGAACTTCTCATAGCTCAAAAAAACGGAGATATTAAGCTGATAATTGTAAGAGCCAAACAGTAAATATTTTTCTGTCTATCTACTGTACTGCCAGACACCTTACTACCCTTTATGAGAGTGGCCACACACAAAACGCCCCCAAGCGGACTTGTTCACCATGAGAAGGACAACCCCTACCAGTTTATTCATGGCTTACAGGATTGACTACTCAATTAAAATTTAAAACTTGCAAACTAAACAAACCAAAACTTGGATAAAGACAATATAACTTATCAAAATCGCTATGTGGAAATAACGCTTACTAAAGTAAATGTTTTGTTATGAAATAAAAGAACACAATCCACCACATAGGGTCTGTCAGACTCCGAGGCCATCTATGTATCTCTTTAGCAGTGTTGGGTGGCTAGTCCATTAGCCGACCTGCTTCATCCTTGGGCCTTAGGTGAACAGGAAGGATTTGTATAAGGTTTACTCCCGTAGACGAGAAGGGAAAGTTGCCCCTCAACTTTCCCTTTGTCTTTATTGTAACTAAAGGTAGCGCCAACGAACTTGACAATAATCTTGAACCCTTAACTTCTTATAACTCAAAATTAATGAAAGCAATCGAGCTGACGTTTCTATCATTTGGTAAGAGTCCACCAAGAAATAGGTGTGCATATTTACAGCCAGTTTGCTCTAGGCCCTTCTGAGTTACAGATAGGTCAGGGATCAAAAATATTGTCAAGTTTGTTGACGCTACCTACTGTATACCTGTGTACGGCTTTAAACTTTCGGTGCCTTTATATAGAGTTTAGTCCTAAGATCTTGTGTACAAGTTTTTTGTGAAGGATTGTTAAAGGGTTGTTGTATTGTTTACAAAATATCTTAACCCCCTCAGTCTGATTAATTAAACTTATCTGTGGACAAACGACACACTATTTACCACTATTTGGGTGAACTGTTATTTCTTCCAGAAGCACATCCATATTCATATCTCTCACCGATCCATCCACTCACTCACAGACAACACGCAGCTGCATGCACGACCTCCCGAAATCCATCCTTCCGAATCCTCCCTTCCTCGCGAGGACAGAGTCCACCTGGCCAGGCTGAGATGCGGACACCATCCAGCTCTCCTGAGCTATCAGAAGAGACTGGATGACTCCGTTGTCGACGCCTGCCCGGGATGTAACACAGCACCCCATACCATTAAACACATCATAGAAGACTGCATTTCACACAACCACTTACGCCAACAACACAATCTACACGCAATGAGAGCTCTGTGGGAAAGCCCGATCGTGGCCATGGCCTTCCTCAGGGACTCGGGGCTGTTCGGCCAGGCAGCTTAGGGAACAACAACTGTTATTTCTGGCACTGCCTGGCTTCGTAGGAAGTTGCCAACTAGCTCCACATTTAGTGTTGCCCTTCACCGAGCACATGGACACGATTATACACGCGATCGCGTGTATAATAACTCCAGTCAACACTGAGTTTCCCAAATTTATACACCCGTTTGCGTCATATCTGACTGAGGGGGTTAATACTGTACCTATTTATAATGCACAGGTATGACTGGTTATTTTATAATGTGTATTTAGAGTTCAGTGTTTATAACACATTTTCTTTCCCTCCATTCACCCGAATATATATATAATTTATAATATATAATTTAATTTGACTTTATATTGTCCTTGTCCCAATTTTGGTTTGTTTCGTTTGCAAGTTTTACATTTTAATGATACTGGTACGGTTCCAGTATAGAAAGCTATACACTTATGAAGTATTTATAAATTTTACATTATTATTTTTATTTCTTAATGCAATGTCATCTCCTTAAAAAGGTTAGATGGACTAAGCAATGGGAAAGTGTACAAGGAGGAAATGTGGTTCCTCGAGACAAGTTTGAGTTAAGTTAGGTCTTTTAAAATTATATTAAAATGTAAAACAAACAAACCAAAACAGGAACTGCACAATAGGAAAACAAAAGAACTTATAAAAATCACTGTGGAAATAATGCATTGAACATTTAGCAAAACAATATTATAAAGTAATGGGTCTTCTCCGGGGCGACCTACCGTACTGTATAATTTTCTCATTATAAAACAGTATCGAAGTATCAAGTTGGTAATCTCATGTTTTAGCAGTTAAGCAATAAGTGTATGTATCCAAGAGTGTGACTTTAGATTTTCTTATTTCTTAATTTATGTGTTTTGTTTTTGACTGATCATTCAGAAATGTGAGATTTTCAAAACTGTATATTGGATCAGGGCTTGTACGTCGCCACATAAGTTCGTGTTCCTCGTTGTGATCTTATGCATGGAAGTAAAATTGGTATGAATGAATTGTGAGTGTGGTTTCTTTTATTTATCAGTTGACTAGTCAGATGAGTTAACCACTGCATAAGAAACTACCCTCGTAATTCCATCATACGCATTTTATCTTGGAGCAGGTGTTAGTGGATGAGATCTATAGTCTATTCGCTGTAAGTAGGCGAGAAATCATGACCTCTAACATCTGTAACTCAAACACGACTAGAGTAATTGAGCTATTATTTCTACCATTTGGGAAGAGTCAGTCAAGGAATAGATGTGGAAATTTACAGCCAATTTGCTCTAGCCTTTTTTGAGTTACAGAGGATAGAGATCATGATTTCTCGCCTACTTTCAGCGAATAAACTATAGGTCATAAATAAAGCTATAACTTTTAAGCTCCTCGGTGGTGGAGTTGGTTTGGTTCGGAACTGGTGCGCTACTGAGTTTGAGGCCTGGCCAGGTCATATAGCAAATATGTCTTGATGGTGTAATTGTTTGAGTGTTTAATATCTGTATTTGGTAACCCAGGTTCGAATTCTGGGTGGAGCACATGCTTTCATTAATTTCAATGGGAGGTATTTGGAGTTGTGAGTGAAATTAATAAATATATTATATATGTGGACGATTCGTACAAGCCAACTTGTGAGAATTACCGTAGGTGTGAATGGTAAACTTTTTATTGTTAACAATTTTCATTAATTTAATGTCAAATTATCAAATTAATATATATTTTTAATTAAAGTTTATGGTCGAACTAGACTGGAGTTTTGTTATTTGATCTGTATTGTACTTAAGAAAATATAACTTGTATAATTATATACCGTAATGAAACTACAGTCTGACCTGCCAATACGCGAGCTTTTAATACGCGATTCACCTTATACGCGAGGAGGGGGTCGAATCATACCCAAAACTTTCAAAACGCGTGATGTACCTTTAAAACGCGAATCCGGGCCCGATATAAGGGCAATTCCGGGGAGTTCAGCTAATACGCGAGGCCCCCCACCATTCCGCGCCAGTTACGTAGGCACGCAGGGCATTGTGGGATACGCCAGTCTACCCTCAGTCCACGCTCGCGCAACAGCTGTCCGACTCGTGTTGGACGTTTACTGTTAATTTTAAGGCGAGTTTATTATTATTGTTATATTTTCTTATGATTTGGATGTTTATGTTAAAAGAGTACTCTTTGTTTAAATCTGTTGTTACTTCATATTTTGCAATTATTTCTCTTTATATTATATGTATTCATTGTCGATAGTATCAATTGCTTACTTTTGCGATTTCCTTAGTTTATTTGTGCTATAAATGTAGGTTATTTGTAGGGTAGTTATTGATAGGGGTCACTTGAAGCATGCTATGCTTACAGGTACCTACCCGATAGCACTATCGTTAGTGAGTGCTGTACTGTATTTTATATATTATTTTGTAATAGTATAGATATCTTATCAATATTTGTATTTTTTACTATTGTTAATGTCTTGTCATGTTGCAAATTTGATTTTAAATAATATTTTGACATTTAACATGTAGTTTCTTTATTCATGCAGAGTTTAGTAAAATTTGCCAGAACGTCCCGGACTTCCCAAACTTGACTACTTCCTTTAACGTGACGATAGTGCGTTGTTATATGTGCGATTGGTTTGCTTGGGAAACAGATTAACTTGCTCATGTAGTGATGTACACCCTATGTGGTGGATTGTGTTCTTTTATTTAATAATTTTCATTTTAGTAAGCGTTGTTTCCACATAGCGATTTTGATAATTTAATTTGACTTTATATTGTCCTTGTCCCAATTTTGGTTTGTTTAGTTTGCAAGTTTTACATTTTAATTAATACATATATGTACCTTTTGTGGCAATTGACGGAGATAAATAGGCCTAAAGTAGACAACTTGGAGTCAGTGCCGCCCATATCGATTTATTCCCATATAATACTCTATTGCTAATACGCGAATTTTCATTCCGCGCCCTCGCGTGTCGCCCATATTCTCGCGTATTGGCAGGCCAGACTGTACTGTATTGTATTTTGGTTGTCTTACCATTTAGTACTTCATATAGTAATTTGATACAGCTTAGGAAGGATGTCTAGTAATCAGAGAGGTATTAATTTTTTGTGTTCAGATTTCCTAATAAAAAAAAAGGAGAGTTAGAGTTAATGATCCCGGGCAGTATAATATGCGGGGGGGGGGGTTGTGAGGTAGAAAGATTTGGATAAGTAGAATGCTTACAGTACTTTTGGCGGTCTCGAAGGGGGATCTTTGAGATGTTTTTTCAAGCTTGATTGAGGTCTAGGGTGGAACTAAAAGAATAATCAATAAGTAAATTCATAAATAAATAAACCTATCCCTCTTTATTGTTCCTATTTCAAGATTTAATAATAATAATAATTTTACTTATTTAAAAGATTTCCAACATTATTTTCATCCAGATTTTTGACGAATTATTGTTGTTGGTTGTACGTGTGAGTGTTGTGAGCGATCCGGGATATTTGAAGCCTATAATCCATTCATTATAGCTAGGCCAGAAATCATGACCTATGGAATGTTTAGATGCTTATGTTCTGGGTGTGGTGTCCCGAGTTTGAATCCCGGGAGGACCATACGCTTTCATTAGTTTATTTAAGTACAGTGGCGCTTATAAGTCATATCTCAGCTGTTTTTACGTTTCGCTCGCTCTGTGCTGTATTAATGTCTGTCAGATGTTGATTAGGGTGGGTAAACGTAGGAATATGGTTGTATATCTCACTCAAAAAATAAATCGTGTCAATATTGCCAATACCAATTATTGATCAAAACATAATTGGTGCCGAGACATCACTTATTAGGTCGACTGTACACTGGGGTTTGTAATTGATGATTAATGTCAAGAATGGGGTGTTACTTGTTAAATAAACCAAAACAGGAACTGCAGAATGTAAAGACAAAATAATTGATCCAAATCACTTTGTGGAAAGAATGCATTGAAGATTTAGCAAAACAAACAAAACTTTAAAAAGGGCCAGAGCATATGGGCTTTACATTTTCCAAACCTATACCTTGGCTGACCCTTCCTAAATGGTAGAAGTATTAGCTCGATTACTAGTCGTTTTTTTTTTTTTTAGCAAAGCCGATGTCACACGGGCGTTTTTTCCGGAAATGTTAGATGAGCAAGTTTTATCTTGTAATATTTTGAGGCGCTTTCACATTGAAATCGGAAAGTAGACTGGAGGTAGATTATGAAGGTGGCTGATGGGTAAATCGTAGTCATGTGCTGTACTTATAACTGTCTCGATGGTGTAATGGTTAGAGAATGTAAGTTCTGTATGAGATATCCTAGGTTTGAATCCTGGGAGAATCACATGCTTTCATTAGTTTCATTTGTAGGTTCTTGATGTTGAGAACGATGTTAAAAATAATTATTTAAATTTGAATATGCCAGACTACAATTGCCCGTAAAAATTGCCAGAAAAATAGATCGTGTGACACCACCTTTACGAAGGTTATAGTCCGTTCATTCTAAGGGCTAGAGCAAATGAGCTGTCAACTTCCACTCATATTCCCTAGCCAAGTCTTCCTGTTTGGTAGAAATATTAGCTCGGTTACTCTAGTCCTTTTTGAGTTACAGAGGTTAGTGGTTACGATTTCTGCCCAAGCTAGAATGAACAGACTATAGTGGTAAAGTTAATTGGCCTATCTATAATGAATGGATTATATACATACATATAAGGACAATATGTGAACATGACTATATAATTTTATAGTTTATATTTATTGCATCTTTCAGTATTTAATTAAGCTTTAGAATGATTTTTATTGAATCTAGTACCTTAAGACCTATTTATTCTACTGTACAGTTGCCCACATTAATTTGTATCCTCTCCTTAACCCTTTCACGTTTTTATGACGCAGAGGTTGCCAGATTAGCAATAATAAATAGAGTTCTCTCACTCTTATCATTACCTCTCCAAAATTAGTTTTCTGCCCACAGCTAACTCAAAGATAACTGCAGAGGTTGAAGTAACTAAACTAAAGGTTTCTAAATACCCCTGTTAGTAACAAAGGCTTTAAAGTATCCCTAATAGGCTCAAAATTGCGTAAAAAACGTGAGAGGGTTAATTAAAATGCAAACTAAACAAACCAAAAGTTGGATAAAGGCAAAATAACTTATCAAAATCGCTTTGTGGAAATAACGCTTACTAAAATAAAATTTATAAATACTGTAAAAGAACACAATCCACCACACAGGGTGTACAGTACATCACTACATGCGCAAGTTAATCTGGTTCCCAAGCAAATTAATCGCACATATAAAAACGCACTATCGTTTTGTTCAAGGAATTAGTCAGATTGGGAAGTACAGGAATTAATTTCTTGAAAAAACATTAATTGAACATATGAAATAATTATTGCACAAGAAAATTCATTCGTAGTCTATAAATAACATCATGGAATGGACACCAATTACAGTGGATAAGTGTACCTCTTTGAATTTCATACTTTGACTGATTTTATTGTTTCATGTTTAGCGTAAGATTGTTTTGAACACTTGTTATGAAAAAAGTTGTAAATATTTTCAAATAGAAAGTGCCGTCTTCCAATTTCATGCTATATATTAAAAACAAAAATATGGTCCAGTGGAGCAGATAAGTGCAAAAATAGTTCACTTAATCATGCAAGCATGACATTTAGCACAAATGTTCATTAGAGTCCACTCTTTCAAAAAAGGGAGTTAGCCACGCAAAAATCCAAGATGGCTACCATTTTTTCAAGATGGCCACCATCTACACTAAGAGTTACTAATAATTACTTTGTAAGTTGTAACTACTTCAAGTAAAATAACTTATTTCAATTCAAAACCCTCCTTATATGTCAGAGTCTGAAAGAGGTCTCCTATTTTTGTAAAATAAATATTTTAATGCTAAATCAAACCAAAATTGCACCCTAATATCATTGGTATCTTTGCGACTAATAAAGATTCCAATATACATTTTTATGACAAAATGAAATTGTTTTTATTACAGAACCAAAAAATACATAAATCTAATGAAAGTTTTAGCAAAAGAGTCGAAATTATACTTGAACTCACCACTGCACCCAGGATAACAGAGAAACTACCATTGTTTTCCAGACTTTAACCCTCTCAGTACGGATGACGTCTTTTAACTACCATATATTCGGGCTACCAATAGACGATATTATTCCGCGGGGTCGTGGCATGGTCGGTAGTGCGTCATGACTGCTGATCAAAGGGTTGGCAGTTTGATCCCACCCCGTGCCAATGATAGATGTCAAGAGTTTTGACACTCAGGTCTAGCGATTCGTGGGAAATATCCAATAAAGTCCCTGTAACAAGGGCACCCCCCCCCCCTAGCCCTGTTACTCAAGGTAGTGTACGGTGTAAAAACTGCATCAATATTAAGACCTTTCGTGCCATTTAGGTGTTGATTTTTGCCTGGCGAGCGATAGCGAACCTGTAATTTAGAACGCCTTCGGCCTTCAGCTGTGGGCACAAAACTAATTTTCAGAGGTAATTATGAGATAATTCTATTTGTGATTACTATACGGGAACCCCCGGTGCGTGATGGGGTTGAAAAGAAGAAGCAAAAAGTATCTGGATTGCCATAGGTCCTTACTAATTTGAATATACAATATGTATTAGTCTAAAGTTAACCAGAATAACACTTAATAAGGTATCTCTGTACTGAAATGGTTAATATGTACAGTACTGTATTACTGTATTTTGTACTGGATTTATGTTAAAGTTGACAAAAGGAGGCTATGCTCTCCAATCTTCTTCCATAAAGCCGGTATCACACTAGCGCTTTTTCCCTCAACATTTATCCTCAACACTGGTCTGGCAGCTTATGAGGTCAACATTTAAAATATTTATCACCTAAGTTCATCAATCATCAGTCTAGTTTCCGATGTATGTACTGTATATATATATATATTTTTTTTTTGGGGGGGGAGGACTCAAGACAGAGCCAGAATAGGGACAACACAAAACAATGAACACAAAAAACAAAATACAAATTCACACACCAGTGTTCAAATTCACCGATACCAGTGCAAAAATGTTGCCAAAAAAATATTTGATTATGGAATGTTGACTATAAAAGCTCTCATGTGATACCGGCTGGAGTATGTCTCTTTCATTAGATATATGATATTATAAACCTTCCCCTGATCAACAATTCTACCAAAAACAAAAAGTTCCTGTATACCTCTACTATATTATTTACTATAGTGTATTCAAAATAACCTGGCAGAAATTGGTAATGCTGCCTTTATAAACTGCTCGTGTAACGCAGCCTTTATTTAATATGGGAAGTACAAATATATGGAAAGACAGCATGGTTTATTATTATTATACTTAACCCTTTTAAGATCCAATATTAATTTTGTTTCTGTTTTCTGGCTATTATTAGACCATTTTATTCAGATTAGGAAGGGTATATGGATGTCAAAGGGTTAACTGAGGGGGCCCGACCAAGCTCTACATTAAGTGCTTCATATGTCTCACTCCCAAGACTGGAACGAGGCTTCACTGTGTTGAACGGTTGAACGTACAGGCTCTCAGACTATGCCCGAGAGGGAGTAACTTGGAATATAGAAAAAAATATATATATACAGTATAGTGAGTATACTGTATATATATATAGTAAATATACAGTATATCATTCCCATAAATCCTTCTTAAGCTGTATAAAATCTTCTATATATAGCCAGAATAAACTCAAAATGCATCATAATCTTCAAGGGGTTAAACAGTGTAAACTTTTCTTCTGAATAATAAACATGCTATTTGTAAAGAGCCTATTATTAATATTTCCCTTATAGCTTCTTTAGGTAGTATATTTTCAGTTGATGGTCAAGTTTCATGTCCTCAACTTCATCATCATATCATCATCATCTCCGACGCCTTGCTTCCCCCTGGGAAACCCCCACTAGAGGATGGCCATGACAGAAACGTCTCCAAGCTACTTTGTCAAGACATGCCTCCTTTGCCCGTGCCACAATGCCCCTTCCACTACGTGGAAGTTTTTCTTCAATATATTTTTCCACTTTCTTTTCCCATACCATAGGTGGTCTTCCACTACTAGCGGTTCCACTCACCTGACTCCCATATATCTTTCTTGGCATTCTGTCTTCATCCATTCTCTGAACATGACCATACCACCTCAAAGTACTTCTCTTTATCCACTCAACCACACCACAATCAATGCCCAAAGCCTGCTCTTCCATTCCAAAGGACTCGTACACTTCCCTATTACTTGGCCCATCTAGCCTATTCATGCCAGCTGCCATTCTGAAAAAGCTCATCTCCACATCTCAACTTCATTACTCAGCTGTTGTGGAGACTTTATAGCGAAATATGTTGTTGATTAGGTGATTTTTTTAGTTTGAAGGGGGTCTGGGGAGGCGCTTTTCTTAGTCTAGGGGAAAAATACATTAGTCAAAAATGGTAACAGTAATCAAATAATAATATAACAAAATATAATATTCCCGAAGACCTTGCACCAGACAGTGTTGAAGTAATGTCCAAGTTACAATAAACGGGACCGGAGAAAGATACCCATGTGACAGAAAATGTTCTTTAATGTTACCTAGACAACAACAATATTTTTACTCTCTCTGGAGAACAGCGGGTGGCTTGTACTGTATACCACCGGGAGAAAAGGGGGAGGAGGTGGGAGAAAGGGATGGGTGGCCAGGGAGCGGGAGTGTGGCAGAGGGAAGTAGTGTGCGTGTGTGTGTGTATTTACCTATTTGTAGTTTACAGGAATTGAGCAGCGCTCGTGTTGTCCTGTCTTAGTTACTTTACAATCAATCCATTTTACTTAGACAAGTATCGTAATGGATATTCCCAATTCCCAGTATTTTGGACTAACATATCATACCTTATGTTGTCCTATTTCCATATTTACTTTTATCCAACCTAGATTTGAACACGTTAATGTTCTTCGCTCTCACCACCCCCTCCTCCAAGTTGTTCCAAGTCTCTATACCACTATATGGGAAGCTGAATTTCTTTGTGTCCTTACGACATCTGCCCTTCCTCAGTTTAAACTTGTGTCCCCTTGTCCTTCCATCATCCCTCACGAATAGATCTTCCCTATCTACTCGTTCCAAACTTTTTACTGCACTCCCTTGATTGACAGGGATAGGGGGTGCCCTTGTTACAGGGACTTAACTGGACATTTGCCACGAATCACTAGACCGAGCTGACCAAACTCTTGCCATCTACCAATGGCACGGCCTGCGATCGAACTGCCGACCTTTTGAACAGCAGACAGAAGCGATACCGACCATGCCACGGCCTGTGGCTTGATAACTATGAGCATTTGAACAAAACCTTATAGCCACATAAACGGACCAATACCCAACACTTTGAATTTTGTTCGCATTTCAAAGGGTAGATGTTTGTCAGAGAATGTCTGGTAGAAGCAGTGGGAAAACCAAAACCCACAGTTCTCGGGTTAGGCTGGTATTGATGTATTTGTCACTGGTTGAGATCTACTGGTAGATATGATTTGTTGATTGACTTATCCAGGCACCTGAACCAATTATTGAGTCACAATGATGGACTGACTGGGTTTTGTTTATATGGCAAGGAAGTGTTCAAGTATTCAGACCACTACTGTACATATATTGAACTTATTTAAGACACTAGGTACAGATCACACGCCTTATTTTACATCATTAGTTTGGAAGAAAGGGGATTTTTTCAAGTATAGGCCTACTTAAGTCATTTGAGTTTATTGATAGCGAGGTACAGATCTCCCTCACTCTCCGATGCCCCGATTTACGTTATTACTGTGGGTTTTTAGGTGTTTGGGTTTGGGTTTTGGCTGGTCCGAGAACACATCTCCGTTCACCCCATTAATTATAGGGTTCATTATACAATTTTTCTATTTAAGTTTGGGTTTTCAGGAATGTAACCCAATCGTAAATCGAGGGAGACCTGTACTGCTAAAAAGGGCGGACTTTAGACTGGGAGGTAACTTTGGCCATTTCTAGATCAAATGTAGCCTACTTAGACACAGGTATGAGAAAATAGCTCGATAATATAGAAAAAAAACAATTACTGTATGTATAAGGTGTTTTTCCACAATATAAATCCAAAAATATTATGCATGAAGCGTTTTTCCATAATATTGATTAAAAACAAATATGCATGCAGTGTCTTTCCATAATATCGATCCCAAAAAATGATGCTGTAGAAATCGTTTTTTACACCATACCCGAAAGAGGATTTATGGAGCTCCGATCTTACTCTCAACCATCTGAACAATTTTACCAATACACCTATACTTCGTTAGATGCGGGAATAGCCTCACGAAAATATGCCAGGGCCTGGGATTGAACCCGGGACCCTTGGGCTATGAGGCGAACACCTTACCAGTGTCACCAAGAAAGATATCTCACTTGGCAAGGTCGGCTCAAGTTATTTCCGCATCCGGTCTCTTTTAGGCTAACCTATTTTTACTGACTTTACAATGCATGCAGCGTTTTTCCTTAAGGGGGGTGGTTAACTTTTTGGTAGATTTTTTAATTTATTAATTATATTTCTAGCTTCCTCCCTGGACCTCCATCAAACTTAATCAAACATCCACTTGATCCCCACTATAATTAATTTGTACATTTTTCGGTAGAAAAAAGCTGGTTCTTCCCAAATTACAGGCTTATTATCGTTCGCCAGGAAAAAAATTGAGAACTAAATAGTACGAAAAGTTTTAATATTGACAAAGAAATGGGGCGAAAGGTCTTAAAATCGACAAACTAATGGGGTAAATATCTTAAAATCTGAAGACTAATGGGGCTAAACATGAGGGAAAAGGGTGACCATAAAAATGGCCCATCTCCCCTAAATAATATCCTATCTTCCCAGCTCAATAAATAGATCTAAAAAACATCCAAAATATACCTCCCTGTCCGAAACTAGTCCATTCTTCAGCAATAGAGAGAATGAGAGAGAGAGAGAGAGAGAGAGTGAGGGTGAGAGAGAGAGTTAGTCCATTCTACAGCAATAGTGGATTACTAGAGTCGGCAGGGAGGGTTCTTTGGGGGCGCTCGATTATGGCCTTGGCCTTATTCGGGGCCTTGGGGCTGTTCGGCCAGGAAGCTTGAGGAACAACAACAACAACTAGAGTACTGTATGTGTGTGAGTGTGAGAGAGAGAGTGAGAGTATCGTTAAATAAATATCCATTAGCTAAATAGCAAGCAATATACATAAATAACAGCTTCCTAAACACCAAAATGCATTTGCCGACACTTTTGCTTCGTAAAGAAAACCAAAGGAAAATAATTTGATCTCCCCCTTCAAGATCAGATACGCATTTCTGTTCCGTTTTCTGGCTACTATTAGACGATTATATTCAGATTAGGAAGGGTGTATGGAAGTCAGAGGTTTGATTGAGATAGTCTATACCCATATACTTCCCACAGATCCTTCGCAAACTGTCTAAAATCATGATAGCCAGAATAAACAGTCAAAATGCGTCCTAATCTTCAAAGGGTTTACTCTCAAAAATATATTAAATGTAAACAAAACAACTCCTCTATCTAATAAATAATAAACTGGTCAAGATTTAAGCATAAACAGTTGTCCATTAACCCCCCCATGCAGATTATATTAACTTACTGACGAGGAGGCGGACGACACAGTATTATCCCCACAACAGTCAATATCTCACTGCGGGACCGTTAGAAGTCGGAGAAACTTGGGGTTGCCACCAATCGACAGATTTTCGTCTAACTTACCTAACTTACTGAGATCAATATGACGCTAGAGTGTCATATAACTTATTAGAGAGCTATTAAGATAAGTTCATATGACGCGATCGTGTCATATGAGTTTTTTGGCATAAGTTCCAAATGACGCAATCGCGTCATATGAGTCAGAGGGTGTTAATATTAAAGTAAATTATGAGATTCTACGTCCAAACAGGTCACTGTTACAATTCCCTCGGCTACAGAAAAGCCGGTACAGGTCTCCCTCACTATCCGATGCCCTGATTTACGATATTATTATAGGGTTTTTAGGTGCTTGGGTTTGGGTTTTGGCTGGTCCCAGAACGCATCCCCATTTACCCCATTAATTTTAGGGTTTGCTATACGACTTTTCTATTTAAAATCGGGTTTTCAGGAATGTAACCCAATCGTAAATCGAGAGAGACCTGCATCACATCACCGCATAGAGATAGAATATGATAAACTATAAGGGGACTATAAGCTAGATAGGACACCACTTTGTATATGTCAATTTAACCCCCTCAGGCTCTTGACGCATTTTGACAGTTGATTCTGGCTATACTTAGACGCTTTTATACAGCTTAGGAACGATCTGTGGAAGTTAAAAGGGTAAAGACTATCTCTATTAACTCTTTGACTGTCATATACCCTTCCAAATATGAATAAAATTGCCAAATAATAGCCAGAAAATATAAATTAAATGCGTCATTGGAGCCTGAGAGGGTTAATAAATAAAAAATTATACAAAGAAAAAAAAATAGAAGGAAACATGCTTACATTATTGAAATGCCTGTGGATATACAGTAATGCAAGTAATGGTCGCTCTTCTTAAGAGTTAAACTTTGATATAAGAATACTGTAGTTTTAGCATCTGCCTATGCTCGGTTTCTTTCCAGATGACGGTAAATTGCCATGTCTTCCTCTTGATTTCTTGCCCATTATAAAGATTTTGTAGTGAAACATGATGTGAATTATGAATATCATAGTAGTTTTCCATTAACTATAGAGAAAAAAGTTACTAAGTGATTCAATTTACCGTCAGCCGAGATAAAAGCCGATTTTAGTCACCAAGACAAATGCAACTTATATAATACAAATTATTTTATCAAATGTTATCATATAATAATGTTTTTAGCTTCTGTCTAGACATTAGCAACTTCTACAATACAAATGATTTTCTTATTTTATCAATCTTTAGTCTAGTTACCAAAACAAATGCAAAAATCTTACATATGGTGCCAGAAAAATTGGCCAGGAAAATATTGACACCTGGATGGTGTATAAACGTCTTAAAACAGTAGGTTGAATGGGGCCAAATGGATACAACCCAGAGGGAGAAAAAAATAAAATAAATAAATGGGCCCATTTTATTAATTCAGTACGATGATAACTATTTACACTACTGTACTGTATATTCAGGATATCATTAACAATTTTCTTCGGCATTCAAAGGATCTATGGCAGTTAGTTTTTATTCTTTTTTATCTCTAGATGTCCTTCTCATGCCGACAAACGTTTATGTTAGCCAGAATAAAATAATAATATCACTATCGTCTTGAAAAGGTTACCTTAACCGTTTCAGTGCGGGTGACGTCTATTTTACACTATTCTAGCTCTGTCTCGAGTCGGCAACCCCCTACCCCCAAAAAAAAATTAAGAAAAACAAAATATATGTATACAGTATATACAGTAAACCCTCACTATTTCGGACTAATTGGGGGGAAATCCCAGTCCGAAATGTCCGATTTTTCAAGAAGTCTGAACTCCGGCTGTGTCCGATCTAAAAGAGGACAAAAAACCGACCTGAAAGAGGAAAAATCCGTCGAATAAGGAATAGTGAAACGGGAACAAACTTCAGCCGGGGGCCGCGCTGGCCGTTAACCGGGAAACGGGAACAAACTTCATGCAACCATGACAACGGAATAAATGCGACCTCGGCAACAACCTAGAAAACAGAGGCTACCCTATTTGTACCCTAGATTTCAATATATTAATATAACAGCACATACAGTATTGTATAGTACTGTAGTTTATATGGAACAATAAGTAAGGAACAACACTCACCCCTTCATTGAAAACCGGTCCATTCACTCTCCACCACCTTCCTCCACTTCTCCACCTCACTGTCCTTCTCCACCTCACTCCCCTTCTCCATCTCAAGTGATATCGAGGTCACCGTATGCTTTGGGAGGCATGATACACGGGAATATACACGGAGGAGATGCGTAACACAACACCAGCTAGATCGTACTGACGCGTCTCTTGACTCTCGTCCAAGCGTGTGACTCAGTTCAGATCCTAGCCTTTATACCGGCGTTCCGACAGATCCCCGTTTTGACGGACATTCACCCGGGGACGGGAGCGCATCCGAACGATGACGGAAATGTCCGGCAAACGGAAGTACGTATCCGGGAGGCCGTTGCCGGTCCGGCAAGTACGGGTTTCCGACATTTAGAGGTCCGACGTAGCGAGGATTTACTGTACTGTATACAGTATATAAATAAAATAAATAATGGGGTATCTGTCAGAGTATACTGTATGTAGCTATATTTAGATTTTTTTTGGTCTCTTAGGAAGGATCTGTAGTAGCTATAATGATTAATTGAGATAGTTAGTAGCCTTATTACTAGAGGTCCTTCCTAATCTGAATATAATCATTTAGTATCGGCCGGAATATAATGAAAAGACGTGACCCGTACGGAAAGCGTTAGGTATATTGTACATTGGGTTAGATATACCTGCAGTGTGATGACCTTAATAATAATGTTGTACAGTCGGCCGAATAAGGGATGTCTCGGCACCAAGTACATTTTGATCAATATTTGGTATCGGCAATATCTAAATTTCGACTTATTCATATCAAGGGAGGTAAACAAACATGTTCCTACACTTACCCGCCCTATTCAATATCTGGCAGACATTAATACTGCACAGAGAGAATCAAATGTAATGACAGCCGAGACATGACTTATTAGCACTACCATATGTACACTCAGATACTAGTCTCTAGCCCACTCATAGGAGTTTGTGAACCCTCCCATGTTTATATTTGTGCAATTATAACTCTTTGGAATGATTTTTGGTTAGAACCTGCTTTTCAATAAATTGTATAGGCCCTATATAGGTTTGTAGTTGATGTGTAGAAAGGTATATGCATAAATTGGTTTCCAGAGATATACTTCCATAATTAGAAATGGGTGAAGTCCAGGATGATTGATGATGATGATGAAGTCCAGGAATATTTATGGAATCCGAGTGTACTTACAAACCACACACACATTATTGGCTGGGGTCCACGGTCTTCTTCATAGTCTTCTTGGTACCTTTAGGCTTGAAGATTTTGTCCTAAAATAAAAGATAAAAATATTGAGTGAAAGAAAACCAATGTAGATTTTTTTGTTTTATCTATTTTATGTGATGTAGACACATTATGTACTATACCTTGTTCCAAATAGGTAGGCCAGAAATCGTGAACACTAACCTCTGCAACTAAAAATGGGCAAGAGCAAATGGGATATAAGTTTCCACTACTATTCCCTGGCTGACCCTTCCCAAATGGTCGAAATATTAGCTTGATTACTCGTTCCCTAGAATGCCTGGCCGAACAGCCCAGAGTCCCTAAGGAACGCCATGGCCGAGATCGGGCTTTCCCACATGGCTCTCGAGGAGTGTAGATTATGTTGTTGGTGCAAGTATCATCATCATCATCATCTCCGACGCCTTGCTTCCCCCTGGGAAACCCCCACTAGAGGATGGCCATGACAGAAACGTCTCCAAGCTACTTTGTCAAGACATGCCTCCCCTGCCCGTGCCACAATGCCCCTTCCACGTATACGTGGAAGTTTTTCTTCAATATATTTTTCCACTTTCTTTTCCCATACCATAGGTGGTCTTCCACTACTAGCGGTTCCACTCACCTGACTCCCATATATCTTTCTTGGCATTCTGTCTTCATCCATTCTCTGAACATGACCATACCACCTCAAAGTACTTCTCTTTATCCACTCAACCACACCACAATCAATGCCCAAAGCCTGCTCTTCCATTCCAAAGGACTCGTACACTTCCCTATTACTTGGCCCATCTAGCCTATTCATGCCAGCTGCCATTCTGAAAAAGCTCATCTCCACAGCTCTTAGTTTGAAGAGGTCCTCGTCACTTGCTGTCCATGTCTCGCTTCCATACGAGAGTGTTGGGAGCAGCACACTGTTTCTCAGTGACTTTTTGACTTCCTGGCTAACCATTCTTCCTTTGAGAATACTATCAAGTTCTCCAATCACTTTTCTCCCTTGCATTTTTCTCTCTTTTATCTCACTCTCCATATTACCATATTTGCATAGTACAGCTCCCAAATACTTGAAACTTTCAACCTCTTCTAGTACTTCATTTTTCAATTTTATTTTACAACTTTTCTTGTGTTCTTTCTTGATTCTATATTTTTCCTTAAAATCTATAGTTTCATGCATTCTTCTCTCAAACACCATTACCTTACATTTCCCTACATTGACCTTTAACTTTCTCTTTTCACATACCCTGTCAAAGTCAGTGACCACTCTCTGAAGTTCTTCAGCATTTTCCGCCAACAGGACTGCATCGTCCGCATATAGGCATGTTAAAATCTTCCATGTTCTTCCCTCTGATTCCAGTCTAGCTCCCACACCCATTGATACAGCCCTACATTCCCTAATCACTCCATCCATGTATATATTGAACAACCAAGCTGACATGACACATCCCTGTCTTACACCTACATTGACCTCAAAACTTTCACTTAACTTATCCCCTACCTTCACATTTGCCATTGCATTCCTATAAAAAGATTTTACTGCCATTAGCAACTTTCCTCCCACACCATATACTGTTAACACATCCCACAGGCCCTCCCAGTCTACTTTGTCGTAGGCTTTTTCCAAATCCATGAATGCTGCATAGAGTTTTCTGTTTTTGGCCAGATACTTCTCTACCAACAATCGCATTGAGGCTATCTGGTCAACGCAGCCCCTGCCCTTTCTGAAACCTCCCTGTTCCTCGCCTATTTTGTCATCCGTTATCTTCTGTAGCCTCTGTGTTACTACTCTTGCGTGTACCTTTCCAGGTATGCTAAGCAAGCTAATTCCCCTATAATTCTTACACTCTTCTTTACTACCCTTCCCTTTGTACAAGGGTACTATCACTGCTTTCCTCCAGTCCTCTGGTACACTTTCCTTTTCCCATGCTAATTTACATAACCTATGCATTATGTCAACAGCTTCTTCTCCTCCATATCTCAGCATTTCACCTGGGATGTTATCTACTCCAGCAGCTTTGCCCATTTTAAGTCTATTGATTGCTTCTTTTACTTCTTCTCTGCTTATCTGGCTTTCAACTACCCTGTTTATTCTACCTCTCTCCATTCCTATGGATGAGATCTTTGCCTTCCCCCTACAAGTAATTGGTGCAAGTAATTGTGTGGAATGCAGTCTTCTATGATATGTTTAATAGTATGGGGTGCTGTGTTACATCCTGGGCAGGTGTCGTCAACCGAGTCATCCAGTCTCTTCTGATAGATCAGAAGAGCTGGATGGTGCCCACATCTCAGTCCAAATGGTAGATGCATTAGCTTGATTACTCTAGTGGTTTGTGAGTTAAGCCGGAGTCACACTAGCCCTTTTTCGAGCAATTTTTACGGGCAATTATGGTCTGGAAGCTTAAATAAATGACACTTTATCAGAATTCTGCCTCCTAACATAATCTACCTTCAGTCTAGTTACCAATTGAAGTGCGAAAATTTCCCGAAATAATACGAGAAAAAACTTGCTCATGGAAAATTGACGGAAAAAGCGTTCGTGTGACACCAGCTTTACAGAGGGTAATGTTCAAGAGTTGGGGCCTACTTACTATAGTCTGTTCATTCTAGGTTGGCCAGAAATTGTAACTTATAACCTCTCATAACTCAAAAAGGACAAGAGTAATCGAGCTAATAATTATATCAAATAGGAAGACTTGGCTAGGGAATACTGTAGGTGTAGAAATTGACAGCTCATCTGCTCTAGCCCAATTTGAGTTACAGAGGTTAGAGGTTACAATTTCTGCCCAGCCTAGAATGAACGGACTATAGTAATAGGCTACACATAACCTTTACAGTCAAATAAAACAAAATGAGTCTGGTATTATCTCTCTTATTGTCTTTTGAGGAATATTGTAGGAATGTCAAACAAACACAGATGCTTATAATACACGTCTTTATTTACTAAATTGTACACAGTATTAAAATTATGCGTTGAATTAACACACCTATTTAATTTTATAATAAAATGTTTAAACATTATCAATTTACCCGCATTTGAAAAGAAGAAGAATTATTAACCCTTTCAGTACCGGCGACCTTTTCATTATACTCTGGCAAAAATGAGAAAATTTTATGCAGCTCAAGAAGGACGTCTACAAACTAAAAGGCTACAGAACATCTCAATCCACCCTTTTTGTTGCCATACGTCCTTCCTAAGCTTCATAAAATATCTCAATCCACCCTTTTTGCTGCCATACGTCCTTCCTAAGCTTCATAAAATATCTCAATCCACCCTTTTTGCTGCCATACGTCCTTCCTAAGCTTCATAAAATATCTCAATCCACCCTTTTTGCTGCCATACGTCCTTCCTAAGCTTCATAAAATATCTCAATCCACCCTTTTTGCTGCCATACGTCCTTCCTAAGCTTCATAAAATATCTCAATCCACCCTTTTTGCTACCATACGTCCTTCCTAAGCTTCATAAAATATCTCAATCCATCCTTTTTGCTGCCATACGTCCTTCCTAAGCTTCATAAAATATCTCAATCCACCCTTTTTGCTACCATACGTCCTTCCTAAGCTTCATAAAATCGTCTAAATGCAGCCGAAATCAAATGAAATAATACGTATATTTAATTTGATTTCAGCTGCATTTAGACAATTTTATTCAGTTCAAGAAGGACATCTACAAAATAAAAAGCTACAGACTATCTCAAACCACCATTTTAGCTACCATAAATCCTTCCTAAGCTTCATAAAATCGTCTAAATGCAGCTGAAATCAAATTAAATATACGTCACCGGTACCGGAAGGGTTAAACCATTCAGTACAGTACGATGTCTTATCATTAAAGCTAATATTCAATTTGGAGATCTCTTTTGCAGCCATTGAGGTAATAGTTATCAAGAGAAAAGCTTTCAGTGGGTGAAGAGCTGTGCTATTAGCTGTCTATTAAAGCCGGTATCACACGAGAGCTTTCATAGTCAACATTCGATGATCAACATTTTTCTGGTAACATTTCTGGAATATTTTGCAACGGTATCGGAAACTAGACTGATAATAGATGAATTTAGGTGACCGAGACCACGTAAGCTGCCAGACCAGTGTTGAGTGAAAAAGCGCTCGTGTGATACCGGCTTTAATAGACTGCCATCGACGTACAGTATACTGTAGTATGTATAGGGAAAGTGTAGCCGGGAGGTCTTGCTACTCAGTTTGAATCCTGATGTACAGTGCTCCTGTTAAGGGGGGATGGTGGTTTATATATTTACCTATTATTTTCTTTAGTTTCCTCCCAAGACCTCCGTTCGAGATAAATTTGTACAGTACAGTACATTTTTTGATAGAAAAATATGTCCGGTTCCTCCTAAATTACACGCTCGTTATACCTCGCCAGGAAAAAAATGCACGAAAGGCCTTCAAATCGCCAAACTAATGGATTGAACGTCTACAAATATCACAACCAATGGGGCTAAACTATGATAAAGAAGGGGGTCCAGAAAAAACCAATCCTCCCCCTAAGCAGTAGGAGACTACCTAGTAATTGGAGGGCTAGGGAATAACAGGAGAGGAACGAGTGGATAGAGAGAGCAGAGAAGTCTATCTATCTATCTATTGCCGGACACCTTACTCCCCTTTATGAGGGTGGCCATACATAAAATACCACCAAGCAGACCCATCCCCTATGAGACCCTTTTGTGAGGCACTGCAAGGTGGGCTGTCGACGGTAGGAGCATTTACCCAGGGGTGCAAGCCCATAGGCTGATGATCCCCTCCCCTGGTGCCCTCACAGATACAGATTTCATCTCACCCTGGCCCCTTCGGGGGCCCGAGCATATGGATGGCTTCAGTCTACCGGACTCGGGAATGTTCGGCCACACAGTCTGGGGAACAACAACAACAACAACAACAACAACTGAAGGACTTACAGTTTAGTTATGTAGAGCAGATTAACCAGATCACTGAGCTCCAGCACTCAATATAGGGTCTGTTTGATTCTGAGGCCTTCAATATAACAACATATAATGGTTATGTCCAGGGTGCCAAACTGGGACAATATTGTTTTAAGACTGGCATGAATATGAGAAACAATACAAGAAAATTAGTATGAAATTGTATTGTTTTGGTTATTTTATCACTTCCAAAGATATAACTGTAAAGTATAATATTAACCCTCTCACATCCTTATGACGCAGAGGTTGCCAGATTAGCAATAAGAAATAGATTACTCTCACTCTTATAATTACCTCTCCAAAATTAGTTTTCTGCCCACAGCTAACTCAAAGACAACTGCAGAGGTTGAAGTAAATAAACTAAAGGTTTATAAATACCCCTGACGGTAACAAAGGCTTTAAAGTATCCCTAATAGGCTCAAAAATTGCGTCAGGACGTGAGAGGGTTAACTTAATATAATTAGTAAGAATGACGAAAAATGGGACTTGTATCTGGTTTGCTAGCCTGGGTATGTCTGCTGTGTATTGGTAACTCCCAGAATTTGCTCTGCATCCATGGTGTGGGATCTACACGCTCTAAGAAAACCTATGTCTGGACGAAGGGGATTGGACACCAGATAAAATAGAATAAAAATTGATAATGTTCATTAAGATTACAGTGTTGATATAAACAAAAAATCACTAAATCATTACTATACAACATTAAGATTACAGTATGGATATAAAAAATGATCACCAAATCAGTACTATACATACATAGATTTAATTATCACTAAATCAGTACTATACATACATAGATTTAATGAGCGAGTGTTCCATACAAAGTGCGGTTCCCGTCTTAAGGGGAGGCAGACCGTTTTTCTGGACCCCCTTCTCCTTAATGTTTAGCCCCATTAATGTTGTGGTTATAAGACCTTCGGCCCATTAGTTTGGTGATTTTAACACCTTTCGCCCCATTTCGTTGTCAATTTTAAGACCTTTCGTGCCACTTAGGTGTCAATTATTTCCTGGCGAGCGATAACGAGCCTGCAATTTTAAGAGGAACCGGTCTTCCGCCGGGACATTCTTCTACCGAAAAATGTATAAATTTATCTTGAAGTGGGGTCTACGGGGTGTTTTTCTAAGCTTGATGGAGGTCTAGGGAGGAAACTAAAAAAATATATGAATAAATGAATTAATAGACCAAACAAACGGTCTGCCTGGTCTTAAGTGCTACACTACAAATGGGTTCATAACTTGGTGTTCATTGAGCTGCATACTTCACCTTCAGTGCTTCTGTGGAGTTGGTGCTTGATATTTTGACCCATATAGTACCAGAGACGTCCTGTTAACCCAAGAACTGCGAAGGTCCTCAATTGAGTCTGTGGTGATTTCCCCCTCCCTATGTAAAAAAAAAAAAAAAAAAAAAAAAAAAAAAATCTTGGTACAGACTCAATTGAGGACCTTCGCCGTTCCCGGGTTAATCGTATTCTGGCAACTATTAGCAATAATAAGGCTTCAAACTATCTCAACCAACCCTTTCAACTACCACAGATCCTTCCTAAGCTGCATAATATCGTCTAAATATAGCTAAAATACAATATATCACACGTCGCTGGTAGTCAAAGGGTTAAAGTCTTCTTTTAACACTACACAGAGGATCTTCGATTCTATTTCCTCTGTAGAAGTGTTTGAATATTTGCACTGGAGGAGACTGTAGGTATTTCTGCAACAAATAAAAACAAATTTATGCATTTACAGTATATTATAATGTAAAACTTGCAAAATAAACAAACCAAAACTGGGACGACACAAGATTGCAAAAGAACTTATCAAAATCGCTAAGTGGATAGAATACTGCTAAACTTTATTGCTATAAAACTTAGGTTAGTATATTAAAACAAATTATGTATGACCAGGCCTGTAGCACTTAGTAAGGAATAAAATGCTAAAAAGTATGGTAGGAAAGATATTTGGCACAATCGACTTAAATATACAGTTGGCCCTCCATTTAACGGACTTTGAGGGGGGAAGCGAAGTCCGTTAAGTGCAAATGACCCTTGAAAAGTGGTTAGGCCCTAGCCTATTCATTAATAAAATTACAAAAATTCGTTTTTTCTTACCTTATTTACATACTATGGTACACAATGCGGTACGATTTTAGTTACTGGACACCTATTTGACAGGTACCGCCAACGATTTAATACATATTTGTTTTCGGTTTCCACGCATCCAACACCAAGCTACACCCTTTTCTGGTGTACGAAACACTAAAAAAGCAATGGGGACACTTTAATAATGATAATATGAGACGAAATATAAAGACAACTCGGTTGCGTTCGTGGAAGTCTTGTTTACTTTACGCTCGGAGTGACTTCCTGGTCCCGCCGCCTTGGCGGTCGACTTCAAATGGCTAAGTTTGTTGGGTCAATTTTTTTATAAAAACTTGCGTTATAGGGCGTGGGATACAGGACAGGGTTGAGGGGGGGGCTCTGCCCCCCTTCACCCCCCCCCCCCCACCCCCCGTGAATTATAATAATCGTCATCTATGTGGCCAGCAGGGGGCAAGTAAAACAGCTGGCCGTAGTAACCTCGAGCGTCCTGGGTAAACAAACCGCGACGATCCGAAGCGACGACGGACTCTCTGCCCCCCCCGCCGCCGATTTTCGGCCCAAACACCCGTTTTATTCTCGTCTAAAACCACATTTAAAAAGTTATTATATCGTTTACAATACTATTACCGGGCCAGAAAAAGGTGTAGCTTGGTGTTGGATGCGTGGAAACCGAAAACAAATATGTATTAAATCCTCGGTGGTACCTGTCAAATAGGTGTCCAGTAACTAAAATCGTACCCACAATGCTAATATAATTGCCCAATAATGTATATAATGCTTATTGTTTGGCATTACGAGTATTGTACATATCAGTAATGGGTGAAATTGTAAATAAACCCTACTATCCTTGAGACGCCATTTGCAATGTTTACATTTTGGCGTCCCTGTTCAGTCAAGCAATACGGTGCAGCGTCTGTTTTGGTACGCAATACTGTAGCCTACTATTTTGGATACTACCAAAGTATTCATAATTCGTAATATTTTATGGGATAAATAAAAAGCAATATCAAAGTGTGTTTTATTTATTACAATAATACCCAATAATACCATAATACATATATTATGTGGATGCAAATTTGTAGCCTACGAAATAAAATAAAACGAAAAGGTGACGATATTGTTACTGTACCGAAAGTTTAGTGTACCGGATCGTTGTACCGTAGCGTCAGGCCAAAACGTAAACATTGCAAATGGCGTCTCCAGGATAGTTACAATTTCGCCCATTACTGATATATACTGTACAATACTCATTATGCCAAACAATAAGCATTATATACATTATTGGGCAATTATATTAGCATTGTGTACCATAGTGTTTAGTTTATATGTTACATCTGAGTGTGTGTAGACTCGATACCTGTGTGTAGACTTGATAACGCTGGTTGATTTTAGAGGCTTAATTTACCAGCTGGAGTCCGTTAAATCCGAAATCTGTTAAATCGACGTCTGTTAAATGGAGCGTCGACTGTATCTTTAACAAAAATAGCCATTCATTTATCTAGTGTACCATATTAATTTTACTCTACCGTATTTCACACATACCTTATGTGTATTTACCTAATTGTTTACCTAATTGTAGTTTACAGGAGTTGAGCTAAGCTCGTGTTGTCCCGTCTCTCAGTCTACTTTTTATCCAATTTTTTCTTGAAAATATGGATGTTCCTTGCCCCTACCACCTCCTCCTCCAGCCCATTCCATTTGTCAATACATCTATAGGGGAAGCTAAACTTCCTGATATCGTTCTTGCAGGTAGGTCTTTTTACTTTGTAGCTGTGGCCTCTAGTTATTCCTGTATCCATAATTAATATATCCTCCCTATCCAGCCTCCGGATGCATTTGTACATCATTATCATGTCTCCCCTCTCTCTCCTCTCTTTTAGACACATAGATTTAATTTGCCTAGCCTCCCTTCATATGGCAGTTCTCTGAGACTTGGAACCAATCTAGTAACTGCTCTCTGGATTCTTTCTAATTTGTGAATATGCTTCTTTAGATGCGGGGACCACACCACTGCTGCATACTCCAATCTTGGTCTAATCATACTCTTCATAATTTTCGCTACCATGGTCTCATCCAAGTAGTTCAGAGCAACTTTCATATTCCCGGCCATTGCATACATTCCGCTAAAGAGCTTGTTAATATGTTTCTCTGGCGACAAATTATCTTGTATAATCAACCCTAAATCCTTTTCTTTTTCGGTCTTGCTAATTATATTATCTCCCATCCTGTACTCCCAATTTGGTCAATTCACACTTCTTCCCATATTTAACACATGGCATTTACTTATATTAAATTTCATTTTCCACTTGGTGCTCCATTCGTATATTTTATCTAAATCCCCTTGCAGCTCCTCACAACTACTTTTATTTGTTATTTGTCTCATAATTTTTACGTCATCTGCAAACATTGACATGTAGGAGTTTATACCTATCGGCAGGTCATTCACGTACATAAGGAACATAAGAGGTGCCAACACAGATCCCTGCGGCACACCACTCTCAACTTTCCGCCACGATGAGTAAGTTCTTCTAATGTTGGTCCTCATTTCCCTATCTGTTAAATAGCTCTCCATCCATTTCAGCAAACTCACCCTGACACATCCTTGCGTCTCAAGCTTAGATAACAATCTCTTATGTGGTACCTTATTGAATGCTTTGGAAAGGTCTAAGTAGATGCAGTCCACCCATCCGCCTCTTTCTTGGAGTACATCTATCACCCTACTGTAATAACATAGCAAACTGGTAACACAAGATGTCCCTTCTCTGAATCCAAATTGCTTTGGGGTTATTATCTTCTTTCTCTCCAACATTTTCATCCATCTCTTCCTAATTAGCTTTTCACAAATCTTGCATACAATACTAGTAAGTGAAACTGGTCTATAGTTTAGAGGGTCCTCAGGGTTTCCATTCTTGTATATCGGAATGATATTAGCTCTTTTCCATTCAACAGGAACCTGTCCTTTATCTAAGGAAGCTTGAATTATGTCCCTCACTGGCTCCACTAATTGCTCTGCACACTCCTTTAAAACCCAGGCAGACACTTCATCCGGTCCCATAGCTTTCCTTACTTCAAGTCCTCTCATCGCAGATAACAGCTCATCTCTAGTTATTTCAATCTTACTAAGACCACTCTCCAGTACTCCCGCCTGTGGTTCGTCAAAACCTTCCTCTCTAGTAAAAACTGACCCCAATTTGTTATTCATTACCTCGCACATGTCCGATACATTTTCATACATCCTAGCATCAACTCTTAATTTAGTAATTTGTTTCTTTACCTTCAACTTACTGTTTATATATTTATAAAATAATCTAGGGTCACTTTCACATTTATTTACTATGTTCTTCTCATAGTTCATTTTAACTTGCCAAATTATGTTAACATATCTATTCCTCTCCTGTTTATATTTATTCTGATTACTCTCAGTGTTCCTTCTTCTTAATCTAGCCCAAGCTGCATCACGCCTACCCAAAGCTCTTTTGCATTTCAAATTAAACCAATCTTTCTGCTTAGTAAAATTTCCAGTTTTATATCTTGGGACAAACAGATTGGTTCCTACTCTATAAATTTCGAGGAATCTACTATATTTACCTTGTACGTCCTGTTCCTTCAAAATAAGATCCCAATCTACTCCCTCTAAATATCTTTTCAAGGATACATAATCAGCTTTACTATAATTTAATCTGTCATTTATGTAGCTATTGTCTAATCTATTGGCATTACTCGAGGTCAACTTCCATTTTAGTAATAGGTGATCACTTTTACCTACAGGGCGGGTGCCCGACCACGAAAGGGGTTGAAATAGGAGAGCTATACTTTCTAGGGCCTTTCCTAGCTGATGCTGAGAGGATTGGGTTCTAGTCATGTGGTGATGGGCTGGTCTATCAGAGTGAGAACTGAGCGATCTCTGCCATACCCATAGCTTACTCTGACTGTTCCTTTAACTTATATATTTTCTAGATCTCAAGTGACGGCGTCTTTTCCGTGGATTGACCTCCCAATCTACCAAGAGTGGAAGCCAAAGCGTCACATTTTTCCCTTGCCCCTCAACTTTCTCTTCATAATTGCTGAGGGGCACAGCGCCCTGGGTGGGGCTTTGGTTTCCCGGGCGTTTCCGCACCCTCCTCAGCTCCCCGCCATGGAGTGGCTTCGGTCACCCAGGCTTTATTGTGGTCGGCAGGGAGGGTTCTGTGGGGGCGCTCGGTTATGGCCTTGGAATTGCTCAGGGCCTTGGGGCTGTTTGGCCAGGCAGCTTGGGGAACAACAACAACAACAACCTACAGGACATTGATAGTTTATATCACTAATTTCGGGAGGATCTTTTGTAAAAATCAGATCGAGTTTAGAAGGTTCGTTATTACCCCTCATTCTTGTATTTTCCTTCACATGTTGTGCAAGTACATTTTCCGTAACCAACTCCACTAGCCGACTTCACCAAGATCTCTGATTTGGCCCTGCATCTCCCGATTCCCAATCAACCTCACTACAGTTGAAATCTCCTACCAAGAACAATCGATTCTTCCTTAAAAGCAATCTTCTCAACGACTGAATCATATCCTCGACCATCTCCTCAAACTCCAACTCCCTCCATGCTCTGGTCTTTGGTGGCATGTAAGCTACTGCTATGTCTAGCTTTTTTTCTTCTATATCATTGAGTTCAACTGCCATTATTTCTGCCTTGTCATTATTTAACTCCACGTGCTTTGCTGTCATAGGGTTCTTAACTAATACTGCCACTCCACCTCCCCTTTTACCCTTTCTATCATATCTCCATATATTATATCCTTCACTAAACACTATGTTGCTGTCAAAGTCCTGGTTCAGCTTTGTCTCCGTCAAACAGACTATCTGTGGTTGATCTTTTCTTAATATATCATCTAACTCTACCTTTTTACTGTTTATTCCATCTATATTAGTGTAGTAGCACAGTATATTTGAATCCACCTCCTTGTTTCTCTTCCCTCTCTGCCTCCTACCAGGTTCACCTCCTCCTCCATCCCTTCCCTGACCTAGTTCCACCTCCCCTGCTAATTCTATTCCCCTCCCCCCCCCTCCACAACCTCCCATACCCCCTCTCTCTCCCTCTGTTCCACCTTCTCCACCATATCCTGGCTCTCTCTCCGGTCCCCTGCTCCCTGCATTATCTCTCGCTCCGTCTCCTCGCTTTGACTTCGTACTTGTCTCTCTGTCTCTTTCCCTCTCACTCCTCTTACTTTCGGTTCTTGGTGGCTCCTGATGTACCACTTCCTTACTTGCCCTTCCCTTATTCTCCAAAAAAAAAATCTTCTTTTGCTCTTCAGACAACTTTCCATTCTCTTCATCAGCCTTAGCTTGGAGTTCCCTTAACTGTTCTCGTTCTTCTACACTTAGGTCCTTTTTTACCCTTATATGATTCAGCTCTGTCGAATTTAATTTCCAGCTCACATTGGCTACTGCTTCTGCTGTTGATCTAAACTTTAGTTCCACTCTTAGTGGTCTCATCTCGCCCTTCTTATATTTTCCTAACCTTCTCACCTCCTCCAGTTCTTTTACCCATCCATAACCCTCGTCTAAGTAATCCAGTATCCCCTTGACTTTCACAACATCCCTTTCCTTTCTTACCTTCATATCTGCCAGGTGCTCTTCCACATCTCCAAAGATTACTACACACTTACCTCTATCTATTGTCTCTCTCACTACCTTCTCTTTCTTCTTTAAAACTTGCACTACATTTTTTTCAAACTCTTTCTTTTCCTTTTCTCTCTCTTCCTTCTGCTCCTTCACAATTTCTTCAAGGGCTACCATCGTGGCACTCCCTACCCTTGTCCACTCATTTTTTACCTCACTAATTCCTTTTACTTCCTCACTCAGGTGGCCCTCATATTCCTTAAGCTGAGACTTGAGTGCCACATTTTCCGCCGCTACCGGTAACTCGTCTACTCTGGCCATCACTGCCTCTAGGCTGTCACTTACTGGCCTAGGCCTATCCACCCCGCTAGTAACGCCACACATATCGGACAAAACTTCTACTTTAGTCCCTAACTCCTTCCTCCAATTTTCCATCACTCCCCTCCATCTCACAAGACCCATCAATTGTTTTTTCATACTTGCCAACTGATCATCCTTGTCCTCGGTGATAAAGCCTTCGAATTCGTATTCCTCCTCATCCCCAGCTAAGCTTTCACGCCTTTCCGCCATCGCGAGGTGGTCGTCTGCTAGCCTAAAAACAACAATCGCCCCACTATCCCATCTCACTCCAGGAACTGTTTTACTTAATCCATATTTTCAATTACTGTACTTGGAATATCCAATTACATCTGAATTGCTCATAAAACACCTAATTACTTATGAAATGCACATATAAATTTCCGGGACAACACTTAGACACTCCTATCAACTTCACACAAGGTAACTCATTATCGGAGAGCAGATGCGAGGTGTTGACAGCTCGGAGGTCGGCGGTGAAGTGATTTACAGTACCTAATAAATAATGTGCCAACCCATATACAGTAGGGTCTCACACAAAACGAGATATTGGTCGATAAACGAGGGCATTCTATGCGATTTCGTTCTATGTGAACACGGCATTTTGGTGGCCCAATATCGTCAATGTTCACTGTAAGCGTAAATTTCCGTCAGGAGCGTACAATATTTTGTACGTTTTGTACGATATTTCGGCGCTCTATATGAAAACTCCTCGGATTTGCCCCACTTTGGCGGCGGACTCGTTTTATGTGATCACATTCGTTCTTATCGAAAATTAAATATTAATATTTTAGGTCGCTCGTTTTAATCGAGACTCGTTTTATGCGGGACCCTACTGTACCTGTACACCTATCTATTATAATGTAAAACTTGCAAAATAAACAAACCAGAAATAGGACGACAAAACATAAAGGCAAAAGAACTTATCAAAATCGCTATGTGGAAATAACGCTTAATAAAATAAAATTTTGAAATAAAAGCACAGAATCCACCACATAGGGTGTACATTACTACATGAGCAAGTTAACCCTTTCACGCATTTATGAAGCAGAGGTTGCCAGATTAGCAATAAGAAAGAGAGTTCTCTCACTCTTATAGTTACCTCTCCAAAATTAGTTTTCTGCCCACAGCTAACTCAAAGACAACTGCAGAGGTTGAAGTAACTAAACTAAAGGTTTCTAAATTCCCCTGATGGTAACAAAGGCTTTAAAGTATCCCCAATAGGCTCAAAATCGCATCATATGTCGGAGTGTGTTAATCTGGTTCCCAAGCAAACTAATCGCACATATAACAACACACTACATTGCCACTCCTTATCCTCGAGGGGGTGGCTATGCTATAAATGAATTGTCTTCATGCTCCTCCTGTCATCAGATTAACTTGTTCATGTAGTAATGTACACCCTATGTGGTGGATTGTGCTCTTTTATTTATAAATTATTATTTTACTTAAGCGTTGTTTCCACATAGCGATTTTGTTTAGTTGTTTTGTCTTTTTACTGTATTTGTATAAGTTTTGCTTGTTTATTTTGCAAGTTTTACATTATAATCTGTCAGCCGGTGCCCTTCCTCCCACCCATCAACACTTTCATTCATATACCTCTCAACTACATCCCTCCATATCACTTTCGATCTGTCTCTCCCTTTCTGCTCTTCCACCTCATCTCCACACTCCAAAAGACAGAAACATCTCAAAGTTTTACTCTTCACACTTTCCAGCACATCCATATCACATCGCTCTCATATTTCCTTATTTGTCTAGAAATAAAAGACCAGATGATTATGATTATGATTATTATCATCTATGCGATTCCAAATTAACGCCTCTCACTCTCTCCAAAAACACTTCGCTTCCATACTCACCATCCTATTACTTGTCAATGCTTTCAGCATTCCTACAACCATCCTTCCTTTCTGCACCCCCTCTCGCACTCCATCTCTTGGAGAAAGTACAACGAATAGCAACCAAACTGATCCCAGAACTAAAGGACCTACAATACCCTGAAAGACTACAGAGGGCATATGTATAAAATAAGGAAGGAGAGGTGCAAGTCCAATGTGAAAATATTTAGCTTTCTGTATAGAACGATAGATAGGTGGAATAACCAAGCGGCTCGCTTGGTGTAGTGACTAGCGTCTCGGACTTCCACCCAGAAGGCCCGGGTTCGCGCCCACGCTCGGCGCATTAAAGATTTTTCACAAGCACTGAGTCGTTACCATCCCTCATGAGCAAAGGGATGGGGTAGTAGTACAGGACCCCAATGGAAATACGCCTAATCGGCCTTATTGAGCTATCCTTAGCTAGCTTAGCATGCGCTAGCTTTAAGAACTATTATTATTATTATTATTATAACCTAAGTGCGGAGGTTGTAGAAGCAAGAAATATCCACGACTATAAAAGTAAACTGGATAGTCAATAGAAACTGAGATAGGACAACACAAGCACAACTCAATTCCTGTAAACTATAAATAGGTGAATACTTATCACACTGCCCAACCACTTACATGAATAACATTTTCCATTACCTGGTCATTCAATTTCACCTTGCACTCTGTGACTGCATCCCTCTCAAACACCATAACCTTAGTCTTCCCCACAGTGACTATCAGGTTCTATTTCTCACAGAACCAAACCTATTTACCAAACCCTGCAACTACTACTTAATATCAGTCACGCCTTCCCATTTCTTGTACGTCCATATCTTGTGGTGGCATTGGGATATAGTTCCGCTGCGTGTCTGCCTGATGTGACCGGAACCTCTCCGGGAGATCTGGGACCTGGGAATCTTTTGCTGGAGACCCCTCATGGTCCTTGAGCTCTGGGATATCTCCTGGGTGACCTAGATGTGTGTGAATTAAAACAAAATTCTTATTTTATTTTGTAGTTTCTGTTCGGGCTCTGTCTCGAGTCGGCCACCTCCAGCTATGGGGTATGTGCCTGAGTATACAGTATATATATACAGTACATACAATACCTTATCTTTACTATTACCTTTCACCGCCGGTTACTAGGCTTCATCTTTTTAACCAGCTGGGCCAAACAGACTTCATCATCATCATCATCGTCAACATCATCGTCAACATCAGAGACTATTTCCTTTTTCACTTTGTTTAACTGGTAGTGGACTTTGGACTCTTCAGGCTCTTGTGTGTTGTGCGGAACACTAAAAGCCTCTTTCTGGATATTTCTTGCCACTGGTTTGACGGGGACTACAGCATCATTATGTTTACTTTTTGCCAGTTTCTGAAACAGAGACTACCTAAATTACTAATGCATAACTTTTTATAAGAAGAAATTATAAGAAAACACCTCAGTATATTATGGTACTCATTCATATATATATATATATAAACAATTTGTTACTTAACAATTATCTTGAAATTTCATATAATAAACAAATTGTACATACAGAATCTCCCTACAGTATGTTAGATTAAACCAGTTTCTCCAAACCAGCTAGTCTGTCTTACGCGCTCATACCTGTTACCTAAGCATAACATAATATAGTTACATGTCAAGAAACCACCAAGACGTATCAAACTTTCTGAGATAAGGCCAAGTTAGGCATATGGATGTATTTGACTTCTCTCAAAGTGGCAATAAGGCATAAGTGGCTGAAGCTTACTTCCCTTTAAGCGGGTAAGACGGACAGCTACAATCGGACCAATTAAAACGCAATCGCTTATGTTGGTTTTTGTTCTCTTTATGTACAAGGAAATCTTATTAAACTTACCTAAAGCATTGTGAACCGGGAGAGAAGTCAAGCTTATCCACCCTGCCTGCCTGCATGCATATGTCGCCACTCTCCCACCCTGCCTAACCGCTTCACACGATGTTTACCAACTCATACTCTCATCCCTCTCGTGTACTCAATTTACTGTATTCCCAATGTTCTGACTTATATTAAACAAAAAGGCTTTGACCCTTTTATCGAGGTTCACACATTTAACCTCTTCAATACCATGGCATCATCATATATACATATATTCTGCCTAATACCTGAGGATATTACTCTTCTTAATAAGAATTACCAGTACTTGGAATAAAATATATAACACCAATCTAATTCAACCTTGTGACTTTCCTTCGTCCGTTCTAAACTGGTTATAATCATCTAATGTTAGCCAGAAATGACTCCATCGTACAGTATTGAAAGATTTAAATACAGTACACTCATCCCTCCGTTATCGCGCCTAATTGGTGCCGTTAGCAGGCGGCAATAACGAGAATAGCGATAACGAAACTTAATAACTTATGGGGAAAAATAAATTGGTTCCCAGGTCCCAAATTTTCGCCCCCAGATTGAATAGTTGATGTCTTAGAGGTGGAGGCCTCACAGCCATGGTGCTCCACCACTACGCCCCAGTCCTGCGTCCCTTTTCTTGAGGTTTTGCTGGTCCGGGATATAATTTGATACCGCTCCGCAGAGCTGGGTGTATCCCGAGACTGGAGGCTCGTCTGGGATATTTCTAAGAAAAATTTCCAGTTTGGTCTTAAACTTTTCTACTGGGCAGTCAGTGAGATTTCTTAGTTCGTTTGCGAGGAAGTTCAATATTATTGCTCCATTGATGCTGAAGCTGGCTCCTAAGAGGGTCTTTACTCTTTGGGGTGCCTGGCTGGGTAGTGTCCTCCTTTCACACTGCCGTCCAGCACGGTCAGTATTGTGTGGCACTATACCTGCAGATTCAGATGGGTTTGGTACCAGTACACCTCATCTAAGTAAAGAGCTTGCCTCCTACTTGATCTTCCACACGTATATCGCGATGTATCTTTCTCTTCTTCTTTGTTGGGAATACATTTTGAGGCTTTTTAGTCTGCTACAGAAGTCTGCTTCTTTCAGTCCTCTGATTTGGCGCGTGTAATAACGTTGGACTGCTTCCAGTGCCTGGATATCTGTAACCTTATGGGGTGACCAGAGCTGACTACAATAGTCCAAGATGGGTTGGACCAAGGCTCTCCACAAAGTTGCAAAACATTCTTCGTCTCTGGTATGGAATGTTCGGAGTATCCACCCAGCCACCCTGTTTACCTTTTTTATAGTTTCTTCTGCATGGTACTGGAATTTTCCGTGCCCACTGAGATGGATACCCAAACATTAGACCTCTGTGCTGGCTTCTATGGTTTGCCCACCCTCAGTACTGAGCAATGTTGATTCTTAAATGTTCTCCAATGGCCCACATCTCAGCAACTCAAACTTGTCCTCATTGAAGATCATATTGTTTTAGTTTGCCCAGCTGTACAGTGTCCGAGTCCTCTTGTAGTTTATGGACGTCATCTGTAGAGTTCACATATTTAACGGATATTTGTCTATCTATCTATCTATTGCCTGATGCCGTGATCCCCGAAGGGGTGGCCATGAACGAACCGCCCCCATGCACCTGTCCCCAGTCAGTCGACGCCCCTCCTTCCAACCAGCACCACCTTCATCCATATAATTCTTCACTCCATCCTTCCACCTCTTTCGGTTCACCTCTCCCTCTCTGTCCTTCCACCTCGCTCTCGTACACCCTTAGTCATTCTCTCGCTTCCCATACGTTCCATATGGCCGAACAATCTCAAGGTGTTCCAGCACATCTACCTCCACACCACACCTCCTTCTTACTTCCTCATTCGCCTGTCTATCCCTCCATGTAACTCTGCACGCACTTCTCAAGTAACTCATTTCCACCCCTCTCACTCTTGGTCTTGGTCTGATATTTGTGTCATCAGCAAATTATGAGAGAATAGAGTACTGTATTCCTCTATCGATGTCTATCATCAGAACCAGGAAAAGAAGAGGTCCCAGGACTGAGCCTTGGGGGACTCCACTTACAACCAGACTCTTCTTTGATGAGGCTCCATTGGTTGTCACAGTCTGGCTTCTGGATGTCAGGAAGCTGTGGAGCCAGGCACCCAAGTTGCCAGAGATCCCAAGGCTCCTCAGTTTGTGGACGAGAATTCACCTTAAGAGTATGGTGTTTGCTTTGTGTGTTACAAGAACAATGACCTATGCTTTGGAGACATGGCCGGTTAAAATGGAAGATATTAATAGCATGGAAAAGAATGAAAAGAGAATGGTGAAATGGATATGTGAGGTTAAACTCTGGGAAGGGGTAGTAAGTGAGGAACTAAGAAGGCAGCAAGGCATTAGGAGTATCAGTGAAGTGATGCACATGAGTAGACTTCGCTGGTTTGGACACATGGAGAGAATGGATGATCAGAATTGGGTAAAGAAATGCTGTGCTGTGAACGTAGAGGTAGACCTAGGACGATGTGGGATCAGGTACCTCGGTCCGATCTCAATTTAATGCCAGAGGCAGCCCAAATGCCTGGAATGCTGCACTTTACCACTGCATAGGAAACTACACTCTAAATTAAAATGTAAAACTTGAAAACTAAACAAACCAAAACTGGGACAAAGATAATATAAAGGCAAAATAACTGATCAAAATCTCTATGTGGTAACAACGCTTACTAAAATAAAATATAATTCAATCAAGCTCATTATGTATCCGTGTAAAAGATCACAGAGAGTAACAGAACTTCTGTGGCCAACTGTACATATGAGTGGAGATGTTGACAGCGCGGCATCAAGGTAGAAAGTGACCAAGATATGCCTGCAGGTATGACAACCAAATCTGAAATTTTTCCCCAAGATCTATGGTTGATCTATGTACGATGCAATTACATCTCCAACCCATTATATTGACTCACCCAGACCCCTGTTGGAATTATCCTTCCATCTAAATACATATGAGGATTATGTTATGCATTTCCACCAATAAAAATGTAGTGTTTATTAGGTAATATTTCCTATATTGAAATACATGGGAAGTCGCTATGGGCAATGATTTACGGATCGCTCTGTATATATGGTACAACACCACATTTCTGAGGTGTAATGCATTCCGAGTGATAGTGAAATTCCTACGGAAGAACTGGCGCTTTCAAGAAACAAAAGACCAAATTAATATAATTATTAATATATTTATTATTGTTGTTAGTGAGGGCTCGATCTCTGGCCTCCTGTGTTGGAGTTTAGAACTCTACCCCTGCTCCATGCAGGCTCCGGAGTTCTTCTGTGTACTAAAATAATACAGATTATAAGAATAAAATACAGATCTCCCTCACTATCTGATGCCCCGATTTACCATATTATTATAGGTTTTAAGGTGTTTGTGTTTGGGTTTTGGCTGGTCCCAGAACGCAATCCCATTTACCCCATTAATGTGCCCAACTCCGAAAGGAGTTGAAATAGGGGAGCTATCCCCTCGCCAAAGGCGGCTTTCTAGGGCCTTTCCTAGCTGATGCTGAGAGGATTGGGTTCTAATCATGTGGTGATGGGCTGGTCTATCAGAGTGAGAGCTGAGCGATCTCTGCCATACCCATAGCTTACTCTGACTGTTCCTTTTACTTATATATCTTCTAGATCTCAAGTGACGGCGTCTTTTCCGTGGATTGACCTCCCTACTGCCAACCTAAAAGTTGGCAGATTGGGAGCCAAAGCGTCACATTTTTCCCTTGCCCCTCAACTTTCCCTTCATAATTGCTGAGGGGCACAGGGATTTGGGTGAAGCTTTGGTTTCCCGGGCGTTTCCGCGCCCTCCTCGGCTCCCTGCCTTAGAGTGGCTTCGGTCACCCAGGCTTTATTAGTGGCAAGCAGGGAGGGTTTTGTGGGGGTGCTCGTTTATGGCCTTGGCCTTGCTCAGGACCTTGGGGCTGTTCGGCCAGGCAGCCTGGGGAACAACAACAACCCCATTAATGTTAATGTTTGCTATATGATTTTACAATTTAGGATCGGGTTTTCACGAACGTAACCCAATCGTAAATCGAGGGAGACCTGTAATAAGGACAATTACAACAACTGTCATTCTCTTACCTTTTGACCTTGAAGGCGGACCTGATATCCATTATAAACATCAACGCACTTCTGGATGGTCTTATCCCGGATGCTGACGTTGTAGGCAGCCATCACAAACCTGTAGATGTACAAGTAAACCAGTCATTAAAATGTAAAACTTGCAAACTAAACAAACCAAAACTGGGACTAAGACAATATAAAGTCAAATTAACTTATAAAAAATCGCTATGTGGAAACAACGCTTACTAAAATAAAATTTATGAAATAAAAGAACACGATCCACCACATAGGGTGTACATTACCGTACTACATAAGTAAAGCTTCCCAGAGTACTGCAATAATGTGGTGATGGGCTGGTCTATCAGAGTGAGAACTGAGCGATCTCTGCTATACCCATAGCTTACTCTGACTGTTCCTTTTACTTATATATTTTCTAGATCTCAAGTGACGGTGTCTCTTCCGTGGATTGACCTCCCAATCTACCAGGATTGGAAGCCAAAGCGTCACATTTTTCCCTTACCCCTCAACTTTCCCTTCATAATGGCTGAGGGGCACCGGGCCTTGGGTGGGGCTTTGGTTTCCCGGGCGTTTCCGGACCTTCCTCAGCTCCCTGCCTTGGAGTGGCTTCGGTCACCCGGGCTTTGTTAGTGGTAAGCAGGGAGGATTTTGTGGGGGCGCTCGTTTGTGGCCTTGGCCTTGCTCGAGACCTTGGGGCTGTTCGGCCAGACAGCCTGGGGAACAACAACTTGTACGCATCACCTCGCTAATACTCTTTATACCTAAACGTCTCCTCAGCTCAACATTTGTTATTCTATCCTGTAGCCTGGCCCCACACATCCATCTCACCATTTAAATAGATAAATAGATAGATAGATAGATAGATAGACTTCTCCCTATACCCTGTTCCAAGTAGGTCGGCCAGATATTGTGAACCCTAACCTCTGTAACTCAATATGGCTAGAGCAGATGGGTTGTAAACTTCCACACCTATTCCCTGACTGACCCTTCAAATAATGGGAGGAGGTCCAGAATAAAACAAATCTATCTATCTATCTACGGTATATACTCAGGCCCAATCCCAACTTTTTAGCCCCCTTATCTTGCAGCAAAAACAATATTGACTTACTTTTTGGTCTTCTCAAATCCGTGTTGCTCCACGTAGGCCCCGATCTTGCGCTGCTCGATAATCTTGTAGATGACCTTGAAGGCGTCCTTGGGCGGCGAGAGAGCACGTTTGGACAGACACGGCGTCCAGAGCGGGTCGTTGACAGTTATCTTTTTGTATGATTTGGGGGATGGGTTATGAGAGTTGTGGTAGATAGTCGGGGAGACGTTTTTGGTTGCTTCGTGGTCTTTGGGAGAGGAGTCTTTAACGGCCGGGGAGGACTTGGTCTTCTTGGTTTTCGGAGTTTCTTCATATCCCTGAGATGTTAGCATTGAGTTACTATATGATCTATAAATATCCCCGAGATGTTAGCGTTTGTTACTAAGTTATCTATAAATATCCCTGAGATGTTAGACTTACTTAGTTATCAATAAAGAGTCAATGAACCTGAGATTGAAATTTCTCTTGTTTGACATCCTGCCCACATATAACAAACAATATTCACTATATAAATCTATACATATAACAAACAATACTCACTATATCAATCTGTACAAAAGGCTTCTTGACCCGGTCGCTGATCCTCTTAACAGGTGTACTGGAGGTTGGTGTTGTTGCTCCCACCCCACCACCACCAACTCTTTCTGCTTCACCCTCCATGTCCTCCAACCCTCCATTATCGGTGCCTTTCTCATTGTCACCTTGTTTATTCTGGCCATTATCACAGCTCAGTATGGAGATGTTGTTGGAAACTCTGGGGAGGTTACATAAGTACAATAGATTACAATATATATACTGTACATGTACAGTTTTCCGCGCATATTCTATTCCGGTGGGGTCGTGATTTGGCAGAACTGCACCCACCTCCCTCGCTCCACATCCTTCCCTTCCACTATTGGTAGGAGATGGAGTGAGGGAGGGGAGTTGAGGAGTTGGGTCCGGCTCTGTCCCAGTTTTGGTTTGCTTTGTTTGCAAGTTTTACATTTTATATATTTAAGATACGATTTGCTTGGATGGCTGATAAATGGAATATGTGCGGCAAACTGTACATAAAAGGAAACTTACAAAGATATTATTGTGATTACCCTTAACTCAAAAGAGCTAAACACAGAAGGCATTCAATGCTTCAATTCTTGAGAAGTAAAAAATCCTGAAGGCCTGATCTACAGACCATGTACTGACCAGTACTAGTAAATAATATTATACAGTACTGTACCGTACTATAGAAGCAAAATACAGTACTGGTACTGGTACTGTTGTTGTTGTTGTACAGTCTGACCGAACAGTCCTGAGTCCGGTAGGCCAAAGCCGCTCCAGATGCTCAAGCCCCTAAAGGGGCCAGGGTGAAATGAGATCTGTCTCTGAGAGGGCAGCGAGGGAGGGGATCAGCAGCCCACGGGTTTGCACCCCGGGCCAATGCCCCCACCATCCACAGCCCTCCATGCAGTGTCACCTATTTTGGCGATCTTGCCAGCACCAAGGAAAAGTAGTAAAGTACAGTAAAAGAGACAGACATAAATGCATTAACAAATAGTGTTAGCTAAGCCATTACCGAATTACCTAAACAGGGTAAGAGGGGATCAGCAATCCATAGGAAAAAACAGAGAGGGTATAAACACATATATACAAAACAAAATTTAAATATATGGTAACATATTATTCTAATATAAATACCTGGTTAAAAAAATATATATATCAACAAGAGTAAAGCAAAAACATATATAGATTGAAAGATAATATTCTAGTATCAATACAATACTCAATATAATAACACTATACAACTGTGACACTAACCCCGTCGCGGCAGGAGGGAAAGGTATCCCAGAGTGTGCAGAGACGGGGAGGCCGTGAGGGAAGGCCATGGGTGTCAGAGAGTCCGACACAGGGCCCTCAACTGTGCTACCACTTTCCGTAGGGGGCTGTTGGTTCTCCGCCCTTACTGGCATCATGATCTAAAGAAAGACAAAGAAACTACCGGTATTGAAACATGATACAATACTTATAGGCATTCTGATTCCATTATATAAACATATTCACTTCTATGATTAATTTTCATTAAAAAATAAAACTAAATTAAAATGTAATACTTACAAAACAAACCAAAACAGGAAAGAGAGAGAAAGAACTATTACAAAATCACTATGTGGAAATAAATGCATTGAAGATTAAGCAAAACAATACAAAGAATTATATAGCACAAAATCATATTGTAATCAAATAGAACTCCCACCTGTGTGAGCCCCTTGATCTTGAGACTGCGCCCCAATGTGACCAGCTGATGCAGGCGGTTCTGAGGGATGTGCACCTGGCCTCGGTAGATGTACTGGTGGGAGATAGTCAAGAGTAGATACTAAATTACCTGATAATTCACCATTTTAATTCATATTTTTTCACCAACCAACTTCACTTCCAAACTCAATTAATGAAATCAACAAATACATGTGGCACTCCAAGGTCTCGAACCTAGGATACTCACACCAAAATTCCGCGTATTTATGTATTACGCTATCAATACAGTCACCTAGGATACTCACACCAAAATTCCGCATATTTATGTATTACGCTATCAAGACAGTCAGATGGCGACCTAGATGTGTGTGATTTTGTGTTTTGGTTTGTTTTTCTGATGTGTTGTGATGTCCCCGTTCGGCCTCTGTCTCAAGTGAGCCACCAAAAAAAAAAAAAAAAAAAAAAAAAAAAAAAAAAAAAATCAACCTCCCCAACCCTCCAGACCCAGTAGGGCTCTGAGGCACCCATAACAAACACCCCCCGTGCTACCCGGTAGGGCTCTGAGAAACCCATGAGCTTGAAAGCCTGTAAGCTTGGTGTGCGAGGCGTAAGTCCGACGCATGTAAACAACAGCCGGCTGGACCGACGCCGCGCATCTCCGACCACAAGAAGGAGAGCGTAGCTTGTTCGTGTGTGCCTGTATGTTATTGTTAAGTATCGAAAAGTAGTGTAAAGTGGCTGTTTCTGCCACAAAGTTATCTCCAATGAAATCGTCATCACAACTGAACCAGTTGACTTAGAGAGCTCTAATTAACGCCATTCTACAGGTACGAAACACATCTACGCTTGGGGATGTGCGGGAATGCGGAAGCAAGCAAAATAACAAAGATGCGGTAGCCTAGGCGTAGACGTTTTTCGGCCAAAACCCCTGGGTTTCGGGGAATATATATGGAATACATAGCCGGGGCTGGAGGGTTTTTAAAAAAAAAAAAAAAAAAATTTGGGAAGGTGCCAGGGTATATACATGCATACAATTCAGACAACAGTATTTTCATTCAATCCTTACTAACATTAGACAATTTTCTTCTTCACATTAGGAGAGACGAGTCATAGTCAAGACGGTTAAATCTATCTCCAGTAACTTCCCAGTTAAGGTGAGGTTTTTAGTATGCTCCCTAGACCTGCATCAAGCTTTAAAAAATACTCCCTAAGATAGATGTGTAAATTTTTCGGTAAAATAATGTCCAAGCAGAAGGCCGCTTCCTCCTAAATTACAGGCTCGCCATCGCTCGTAAGTAAGAAATCGACACCTAAATGGACTCGCCAGGAAGAAATCGACACCTAAATGGTACGAAAGGTCTTATAATTAACGGGAATGGGTCGAAGGGTCTTAATATCACCAAAATAATGGGACGAACATATTAAAATATCAAAACTAATGGGGCTAAACATGAGGGAGAAGGGGGCCCAGAAAAACATAAACTAAACAAACACAAGTGAAAATGTGGCCCGTAACCTACCTCCATAAGCAGCAGTACAAGGGATCTGGGAGTGTTGTGTAGGAAGATAACGGGGTGAGGGTTGTCCACGCGGGAAAATATATCCCTGAGGTACGGTGAGCACCCGGCCAGGACCACCCGGTGAGCCCCTACCATGCCATCCTCACACGCCACACTGCAGTCTATAAAATCCTCCTGGGGAAAGGTAACACATAACATATTAATATATTTGGTAAGTCATAGTGTATACTGTAAACTAATATCGTTCTTAATACCGATAACTCACAATGAATTAATGAAAGCAAATGATCCTCCGGGGATTAGAACCCCGGACACCACATACAGAACTTACACGCTTCAGTCATTATACCACCATGACAGTCTTATTTGAGAAATATATTTAATTGTAAAACTTGCTGAGTTAAAAACCCTGTCTGAGTTTTGGAAAATTTAAGTAACAGTACCCAGAATATAATAAACAATATAACATAGAAAAACAAATATAAAAGTGACACAAATTGCCTTGAGAGCATTCGGACGGTTTGTTTTGTTGGGAAGGGCTCCATTGGCTCCAATAGGGTATAAATATTCATAAAACTAAGTAGAGTTAATGAAAATTGAATTAAATAATACAGTAAGCAATATAACCTAGAATAAATAATATAGAAGTGATGCAAGTTGCCTTATGAGATTCGGACAGTTTGTTGTGTAGGGAAGGGCTCTATTGGCTCCTAAAGGGTTGGCTGGAACGGTAAGAATGATAAGTGCGGGCGTACCGCCACCCTTGTTTACACTACGTGTAGTGGCGTCGGACCTTTGCCATCATGTTCCCGCCTATTTTAACTGCCTTTGGATACAATAATATGTTGAGGGGGGCTTTGCCCCCCCTCGCCCCCCCCATGACATATTGCCATTATCATATATAATGCCAGCAGGGGGCAAATTACCAAAAACAATCGCCGTCAAAACAGACGCGAACTTAACCACGGCGATCGACAAATGTAAACATGACGGCGGCGGCGGACCTTTGCAATCATGTTCCCGCCTATTTTGACTGCCTTTGGATACAATAATATGTTCAAAGCCCCCCCCTCACCCCCCCATGACATATTGTCCTCATATATATTGCCAGCAGGGGGCAAATAACCGAAAAAAATCGCCGTCAAGTTAACCGTGGAGATCGTCCTATGTAAACATGACGACCGTACGCCCGGACTCTACATCCATCCCGCTGGAACTAACCCGAGCAGTGACCATCAACTAATATATTCTGCGATGGTGTAATGTACAGTGGCGCTAATAAGTCATGTCCCGGCTGTCATTACGTTTGGCTTGCTCCGTGCTGTATTAATGTCTGCCAGATGTTGAATAGGGTGGGTAAGTGTAGGAACATGTTTGTATATTTCACTCGATATCAAGAAATAAAGCTTAGATATTGTGGATACCAATTATGGATCAAAATAAAATTGGTACGGAGTTATCACTTATTAGCGCGACTGTACTCCAATGTCTGTCTTTCACGCACATCCACGATTATGGGTCGTGAACAATAATAAGCTTACACACATTTGAATAATTTAATTTATAAAATAAAGCTCTGAGGCATCCCAGATGCTTTGTTTGGGTCTGATAAAGATTCAATTACGGTAGGTGCATAGTTACCTCAAAACATAGGCTTAATTCTTTACAATACAGTATAAAGAAACATAGATGTCAAGATATAAATAAAGGGTGAGAGGACAACTCAACTCAATCACAAACAATTTAGTGGAAAAAAAACCTAACAAATCATTGTAACCAATAGCTCTCAAGTTTCAACCAGGGTCAACTCAACCAATACCGTTAGCTGGAATTAGGTTAGGTTAGTACTTTCAAATGACAGAGGTATGGTTGGCCTTGGTTGAGATCTACTGGTCTACTACCCACATACTGTACAGTACTGTACTTTAGATAAGACGTTTACTCTGGGCACAATACAACACTGACCTCCTCCCGCAAGGTGAGAAAGATGTCGCCATAGTTGGAGAGATGGTCGTTCCACCGCAGGAGGTACTGAGCGCCTGGTAACTCCACCATCTTCTCTCGTCTGGAATACATTTTAGATTTTAGAAAATATAATTCAGCTTAGGAAGTATCAGTGGGAGTCCAAGGGTTTAATGATCCCTCAGGTCTGCCAATAAACTGAATTGATACTAACAGGAGTTGTAGACCAGTGGAATGCACTCCCACTCCATATACCTGTATATATTATATAATTATACGGTATATATATTACCGGTATATACTGTACTGTATATATTTGGTCTAGGGTGTAAAAGGAGAGCCGAGTCCATTATTTCTTAGTTATTATTGTATATGTAGGCCCTAAAGATAAAATTATGATAGGCCTATACAGTACCGGTATAGTTCGAATTATGTCATTGAAAGTGATAACACGGCCAAAACAATGCAATTTCATGTTAATTTTCTGTTATTCCTTCAAGTCTCCAAACAAAATAGCCTTGTGGGCTATCCTGTCTGTCAGGAAGCTCTGCAGCCACTTGCCAAGGTTTCCCCGTATGCCGAGTTCCCTTAGCTTGTGCAGGACAGGACCATGGTCGACCTTGTTGAATGCCTTGGCAAAGTCTAGCCTAAGTATAGGCTATAACATTGACTTTATTGCCCCTGATTTATTGTCTGCTGATATCTTCCAGTAGGACCTGATGGTGGTTAACTCTTTCACGCTTTTATGACGCAGAGGTTGTCAGATTAGCAATAAGAAATAGAGTTCTCTCACTCTTATAATTAGGCCTACCTCTCCAAAATTAGTTTTCTGCCCACAGCTAACTCAAAGACAACTGCAGAGGTTGAAGTAACGATAATATTCAAGGACAGTAGTGCGACGTTATGAGAAACAATTTATTAGGGAAAATAGGCACTAATAGATTCGTCATATTTTTCTCCATATAGTCCGCATGGAGGATTTTCGTTATCAACAAATTGAAAAATACCCACTTCACAGACAAATACACCAAAAATCTAAGTCAAAGCGGGGGTGTGGGGGCGGCAGCCCCCACCTATAATACTAGGATAGGTTAGGTAAGGTTGTTAGGTTAGGCTAGTAAACACTAGGATAGCCTATACCCGGTCAGAGGTAAGAAGAAGAAGAAGAAGAGTCCTGCAGTAGTCTCCTTGAATGTTACCGAAGTAACTTAACTAAAGGTTTCTAAATACTGTATCCCTGATGGTAACAAAGGCTTTAAGGTAGGCTATCCCTAATAGGCTCAAAATCGCGTCAAAAGCGTGAAAGGATCGTGAAAGCGACAAACAGGATCGGCCCTTCCTGAAACTGTCGTTGTCTCGTTGAAGGCATCTAGTTCCTCGTTCCTACGTGTTATTTGCCCCCTGATGGCAAAATATGGTAAATATACAGGAGACGCAACAATATAGGTAACAAATTTCTAATGGTAGTTTTGGGTTCCTATCATATGCTTCATTTCTAGGCTATATACTTTTTAACCCCGGGAAAAAACAAATCTTTTGAGATTTTTCATTTTTTTCTTTGGATTTTTTTTTTTCATTAGGCCTAACCTAACCAAAAAACCTAACCTAACCTAAATGTATTTGGGGGCTAGGCTATTAGGTTAGGTTAGGCCTAATGACCAAAACAAAAATATCCCAAGAAAGAAAAAAAATGAAAAATCCCAATTTTTTTTTTTTCCTGGGGACAAAAAGTACAGTATATAGGTTAGGCCTAGGCTAGAAATGAAGCATATGATGATAGGAACCCAAAACTACCATTAGAAATTTGCTACCTAGCCTATATTGTTGCGTCTCCTGTATATTGACCCAAAAACTTCGATAGGAGAATTGACAGAAAGTGATTTAGAAATGTGCAGTACATTAAATAGTCAATTTCTTTCCGTTTTCATAATGAAAATTTGGCAGTTTCCAGAAGTCCGTAAGGTATACAGCGATAGTATAGATAATAGGTTAAGTACGGTTACTATAAGTAGAAATGATGTGGTTAAGGAAATTGACAGACTGAAACCTCATAAATCGCCTGGTCCTGATGAGGTATATGCTAGAGTATTAAAAGAATGCAGAGATGAGTTAAGTTACCCATTAACATTTCTATTTAACAAGTCATTAGAAACAGGTATAGTTCCAGAAGCTTGGAAGCTTGCAAATGTAGTTCCGATCTTCAAAAAAGGTGATAAATCAATAGCATCCAATTACCGTCCCATTAGTCTCACTTCAATCATAGGAAAGCTACTAGAGTCAATTATTGCTAGGAAAATGAGAAACCACTTAGAAACATTTAACTTAATCAATTCTTCTCAGCATGGATTCACTCAGGGACGGTCTTGCCTTACTAATTTGCTTAGTTTTTTCTCAGAGGTATATGAAGCAGTAGATAATGACAAGTCATATGATATTATATATTTAGATTTCAGTAAAGCTTTCGACAGAGTCCCTCATGAGAGATTGATGAGAAAGGTTGAGGCACATGGAATAGGTGGGGCGTTGTTAGGATGGATTAGGTCATGGCTAATTGGTAGGAAGCAGAGAGTCAGCATAAATGGTACCAAGTCAGAATGGGGAGCAGTCAAAAGTGGTGTCCCCCAGGGATCGGTATTAGGTCCCCTGTTGTTTCTTATATACATAAATGACCTAGATTTAGGTATAACTAGTAGGATAAGTAAATTCGCAGACGATACTAAAATAGGGAGATCAATTGATTCAGATAGCGATATAGAGTGCCTCCAAAGGGATCTAGATACCTTACATGAATGGTCAGTAAATTGGCAGATGAAGTTTAACATTGACAAATGCAAGGTATTAAAGATAGGGAAGATGCAAACAAATGTTAAATATAAACTAGCTAATTTAGAATTAGAAAATTCAGACTGCGAGAAAGATCTAGGTGTGTTTGTTAGCAATGATTTGAAGCCTAGAAAACAGTGTATAAGCGTTCGTAATAAGGCAAACAGGATTCTCGGGTTCATCTCTAGGAGTGTGAGTAACAGAACTGCTGATGTTATCTTAAAACTTTACTTGTCATTAGTGAGACCCCATATGGATTATGCTGTCCAATTTTGGTGTCCTTATTACAGAATGGACATAGATTCATTGGAGAGAGTACAGCGTAGAATGACAAAAATGATCCATAATATTAGAAATCTTTCGTATGAAGAAAGGTTGAAGAAATTAGGTTTACATTCGTAAGAGAGACGCAGAGTTAGAGGGGATATGATAGAGGTGTTCAAGTGGGTTAGTGGGATTAACAAAGGGGACATGGCAAATGTACTAAAGCTCAGTGATAGCGAAAGAACTCGTACCAATGGTTTCAAATTAGATAAATTTCGTTTCAGAAAAGATATAGGCAAGTATTGGTTTGGTAACAGAGTTGTAGATGGGTGGAATGGACTACCAAGTGCTATAGTGGGATCTAAAACTGTAGGGAGCTTTAAGATAAAATTGGATAAGCATATGGACGAGAAGGGTTGGGTGTGAAGGGGGATCAGCCGGGTTGGGCCAATCAGCGCTCTGCAGACCCCCATAATCCTGCGTTAATCTCTAACCGTTTTGGTAAGATGATCCTCAGGGTATTAGAGTGTGAAGCCTATAATTGGGCTTTGTAATTGAATTGGGGTTGTGTGGGACAGGGATCTGCCTTGCTTAGGCCAATCGGCTTTCTGCAGACTCCCATTTTCTTATGTTCTTATGTTCTTAAAATATATGATGATGACAATAAGTCATGGGAGTGAGGGGGGCAAAAAAAAAAAACTCAACCTATTATTGTATCCCACAGCAGTCAAAATAGACGGGAAAATTATTGCGAGCATGCCGAACCTGACTTTTTGGACCGACAGCGATTTTAGTAAGTTCTATTTTGTTTTTTTATAATTTTTCCCTCAGATATAGTGTTGTTTTATACTAAAGAGGAGCTGAAATGAGTATTTACCCATTATCCAACAATCTAAAAACACGCCCCCCACTAGTGGGGAAGGCTATGAAGTTCAGGGAAAATGAGGGGTTAAAAGCGTAAAAATACAATAATATAGCGTTTTGTATCAAAACTTGGCTCGGGTTTTCCCAAATTGCAAACCCATACAACCCAATTTTGTGAATACCCGAGCCAACTTTTGACGAAAGCTGGCTCGGATTTCACGGGGTGGAGTGGGTAGCCTAATATTTCATGTTATAAATATAGTCAACTTTGGGAAGACATTAGCCTAACCTAACAACCTTACCTATCCTAGTATTATGGTGGGGGGCTGCCGCCCCCAACCGCTGGCTGGGTTAGATTTTTTTTTTTTTTTTTTTTTAATGTTCTAGGCTATTAGCCTAACCTAACAACCTTACCTACCCTAACCTAGTATATGGGTGGGGGCTGCTGCCCCCACACCCCCGCTGGTTGGGTTACTTTTTTTTTTTTTTTTTTTTTTTTATGTGCTAGGCAGCCTAACTTAACAACCTAACCTGACCTAACCTAGTATATGGGTGGGGGCTGCCGCCCCCACACCCCCGCTGGTTGGGTACTGGCTGAAAAACTTATTGTTTTACAGTAGCCTTAGCCTAGGCCTATACATGTATTTTACTCCCTTATAATACATTTCAGCTCTTAATGCCATATATAGCAATGATGTATATGCTCTACCGAACCTATTAGGCCTAAACAGATCGATGGGCTAACTGTCGGTCCAAAACATCAGTAGGCTATAACCGATAATTTTGTATCAAAATAGGTTTTTTTCCAGTTCCGCGTCTGCTGAACCATCCAAAAACACGCTAAAAGGCGTGTTTTGAAGGGGGGAGGTGGTGGGCGGGTAGTATAACTGTAGATTTACCCTTGTAACAAAGTAGGCTAGCCTATAAGAAATATTGGAAACAGCTGTGGTGCGTTTCCTTAATAGGCTATTGACCTAAACTAGAATTAGGCCTACACGAAAAATAATGCCAAAGGGCACACAGCTGTAAAGTTTCAAGACATTAGCCTCACGGTCTCACCTACGGTTGGACCAGAACAAATCCTGCAGAGTTTGCAAATACGTAGCATGTGACACCTTACCCTTACAGTCTTAAATAACTTACAAACAACAACTAAATAGATAATCATACTTTAAGAGGAACAAATGTAGGTAATTGGAGAACTATAGAAGACGACAAATCCAACCTTGGCATTAAAACAAACAGGAAAACTATCTTCTTCTTATTTGGACACTGAACAATCGTTGTCCGCCACCCGCGTCTTTGTTGATTACACGACGCTGAGCAAGTCTACCTCCTTCTTCTTCTTCTTCTTCTTTTGAACCCGCCCGCAGACCGTGCAGATCCACAGGGCTGACCTTTGTATCGGTACTGGCTCAGAAACGTTAGTAGGAGGGAAAGTTTAGAGTAGAAGGATAGTTTAAGAGACAGTTTTTGTTTTGTTTGTATAAACCCCCCCCCCCCCCTCACTCATTTCTCTTCCTCCACATTTTCTCCAATATCCTCTTCATCATCTCCATGTCTTGTGTTTCCATCTCCTGTGTTAACGCCAATAGCGCCCCCACCCCTCTATCTTCCCTCTGCTTAATCTCCTCCCACCCCCTCTCCCCAACTCTATTCCTCATGTACCTCTCCAACTCCTCTCTCTCCTCATTATATCTTGTACATTCGGTTACTATGTGTTCTACATCCGCCACTATTGGGTCCCCTCCCATTTCACATTGACCGCAGTGCGGTCCCACTCCATTCCATCTCCTTGTTCTCTCATTCGTTTCTAGCGATCCTGTTCTTGCTTTACCAACTTTTCAAAGGAACAACCTACCGCTAGATTAGTCCTCCAAACTCATTAAATTTGTGCTTGATGGTAGAAGAGGCAGACTTTGTATAGAACAATGCAAAGTATCTAGGATTCAGCTTATAGTTGGTTCAAATCTTCAGAATATTGCTAGAATTCATGTCGCTAGGTATCAATAATTAGTGCTAGATCGAAAATATCCCCAAATCTAGCGATAAAGTAGCTAGATTGGCAATATTGACGATGGCCCCGAAGTTGATAGCCGTCGAATTTTTGTAATCAATACTTTATAGAATGAAAATTTTCTTCAAAACTTCAATGAAAATATGGTAACATTCAAGGAGACTACTGCAGGACTCTTCTTCTTCTTCTTACCTCTGACTGGGTATAGGGTATCCTAGTGTTTACTAGCATATACCCTTTGAAAGGACATTAGCCTAACCTAACAACCTTACCTAACCTAACCTAGTATTATAGGTGGGGGCTGCCGCCCCCACACCCCCGCTTTGACTTAGATTTTTGGTGTATTTGTCTGTGAAGTGGGTATTTTTCAATTTGTTGATAACGAAAATCCTCCATGCGGACTATATGGAGAAAAATATGACGAATCTATTGGTGCCTATTTTCCCTAATAAATTGTTTCTCATAACGTCGCACTACTGTCCTTGAATATTATCGAAAATATACCAATGCTTCCTGACTTGAGTATTTGAAACAAAAATACAAAATAATGGCGAGGTGAGGTCTTGGTCTTGGTGCGAGAGTCACGCTCGACTGGTCGAGGTGTGGCCTTAGTATCGGCTCTCTCCTAGGATAAACTTATAAACTATAATGGAAAAGGACAGGTTGAGAATAAAAGAAGATTGTTCCCCCGTGGGCATTCTCACCCCAGCCTCACTATTGTGAGGCTGATCTTTTCCTCCACACTCCCTCTAGGTAGTCCTTAACACTCCGTGCAGTGGTCTCATTTCACATGTTTAAGTCGTTCAGGCCAAGCAGGTAGATCACTATTCCGTCGAGCCCCCATTCATACCTTCCTACCACTGCATTCCATTCCTCCGCACCAATCTCTTGCACTATGGATCTTAGCATTACCCGCCTTTCTCCTTCATATTTTCTGCACTTTAGGAGGATATGCTCCACAGTCTCATCCTCCCCGCTCTCGCACATCTTGCATGCCTTGTTGCCTTCATTTGACCATCTATATGTTCTGCTGTTCAATCAAGTGACTTAGTTCGGGCCTTGAAGAGGAGTTCACCTCCGATGCTCCCATCGTAGAATGGCTCCCTTCTTGGCTGTTGCTTACACATGTACCATTCTAGTGAACTCTTATTTCTCATATTCCCTTCCCATTCGTCCCTTGCTACACTTTGTACCCGTTTGCCGATCTCTTTCTTCCATCTCTCATGGCTCCACATTTCCATACTTTCCCCCATCATGATACCACGCATTCCGTACTTCTCTATCTTTTTGTCGCACATCTTGTTCCACTTACTGCTCTCCTTAGCCCATTCAAACACCTTTCGTGCCCATCTATCACCATTCATTTTTTCCAGTCTGACCCAGTACCGTAGGACTCCCTTGTCTATTCTTTCTTCAAAGGAGCTCCACCCCGCATCACCTCTCAAGGCTTCTACTGCAGTGTACTTGTTCGCTCCCAGGGCGAGCCTTCTGACCCTATTCTGGGCAACTTCCAGCTTTGCCGTGTTATTCGCCGTCCACGGGATGGTTTCCAGACCATACATCAGGCCCGACACCGCCATAGCTTTCCATACTCCTCGCACTATTTCATACTTGTTCGCTCTACACCTTGCAGCACTGCCAAGTCTTTCCACCCACTGGCTCGCTTTTGTTAGTCTCTCATCTTTTGTTTTCTCGCATCCTCTTGCATCCACTGTCATTCCCAGGTACTTGTATTCATTTGTTTGGGTAATAATATTATTCCCAAGTAGCCACGTCGCACCCACATCCGTTTCATCTCCATTCACTACTAGTACTTTACTTTTCTCCCTGCTAAAGCTCACATTCAGATCATTCCCATATTCGGACACCACATATCTAGCATCCTCTGCAGATCCTCTCGGTTGTCGCTCATGATCACTACATCATCTGCATATAGCAAGATACCCAGACGTTCGTTCCCAATTAGCGTTCCCCTGCCGGCTTCTTTCATTCTTGCAGCTAGTTCCTCTGTGTACATCCCAAACAGGAGGGGGGATAGCCCACAGCCCTGTCTAACTCCCCGCTTGTTTTCGACCCAGTCTGTCTCTGTCCCATACTGTATCTAGCCCTGGTATTCTCATACATACTTCTTATGATATTTATTATCTTTTCACTCACACCTACTGTTTCAAGCAGCCTACACAACTTGTACCTGTTCACTCTGTCATATTCTTTCTCTATGTCTAGGAAGGCGAAGTATCCCTTCCGTCCGGACTTTTTCGGCGCCAATTTCAATTTTTTTCTCACTTTCTTTGATAATGTTTTTGAGTTAAAATGTGCTCATATATCATGTTCAATTGAATTCAAAAGAAGTTTTGCTGTGGTTAATGCATCTTCGGTCCATATTCCTAAACAAACCCTCGTCTTTTTTGTTGATAATTCTATCTATCTATCTATCTATATGCTCAGGCCCAATCCCCATTTTGGGGGTAGCCGACTCAAGACAGAGCAAGAACAGGGAAAACACAAAAACAACATAAAACAAAAAATAAACACAGATAAAAAAACACAAACTCTCACACATCCAAGTCACCCAGGAGAAGACCCAGAGACCAGGGTTACCAAGGTCGCTCCAGCACTCCCCCGGCCCCTGACCACCCGAGAGGTTCCGATCCCGGCAGGCAGACATGCAGCCACAAGCCCTCCCACCACACTTCCAGGCACACCCTTCATATTAATCGTCTCCCCGGGCTAGGCGCCTGATGGACTATTATCTAGTCCAACTTGCGCCCGACCCCTTACTCCAAATGACCACGTGTTCACTCAACTATTCACAAGCATTCTCCATTCACTCCTGTCCACCACCACTTCCCCTGCCTGATCTATAGTCATTCCTCTATCATCCAAAGCCTTTCTTACACAGTCTCTCCATCTCAATGGGGGTCTTCCTGCCCTTCTATCTCCCCTTGTACCTGACTCACATATTCTCTTTGTAAGCCTTTCATCTCCCATTCGTTCAACATGACCATACCAGCTCAATTAATAATTACTTTCACATTAATCTTCAGGATTTGCTTCCCACATATAGGCTACAGTACCAAACACGTATATACTGCAACTTACTCATCATCATTTGACAGAACTAGCCAGTTGGCTGGTCGAGTGGATAGCGTACGTCTTGATTTCCGACCCAGGTCGAGCGTTCACGCCACACTCAGGACTCTCAGGGGTGAAGGTTTTTTCCACTAAACCTTGCATGGTGTTACTGTGCCCCTTCAGCAGTGACGGGGGTAATGGTGTCTGTTATACAGCGCTGTTGAGTCTCATAAGAGAGAAATTTCACTTAATAAAAGACCTGACTAATATTATTATCATCAGCAAACAGTAAGACACCTTCCATTCACTCCCTTATTCCTTTCCTAGGGCTAGGCTAGTCCAATAACACTGCTTTTCATTGTAATTCTTTCATGACTCCATCGGACCATCCATACATGGGGACTTCACACACCTTTGCTTTAAGCCAACATTCATATCAAGGAAGTAACTCTGTTCATCCTCTATACATACTCCTTCCCTTTCACCCTCATATGTGCTCTTCACTGCTTCCAATAGCATGCAATGACCATCTTCTCAGTAGCCTACTTCACACAAACCTAATTATCTATCTGGTCTGTCATAGATGTTCTCCAAGTCTATGAAGGCAGCATAGGCCTATAGATCTTCCTTCCCTTCTTCATATACTAATGTACAACACACCTCAAAGATACCTGACCTACCCCTTCCTATAAACTCACCTTGTTTATTACCTACCAGTTCCTTTGTACTCTCTCACTCTTGATCACTATTCTCAATATCCTGTAGTAGCCTACATCATACCTACTATACAAAGGATACATATCCCTATGTGATTACCACACACTTCTCCCCCACTATACAGGGGGACTATATTAGATTTCCAGTCTCCTAGCTAGCATTCTTCTCTTCTCCCATGCGAGTCTACACATTATCCAGATACATCACCTCCATAATACTTTCTTGCCGTGAAAAGTAGCATGGGCTCTGAAGGCACAAGAGAGAAGAAAGTTGGATGTGATGGAGATGAACTGATTATGGAGTATGTGTAGAGTGACAGATTGAGCAATGAAGAGGTATAAGAACATAAGAACATAAGAAAATGGGAGTCTGCAGAAAGCCGATTGGCCTAAGCAAGGCAGATCCCTGTCCCACACCTCAATTACAAAGCCCAATTATAGCCTCAACACTCTAATACCCTGAGGATCATCTTACCAAAACGGTTAGAGATTAACGCAGGATTACGGGGGTCTGCAGCTAGAGCGCTGATTGGCCCTACCCGGCTGATCCCCCTTCACACCCAACCCTTCTCGTCCATAATGCTTATCCAATTTTATCTTAAAGCTCGATCCCTACCGTTTTTAATCCCACTATAGCACTTGGTAGTCCATTCCACCCATCTACAACTCTGTTACCAAACCAATATTTGCCTATATCTTTTCTGAAACGAAATTTATCTAATTTGAAACCATTGGTACAAGTTCTTTCGCTATCACTGAGCTTTAGTACATCATGTCCCCTTTGTTAATCCCACTAACCCACTTGAACACCTCTATTATATCCCCTCTAACTCTGCGTCTCTCTAACGAATGTAAACCTAATTTATTCAACCTTTCTTCATAAGGAAGATTTCTAATATTATGGATCATTTTTGTCATTCTACGCTGTACTCTCTCCAATGAATCTATGTCCATTCTGTAATAAGGACACCAAAATTGGACAGCATAATCCATATGGGGTCTCACTAATGACAAGTAAAGTTTTAAGATAACATCAGCAGTTCTGTTACTCACACTCCTAGAGATTAACCCGAGAATCCTGTTTGCCTTAATACGAACGCTTATACACTGTTTTATAGGCTTCAAATCATTGCTAACAAACACACATAGATCTTTCTCGCAGTCTGAATTTTCTAATTCTAAATTAGCTAGTTTATATTTAACATTTGTTTGCATCTTCCCTATCTTTAATACCTTTCATTTGTCAATGTTAAACTTCATCTGCCAATTTACTGACCATTCATGTAAGGTATATAGATCCCTTTGGAGGCACTCTATATCGCTATCTGAATCAATTGATCTCCCCATTTTAGTATCGTTGCGAATTTACTTATCCTACTAGTTATACCTAAATCTAGGTAATTTATGTATATAAGAAACAACAGGGGACCTAATACCGATCCATGGGGCACACCATGCACTTTTGACTGCTCCCCACTCTGACTTGGTACCATTTATGCTGACTCTCTGTTTCCTACCAATTAGCCATGACCTAATCCATCCCAACAACGACCCTCCTATTCCATGTGCCTCAACCTTTCTCATCAATCTCTCATGAGGGACTCTGTCGAAATTAGCTTTACTGAAATTTAAATATATAATATCATATGACTTGTCACTATCTACTGCTTCATATACCTCTGAGAAAAAGCTAAGCAAATTAGTAAGGCAAGAACGTCCCTGAGTGAATCCATGCTGAGAAGAATTTATTAAGTTAAATTTTACTAAGTGGCTTCTAATTTTCCTAGCAATAATTGACTCTAGCAACTTTCCTATGATTGATGTGAGACTAACGGGACGGTAATTGGATGCTATCGATTTATCACCTTTTTTGAAGATCGGAACTACATTTGCAAGCTTCCAAGCTTCTGGAACTAAACCTGTTTCTAATGACTTGTTAAATAAAAATGCTAATGGGCTACTTAACTCATCTCTGCACTCTTTTAATACTCTACCATATAGCCTACCTCGTCAGGACCAGGCGAATTTTGAGGTTTCAGTCTGTCAATTTCCTTAAGCACATCATTTCTACTTATACTAACTGAAATGCTAGTTTTTTCCAGGTTAAATAGGAATGGGAATTATCCCCAGGCTACCTTTAGGATCAACCTTTTCTAGTACCTGGCGCGGGGTACGAACCTCTGAAGGGAATTTAACCCTCCTAAAAACCCACAGGTTTTGAGATGCCTTGGGTGGGGTTCGAACCCTGGTTAGTGACGCACCACCATCACCACCAGGCCCGCGCGCTAACCCACTGTACTACCACGGACGTACTAAAAGTATAGCAACCTTAGTCCGATTGTTAAGAACCAGGTGATAGTCTCGTGGTGTTATCACGTGATGAGTTTATTGGACTTACCATCTACGACTATTTTACGCTATACCTGACGTCAACTCGGGTTAGTATTATGGTGGGTGCGGGACATAGCTATCTCAATATGGTTTTTAGGGTTCGCGTGACGGGTGCTCCACGTAGCTACCTGGTCACGTTCCTTAGCTGCCACCAATGAAATGCTAGGTTTTTCCAGGGTTAAATAGGAATGGGAATTATCCCCAGGCTACCTTTAGGATCAACCTTTTCTAGTACCTGGCGCGGGGTACGAACCTCTGAAGGGAATTTAACCCTCCTAAAAACCCACAGGTTTTGAGATGCCTTGGGTGGGGTTCGAACCCTGGTTAGTGACGCACCACCATCACCACCAGGCCCGCGCGCTAACCCACTGTACTACCACGGACGTACTAAAAGTATAGCAACCTTAGTCCGATTTTTAAGAACCAGGTGATAGTCTCGTGGTGTTATCACGTGATGAGTTTATTGGACTTACCATCTACGACTATTTTACGCTATACCTGACGTCAACTCGGGTTAGTATTATTGTGGGTGCGGGACATTTTCGAGGGCATTACACTAACTGTACTTAACATATTTTCTATACTATCACTATATACCATATTGACTTCAGGAATCTGTGCCAAATTTTCATTAGTGAAAACGGAAAGAAACTGACTATTTAATGTACTGCACATTTCTAAATCATTTTCTGTTATTTTTCCTATTGAAGTTTTTAGGGGGCCTATTACATCTCTAACTTTAGATTTATATAGTTGGTAAAAAGCTTTAGGGTTATTTTTTGAGTCACTGGCTATCCTTATTTCATTTCTTTTTGCTTTCCTGATTTCCTTTTTGACCTGTCTTAATAGTAGGCCTATATATGTAGATGATTTTCGCCTTTCTTTATTTTTCTATATATTCCTTTCTTTTTTCCTATAAGATCTATTAGCTGATTAGTCATCCATTTTGGTTGGTTCTGCGTCGATCTAAATCTTTTTTTAGGGATATATTTATTTTGAGCATTGTGGAGTGAAGCAATAAACTGGTTATATAGGTGGCAACTTTAACTCTGGCATATCCTGACTTAATTGCTTAACAATAGGGTCCACCCTTAAGCCTCTTCTTAGCCCACCATAATCGGCTTTTCTGAAATCTGGGATAAGTGTCGTATTCTCTTTAGCATTCCCTGTCCATTGTATATTAAGATAAATAGATTTATGATCGCTATTTCCTAGGTGGTCACCAATCTCTACATCATTTATCATATGTTCATTGTTACTGAAAACTAAAAATCAAGAATATTAATACCTCTAGTCGGCGTATCTATGAATTGAAATAAAAAACTATCTTGTAATAATAATAATAATATTTATTCAGTTAGCAATTTACAGAGTTGGTACCACATAGTATGTTACAAATATGACATGTACCAGCCTTGCATAATTCCAACTAAGGATAGCCCAATAAGGCCGTTAGGCGTATTTCCATTGGGGTCCTTGTGGGATTAGGTTAGCTGGGGAAAATGGGGAGGATAAAGAAATAGATACTTTAGAGAAAGTATTTCTAGGAGGTTATTTTAAGATACCTTACATCCTATAGTAAATATCAGTAATCCGTAATCAGTAATCATTTCAGTTTGGTTTGTCTATCTCTTATGTCGCATTTAGTAGTAGACATAAGCTTGGTGCTCTCTTCTCGCAGCTGTCCGGTTCAGGTGTTCCTTCAGGCTACGTCTGAAGGAATAGTGTTCTCTTTTCACGGACTGACTGGGGTAGGTCGTTCCAGTCTTTGATGGCGGTGAAGAAGAATGTTTGCTTACCCTGTCCTTGGATTCTCGAGACCTTAAAATTAAACATCCTGTTTCTTGTATTATGCCCACTCCTCTCATTTGCTTTAACAAAATCATTCTTTAGATACTCTGGAGCTCTGTCATAGAAAATTTTGAAGGCATTAGTGAGCCTGATTTGTTTGGCCCTGTCAGAGACATTGAGCATACCTAGTGACTGAAGTTGTTCCTGGCCAACATGTGATCTGGGTCCTAGGTTCAGCATGAACCTAACCATTTTATTTTGAGTGACCTGAAGTTTGTGCTGTGCTGATTTAGATGATGCAGAGTACCAGGATGACACAGAATAGTCAAAATGACATTGAGCAAGCGCTTGGCAGAGGGTCTTTTTGGTCGCCGCGGGCAAGCATCTACCTCAATAAACTACTGAATCGGAGTCGCCTATTTGGTGCTGCCAATCAATGTTCGGAAAATTAAAATCCCCCATAATGCACACATTGCTAAACCTTGATGCTATTTTAATTTCCTCCCATAACGATGTTCCGCCATTTCTACTCATATTAGGCGGTCTATATATAACTCCAATAACTATGGTCTCACTACCTTCGTTAACCTCTACCCAAACACTTTAATTATAATTATTTAGTCTAATACCTGATTTAATACAGCTTTTTAATGTACTCCTGACAAACACTGCTATACCCCCGACTCCTGACAATGTAGGAGGAGAGTGGGACAGCAGGAACCCATGTCGGCCAGAGTGGACAGAAGGGTGCTATGCTGGTATGGACATGTTGAGCGAATGGGAACTGAAAGGCTTACAAAGAGAGTTCAGTATATGAGTCAGATACAAGGGGAGGTAGAGGGAGAGGAAGACCTCGGTTGAGATGGTGTAGTACAAGCGTTGGAAGGTAGAAGGATGACTAGAATAGGCAAGAGAAGTGGTAATGAACAGAAATGAATGGAGAATGCTTGTGAATAGACGAGTGATAACGTCGTCGTTGGGAGAGAGGGTCGGGCGCCAATTGGACTAAATAATTAATAGTCTATCCGGCGCCTGGCTCGAGGAGCCGGTGAGCTGGGCAGGCATTATGGTATGGTTCCGCTGCGTGTCTGCCTGCTGAGACCGAAACCTTTTCGGGTCTTCTTCTGGGCGACCTAGATGTGTTTATTTTTTTTATGTTGTGTTGTCCCTGTTCGGGCTCTGTCTCGAGTCGGCCACCCCCAGCTATGGGGCATGTGCCAGAGTATATACTGAACATACATACAGTACATACAAATAGCAGTGACACAGTCAAAACTATAAAAATATCTGCGATCAGGCCTGCTATGGTTTACCTTGACCCGTTTGTGAGCAACTTGCTTTGTGTTAGTAAATGCTGTATGTTTTTTGTAATATTTTAGATATCTTATCAATATTTGTATTTTGTACAATTGTTAATGTCTTGTCAAGTTGCAAATTTGATTTTAATAGAACATTTTGACACTAATTGTAGTTTCTTTATTCATGCAATGTTTAGTAAAATTTGCCAGAACATCTCGGACTTCCCAAATTGACTAATTCCTTGAACGTGACGATAGTGCGTTGTTATGTGTGCAATTAGTTTGCTTGGGAAACAGATTAACTTGTTCGTATAGTAATGTACACCCTATGTGGTGCATTGTGTTCTTTTATTTCATAAATTTTATTTTAGTAAGCGTTATTTCCACATAGCGATTTTGATAAGTTGTTTTGACTTTATATTGTCTTTGTCCCAGTTTTGGTTTGCTTTGTTTGCAAGTTTTACATTTTAATTGTCTGATAAATCATCCCATTCCATATACCGCTTCACTCAACTTGCCCTTTCACCCTTCTGGATGTTCAAGTCCATATTTGTTAGTGTTTTCCACACCATCCCTCCTATTTCTGCTTGGGGTTCCTCTCCCGCTAACACCCTCCAACTCCTGTAAATCTCCTTTATCATCCTGTGATAGTCATAAATTATGTGGGCTGGGTGTGAATGAGATCTGCCTCGTGTGGGTCGGTTGGCCTTATGCAGATTTCAGAGTTCTATGTTACCAATATCAGTGCATAATAATCTCAAACTTTTGATAGAATATAGTTGCAAATCAAAAGTTGGCGATAAAAACTCTAGTGTGATAATCAATAAGGCGTATAATTATGTCTTTATTTTATAGTAATTTCTCAATACATTTTAACACATTAGCAAGTATTTATGAAGTACAGTATTGCAGTGAGTAAAATGGTAAATAAAGTTATCTAATAGTATGTTAATTAACCGTTTAATATGACATGCATTACAATAATTTTACTCTGGCTAACATTGAATTATTTGATTAAGCTTAGGAGGGACTTCTAAAAATGAAAGAGTAAAGACCATCTACACTCACAGATCCTTCACAAGCTGAATAAATGTCTAATGGTAGCCATAAAAAAATAGAGGGATAACTGTCGATAACAAGGCATCATCATACTGAAAGGTTCAAAATGACATTACAGTATTGCCAAGATAAATGTTAGCACTAGCCGCTAGTATCACCCAGTCACTCTGAATCCATTAAACCGACACAGAGCTGAGCGTCAGACTGAAATGTTGGCGGCTGGCTTTGTCACCCTAGCCACAGTAACCCTTTCATGCACAGGATGCCATTTGAGCCTACTCTGGGATACTTTATAGCCTTTGTGACCATCAGGGGTGTATAGAAACCTTAAGTTTATTTACTTCAACCTTTGCAGTTGCAGCTGTGAGCAGAAAACTAATTATTATGTTCCTTCCAACAACCAGAATAGAATCCTCTATTGTAGGCCTACCACAGAGAAACATTAGCTCACTTCTTAATATACATTGATATGGAACATGAGTTGGTCCCATTCTCCTTCAAATTATCTTTGGAATTTCTGCTGGTGTGCAATTTCTTCACTATAATAAGTGTGTGGTGGATTGTGTTCTTTTATTTCATAAATTTTATTTTAGTAAGCGTTGTTTCCACATAGCGATTTTGATTAGTTGTTTTGCCTTTATATTGTCTTTGTCCAAGTTTTGGTTTGTTTAGTTTGCAAGTTTTACACTTTAATTAAGAAACAATCAGCCTGCTTTCAAGCACTCATTTACATATAGCATAAGAGTATCAACCAGGACTCTCTCAGCCCGAGAGAGGTGTTGGCCCCACTCGTCTCCGTACAAGCATCCATCCGCCTCTCTCCGACACTGAGCTGCCCGTCTCCTGTAGTGGTGTTGGCTGGTTTGGTCTCCCTGGCGGCCGTACAGACAGCCCAGGGTCATCAACAGTAGCTCCCTCATCTTCAATACTATCGCATCCCATCGGTTCTGGACCACACCGCTCACCCATAGTGTCCCTTGTTCTAGTCTGCAAGGTAAAACAAAACACTCACGTCACACAAGAAATCTTTAACATCAATAATTACAAAAGTCTAGTCTTTCAATAAAAAAATAAAATAATCAAAACATCTTCTTTTCATCTATAATCATCTCATATTTTCAAAACATAAAAAACATAATGCTTGGTTGCATCCGATGACCACTCCTACGTTAAGAAGAGCCATGACCTGGAGCAGATAAGATCATAAAAATAAGTATCCTTTTATCTATCTATTTCCAGACACATTGATTCCAAAGGAGGTGGCCATGAATGAATCTCCTCCATGCTCCGCTATCTTCCGTCAGTTGGCACCCCTCCTCCCACATAACACCACCTTACTCATATACTGTACCTCTCAATTACATTTGTAATACAATTTGGATCCCTATCAACTCAACCAATACCACTAGTACATGAGAAACGTAGTAGAGAACACATTGGAGTCAAAATTATGTCAAAGGTAAAATCTATAACTATATTCACCTCCATTAAGGCTATATTTTGAATCTTATTGCTTGTAATCTTGAATAGGTGTATGTACTACAATAATAAATAGTAAAACTCCATCAAAATAATATGATAACTTGTAATTAAAATGTAAAACTTGCAAAATAAACAAACCAAAACTGGGACAACATCAGACCCAGAAACAATTCGCCGAAAAAAATGCTTGTGAGTCACATGCCAGCTTCAAAGTTCTAACCTAACCTAACATTAATGGTTGAAATGATCTACTGGTCGAGTTGCTTGGACACCAAAATACTCAGGTATTTATGGTATATTTTGCCGACATTGGAGGTCACTATCCCCAGGTATCCAGCTCTAGACAAACCCTAAATACTCTAATTAAAATGTAAAACATGCAAATTCAACAAACCAAAACTGAGACGATACAAGATAAAGGTAAAATAATTTATCAAAATCGCTATGTGGAAATACAACTAACCGGACACACTGCTTGACTGCATCAGAGGTTCGGTCCAGTTTAACGAGAGCCATGACCTGAAGTAAGTGCCAAGCCACCAAAGTCACACATGCCATCTTCCCTGTCTCATCTGCCTTGTACGTTTTGTGGTCACCATTCTCCCCTGAAATTAAAATGTATGTATGTATATACTCAGGCACATACCCCATAGCTGGGGGTGGCCGACTTAAGACAACCCGAAAAAAAAAACAAAAAAAAACACACACACACACACATATCTAGGTTGGCCAGAAGACCCAGAGACCAAGGATCACTCAGGGGTCTCTAGCAACTTGCAAAACAAACAAACCATAACAGGAACCACACAATATATGGACAAATAAACTTATCAAAATCAATATTAATTAATGTTTGTACACATACTGTACTGTACAAGTGTACATACATATTGTTCATCAAAATAAATAATGAACTCTGACAGTCTTGATACAATCCCATCCATAAATGATCACTTGCAAAGTTTCATGCTATAAGGAAGTTGGACCTATATACATGATGCAATACTGTAATAATGTAAGTTTCTGATGGACAGAAAGTATGACAAATTGGGTTTCACATATTTATACATGAACTACAACCATATTGTAGCTGGTAATTCTGCTAAATATGGATAAATAGCCTACAGCTCCAACTTCCTTACAGCCTGAAACTCGCAAGTGGTCAAATTTAATACTCACATGGTAAATTTCTAAGGCAAGAGACTAATATACAGTAAGGTCGCGCTAATACGTCATGTCCCAGCTATCATTACGTTTGGCTTGCTCTGTGCTGTATTAATGTCTGTCATATGTTGAATAGGGTGGGTAAGTGTAGGAACATGTTTGTATATTGCACTTGATATGAAGAAATGAAGCTTAGATATTGCTGATACCAATTATTGATCAACACATACTTGGTGCCTAGACATCACTTAGCGCGATTGTACCTCCAAAGTTAACCAAGCAAGAAACACACCCAAGATAAATTTTGCTGAGAAGGGATATTAGATGGCCATAATGTGCTCCTGTATCTCGTTTCTAACTATTAATAAAATTAAATGGAAAAAACGTATACCAGAATGAAGGGCTGTATTATTTTCATAGCACTGTTTTGCTAAATCAAAAGGACGTCCCAGGAACTGAATGGGTTAATAGACCGGGAGTTGACTTACCATGACCTTCATAACGACCTTCCAGTATCTCAAGTGCAGCCTTAAAGTGACCACACAGAGAGTGAGATAGAGCCGTGAGGAAGGATATGATGGGTAATGCAGGCAACCGTGGAATGATGTCCTCCTCCCGCAGCAGAGATTTTTCCGTCTCTGCCACCTCATTCTGGATATTCAGGCGTGCTGCCAGCTGGACGAAGTGTTCTGATGCTTCGGTGTACTTCTGTTGAGTAGAAAAATATTGGTAATTTGCTATACTCCTATCACATAAATTAGGCTGAACATCCTCATTCCACAAGTATGATTATGTATGAACAAGTTAGGTTGGCATGACCCTTGAAATTGACTAATGATTTTTTTTTTTTGTCAGACGCCGTAATTCCCGAGAAGGGGTGGCCATGAAGATTAGGCATTTGTCACAAATTGCTAGGTCGTTACCCATGCTTAACATCAACCAATAACATTTTGACAGAGAGGATTCGATCCGCAGACTCTTTGATCAGCAGCCGCGAAGCTCTACTGACTATGTCACGGCTTTAAATTATAGCCTACAGTACTGTATATCTAAAATATGAAAATACAAAATTATTATTGCACCAGTAATATTACTGTGGGTTATCTGACCTCAGCCTGGAGATAGTGTAGAGCTAGGAGGCCAAGTGCTCGCTGGTGTAGATCCTTCAGGGGCTGGTGGTGGAGTGATAAGATGGATGTTTGTAGAGTCATCACACCCGCTTTCTTCGTTCTAACCATCCTCTGCCAATCATAATACCTGCTCAGCTCACTCCTGTATAAGTTTACTAATGCATTGATATACTGTTTAATGTATCTTATCAATGCATATACAGTACCATCAACTTTTATCACACAACCATTTTGGTGTTCAAAACAAATCACCTAAGTTACTGCTCTTTTAGATTGATGCACCATTTTGCACTGAACTATCCAATTCTAGCTCTTCCTCATCTTTCCCTCCCCTTTTTCCACTCTGATGGCATAGCCATCACTTCTTCCTCTGACAAAGCTGAACTCTTCTCTCAAACTTTTGCTAGAAATTTAAAACTCCACCTTGGCTGCTTCGGGTGCTATTCCTTCCTCTCAACCCCTCTCTCCTACTTATGCCTAACATCTTAATCTCTTCTAAATTGCTTCCGCGCTGACTCCCTGTCTATGCAAACTCTTCTGTGTCTCACCTCTAACGTCTTCCCTTCTTGCTGGAAGTCCCAAAAAGGGTGACCGCTCACAACCCTCCAACTATCGCCCAATTGCTCTAATTTTTTGCATCTCTAAAGAAATTATTTTTACTTCAAAATTTCTTAAGCATTTCTCTTCTCATAATCTACTCTCAGATTGCCAGTATGGCTTCCTTAAGGGTTGCTCTCCTGGTGATCTTCTTTCATATCTGACTAACTATCAGTCATCCTCCTTTCGGGTCTTCAGCGAGACCTTTTCTATCGAAGGCCTTCGATGGTCTGGCACAAATGTATAAACTACCCTCCTTTGGTTTATATTCCTCCGTTTGTGCCTTTATCTATAATTTCCTTAATGACCGTTCCATAGCTGCGTTGGTGGACGGCCATTTTTCACTTCCTCATGCCATCAACTCAGTTCAAGGTTCTCCAATTATCTTTCTAATATTCATAAATGATCTCACCTATACCTCCATTCCTATCCATTCATGTGCCGACGACTCTACGAACCTTACACCATTCAACTAGTTTTACAAAACGCCCCAAGCAATACCTCAAAAACTCATGTGATGAAGCCATAGAACATAATCTTCTAACCTATCAACCATTTCCAATTGGGGCAGAGAAAATCTTGCTACTTTCAATGCTTCCAAAACCCAATTTCTCCATTTATCTACCCGTCAAGAACTCCCAGAGGACTATCATTTATACTTCAACAATACAAAAAATAAACCTTTCATCTTCTGCCAGTATTCTCCCTTTCTTCTGATCTCTTGGAAAGAACATAATACAGTACAGTACCACTCTTGCTTAACCTCTGAAGTGTGCATGGGGGTAATTGGAAACGTCCCCCTGTGCCGACGTATTTGAGGTGTTTCCGTCACTAAAATATTCATTGTGCCATTAACCCGGGAACTGCGGGGAGACTCTTAAGAGTTCCCCCGGCGGACTGCGGGGAGACTCTTATGAGTGAGTGAAAAAAAAAATCAACTTTTGACATCGATTTTTTTTTTTTTTGGCCCCTGGGCCATGCAAAATCTCAGTCTTCTACCTCCCCTCCTTCAGTTATCACCTATTTTCCCTGTTATTCCCTTATTCTGAGGTATATTTTTGTGCTAACATTAGCGAGTTGCAAGCAGGGTGTTGTCATCACTGATGGCAAGCGAGTGCAAGAGAGAGAGAGAGAGTATCGATCGACTGTGTCTCAGTGGCCTTGGGGGAAATTGGCGGGAAAGTAGCTTGCCTCACCCATACATTATACAACTCGCGGGCTATATCTCCGATTTTGACCATCCAAACCCTGTTTTCACTCGTTTTATTGTTGTTTCAGGTTAATACCTTTATAATCAACCCATAATAGGCACATATGGATAAGTATTAATTAACCTCTGAAGTGCGCATGGGGGTAATTGGAAACGTCCCCCTGTGCTGACGTATTTGAGGTGTTTCCGTCACTAAAATATTCATTGTGCCATTAATAGCATTAATACTTATCCATATGCGCCTATTATGGGTTGATTATAAAGGTATTAACCTGAAACAACAATAAAACGAGTGAAAACAGCGTTTGGATGGTCAAAATCGGAGATATAGCCCGCGAGTTGTATAATGTATGGGTGAGGCAATCTGCTTTCCCGCCAATTTCCCCCAAGGCCACTGAGACACAGTCGATCGATACTCTCTCTCTCTCTTGCACTCGCTTGCTATCAGTGATGACCACACCCTCCAATCGGATTTCTAATGTTAGCACGAAAATATACCTCAGAATAAGGGAATAACAGGGAAAATAGGTGATAACTGAAGGAGAGGAGGAAAGTGGGGAAGGAGGGGAGGTAGAGGACTGAGATTTTGCATGGCCCAGGGGCCAAAAAAAAAAAAAAATTTTTTTTTTTTTTTCGATGTCAAAAGTTTATTTTTTTTTTCTCTGACTCTTAAGAGTCTCCCCGCAGTGCGCCGGGGGAACTCTTAAGAGTCTCCCGGCAGCTCCCGGGTTAATGGCACAATGAATATTTTAGTGACGGAAACACCTCAAATACGTCAGCACAGGGGGACGTTTCCAATTACCCCCATGCGCACTTCAGAGGTTAATAGCATTAATACTTATCCATATGCGCCTATTATGGGTTGATTATAAAGGTATTAACCTGAAACAACAATAAAACTAGTGAAAACAGCGTTTGGATGGTCAAAATCGGAGATATAGCCCGCGAGTTGTATAATGTATGGGTGAGGCAAGCTGCTTTCCCGCCAATTTCCCCCAAGGCCACTGAGACACAGTCGATCGATACTCTCTCTCTCTCTCTTGCCATCAGTGATGACAACACCCTGCTTGCAACTCGCTAATATTAGCACGAAAATATACCTCAGAATAAGGGAATAACAGGGAAAATAGGTGATAACTGAAGGAGAGGAGGAAAGTGGGGAAGGAGGGGAGGTAGAGGACTGAGATTTTGCATGGCCCAAGGGCCCAAAAAAATAAAATTTTGATGTCAAAAGTTGATTTTTTTTCACTCACTCATAAGAGTCTCCCCGCAGTTCCCGGGTTAAATGGCTTCCCAGAAGCTGGGTTTGCTCAACTGCCTCAAGGGGTTCTTTACCCCTGCACAGCTTCTTGCTCTGTACAGTGCATCCATGTATTGAGTATTGTTCGCATGTGTGGGGAGGATTCTCTCACACAGCACTCCTTGACAAAGTAAAGAAAGACTTTTGTATCATTAACTCATGACCACTCACCGGTTCTCTGCAATCTCTTCGCCGCAATGTTGCATCCACCTCGCTATTACTATATCAGTGTTCCACGAAGCTCTGTGTATACCACCTCCTCTACATAGAGTACGTAGTACTCATATCGCATCACGATTTTACCCCTTTCTCTGCGCAACCCTCTAACCCAATCTTTCGTCTATTCAGATACTCTTGTTACCCAACTTTCTCCTTAGCTCTTCACTGGATATCTTATCTTGCAGTTTGGCACCACACATCCAGCTCACCATTCTTATCTCCTAGAGTTCCATTCTGTTGATATCAGCTTTGACAAGTCACGTTTCTGAAGCATATGTCAATGCGCTTCCAACGCATAAAGCTTATACCTTTTCCTTTAAGGGGAGAGGGAGTCTTCAAGGCTAGTAAGACAACAGTTCTCTAAACTTTCCCCAACCGCATCAGATTCTGGCTATATTGGCGGCCTCAGCCCCACCACCGACAGAGAGGGCATCACCTAAGTAGCAAAAACTTGTCCGTCTCCAGTGCCTCATTGCCAAAGTTAAAGGTGGTGGTGGTGCACGAGTTGAGATAAACATGGAATAATAATCGCCAACCTGCACATAACTATCTTGCAAAATGCAATGGCACTGCAATAATTATATTAACAATGGTATAAAGGATTTTGTGGATTGCATACACCGGACCTGTGACGTCATAGGAGTTTAAGTCCACCATCCAGTCCAGGATGAGGATACTCTTGTGATGTCACAGGTCCGGTTTATACAATCCACAAAATCCTTCATACCATTGTTAAAACTTATTTCAGTGCCATTGCATTTTGCAAGGTAGTCATGTGCAGGTTGGCGATTATTATTCCTAGTTTATCTCAACCCATGCACCACCAACTTTAACCCTCTCCGACATATGACGCAATTTTGAGCTTATTAGGGATACTTTAAAGCCTTTGTTACCATCAGGGGTATTTAGAAACCTTTAGTTTAGTTACTTCAACCTCTGCAGTTGTCTTTGAGTTAGCTGTGGGCAGAAAACTAATTTTGGAGAGGTAATTATGAAAGTGAGAGCACGATTTATTATTGCTAATCTGGCAACCTCTGCGTCATACGAGTCTTAAGGGGTTAACACTCTAGTCAGTCATTGAATACAAGCTCACCTTTGCATACAAACTTCTCAATTTCAGATTTCTTCCTTGGAAGAGGTAACTTTATTCTAGTGCAGCTCTTCTTCCTGTGATGTACCCAGCTGTGGCAGACTACACTGTATAGAGTTCAGGCCCACCCCTTTTCTGCATAATGTGCATGGGTAAGCACCACTTTTTCTACCTTTCCTAACCCTTATCTACCGTGTAAAACCTTGGTTTTAAGTATATTAACTAAACCCTTTACTTGCCAACCCTATCTATCCTCGGCATCCCGCGCACGATCTGCTTTAAGTACTAGGTCATCTGTGTATAGCAGTTCCCAGGAGAGTCCAACTCTGAAATCAGATACAGTAGTGCCTCCAGTGGACACAACTGGAAACTCCACACTCAGTACACCTTTCACTCACTGGCATTCGAGTCCTCTTACATCTTCATATCACACGCACCAGCCACACCTCTAAAAAAACTTCTCTGGGCACCCTATCATAGATCTTATCCAAGTCTACAAACACAAGATACCGACCCTTATCTTTAAGTAGGGATCTTTCCTGCAGCTGCCTGACCAAGCGTCTATTGTGCCACGTCCTGGCAGGAAACCGAACTGCATATGGTCTATAGAAATGCTTTCCATTATCATACCTTCAGGACTTTGTCGAGCATTTTCAGGCTCCTATAATTTCCCCTAACCAACAAGTCTCCCTTGCCCTTAGGTTTACCATTACAAATTTGTGACATTCATCAGTTATTACTTCACTAATGATAGTTAATCTTTAACTTGGTATTCCACACCACCATATTGAGTGCAACACACTGAATAAATTCACCTATACCAACCACACCCGCTTACCCATCATCACATGCCCATTTAGGTCACCACCCATGACTGCTAGCTAGCCTAGAAACTTGCCATGGCCTAAGAGGATTTTAAAGAAAATAAATACTAGTTTTGAATCGTGCGTCTACAGGGTGTCAAATTAAAGCAGAGCAGTTTCTTTTGTAATTATTATTGTACTGTATATGCAAGGATAAAATTGTATTTTGCTGTATATAAGAACATAAGAACATAAGGGAACATACAATATTCAAGGATAAAATTGTATTTTATAGTTAACTTTCTTTTGAAATGAACTAAATTGTTTAAACAATGCTATTACAGGTCTTCACAACTAAATTGTTCAGGTTTGACACCCTGTGGGTCGTTTCAGCATACTTAGGCACTTTCAATAGAAGCAAACCAAGGTATTACACCAGATTACATCGTTATGTTGACTGACCCACTAGTGCTGGCTTTGTACACTATAAATGCTTGTGGCATAGGAGTTTATAAGGTCAAAATTTAATAGGGTTTTTTGAAGACACTTTTATAGCACTCAGTGGTTTTACTGAATCAGACCCAAGGAATAAACTAAAAAGCTTAAGGGCATAAAAAACAAAAAGATTTACATCATTTTTATTATAAAAAGCCAGCTGGCTCAAAAATATTCCCAGCTTCCAATTATGGAAGGCATGATAAAACACAAACATCTTAGAAAGCAATTAGTCTACACATTAAATAAACAAAATAAATAATTACCAGGACTGCATAAAATATTTATATAACTTATATAACAATTTCTTAAACAAATTAACCAGACCAGTGTTGGTAGTGAAGTGTCCCAGTAAGGTACTATCACTGTGATGGGACAAATGTCAACCCTACCACAGTGGTAGTTCCTACCCAGGCTTCTCCAACTTAGATAATAAATATAACTAAATATTTATGTCCCCTAAATTGGCCATGGCTACATAAATAACAGCCATACAATAAACTCTTATAAGTAATCAGCATGATGAATTTCTCAGATGCTAACTGGATGAGTGTGAAATCTCTAGTCATGATCATAAACAACATGCACCAGAGACACACCCATCTAGCTAACCCCGATATTTACTCATGTTGATGGATGCAGCTGTATGTCCAAATCCAAAGTCGAACCCCCCAGGAGTAAACTTACCTTGCCAATCAGAGCCAATGTTGAGATTTCTGCCACAGTCTTATTCTGCATGGAGTAAATCTGGCTCATGTTGTATACAGCTGGGTGGAATGAGGGCCCTATGTTGACGGCCTCCTGAAGGGTCGCCAGTGCTGCTAAAGGCGCCTCCGTTTTCATCAGGCAGAGTCCGGTGATCCAACACACCCAACCCTTAAGCTCAGAGTCGCAGTTTTTCAAAGTTACCAAGCAAAGAACCTCCAGGGATTCCTTGTACTTTCCTTCCTTATAATGTCTAGACCCAATCAGGAAATCTATGATCGATCCGAGGTAGTCATCCCGGACCGCTACAGTAAGTGGAATATTATGGCCAGCAGATAAACGAAGCAGGAGTAAAAGATCTTTGGCATGGTTCTGACTCGCTGTGGCATTTAATAACCACCCAGGCCAATCACTGTCTGCCATCCATTTATTGCTATAGTCTTCAATCACTTCATGCACCAATACATCCCATACAGTAGGGTCCAAATTGGCACACAGTAATACTGCAATAACAGGCCCGGAAAACTGCCACTTGCGAATTCCGGATGGTGAATCCCAGGAGGCCCCTGTTGAAAGAGTAAACCAAATTAAAATGGTTCACAAATATGAAGTTGAAATATCAATCCTGTAATTTGTCAAACTTTCAAAATGGCCATAGCATTATCTTCCCTAATTTTGGATGAAGCCACCTCTTACGCGAGGGTCACAAATTTAGATCCTTGATAATCTTGCCACTGGTCTAGCCGTAAAGAAACCTAGTCTAATCTAGCATATCCTATTATAGTATTCCAGATATAAGAACAAGAAAAGGAGTCTGCAGAAAGCCAATTGGCCCACACAAGGCAGATCCCTCTTACACCTAACCCTAATTATAGGCCGAGATCACCAACACCAGGAGGACTGACCTCACGAAAATGGTAAGAGCCTGGTCTAAAACCTAGCTTATTCTTTTAAAGTATTCCTATCAAATACTTTCTGAGCAGTGACAGAAGCCCTCAAAACATACAAAGATCCTTACCTAAAATATTAAGAAAAGATATGTAGCACTACCCAATCTTACTATCATTTTCGGTCCTCAGCATCTATACCCCTTGATAAAAGAAAGTTAGCTACAAGATAAACCAACTTCCCTAACATTACTAACACTAAGTCTGACCATTACCATAGGTCTTTTGCAGAAAGAACTAGCTAGATTTTTTTTTTTTTTTTTTTTTACTTTTACAGATCCTTCAAACTGAATAAATTACAGTAGTTCAATGTTAGCCATATGGAAACTCCCAATTAACATCTTAGAACATTGTGATGAGAATTACTAAATTTAATATAGTATAGACCGGGAATTAAGAGATACGTAGGAATGGGGCAGCAGGAACATTTGTCGGCCAGAGTGGACAGAAGTGTGCCGAGCTAGTATGGTCATGTTGAACGAATGGAAGATACAAGGCTTACAAAGAGAATATGCGAGTCAAATACAAGGGGAGATAGAGGCCGGGTAGGAAGACCCCCATTTGAGATGGAGAGACTAGGACAAGATTTGGAAGATAATAAAAATTACTAGAGATCAGGCAAGTGAAGTGGTAATAAACAGGATTGAATGGAGAATGCTTATGAATAAATAAGTGGTCATTTGAGAGAAAGGGTCGGGCGCCAGTTGGACTATATAATAGTCCACCAGGTGCCTGGCCCGGGGAGTCGGTATATATAAAGGGTGTGCCTGGAAGTGTGGTGGGCAGGTGAAAGTGTAGTGGGCGGGCTTGTGGCGGTGACTTTGCTGCAGGTCTGCCTGCCGAGGCCGGAACTTTTCCGAGAGGTCAGGGGAGTGCTGGAGTGACCTTTGTGATCCCTAGGTCATCTAGGTGACCTAGATGTGTGAATTTGAGTTGTGTGTATTCATGTTCATTATTTGTCTTTTGTGTTAGGTTATCACTGTTCGGGCTGTCTCAGTCTGCCACTCATTAAAAATAAAAAAAGTAAAAATGGGAAACATGCCTGTGTAAATAGATAGATAGACCTGGAGAGTGCGAGACTTGGTAATCCTTGGTCCATGGGTGGTCTTCTGGGCAACCTAGGTGCGTGAATGTTTTATTAGCTATTTATGTTATGTTGTCCCTGTTTGGGCTCTGTCTCTAGTCGGCCACGAGTATATATGTGCTTGAGTACAGTACATGCAATACAGAATTTAAAGACAGCCAGAATGAAATATAAAGTCAAACCAAATGGCATACTTACATCGCCTCATCAACGCATACACCACATTCTTGACTGTAGACCATGTGTTTGGATGGTGTGAGGTGAGGGCAACGTACAGTAACAACACCATGGCCTCACACTCTCCTTCAAACTCTTCACCACTGGCCGGCATCACCATATTCTTCACCACAGCCTCTACTAGCTGCTTTGCTGGAGTCTTGCCACTCTGAAAAAGAAAAGACGGATATAAACAAGGTAAAATACAGTAAGAGCATAGATGGCGATGCACCCATTAGAACCAATAAAGTATCAAAATGAATCGGAAAGGGGCTGGGGCAACTGGCATTTAGGATTGGTAACTGGGAGCAATTTGGGGTTTAGACTTGAAGAATGTGAGAAGCATACAAGACAATTAATATGAAACTACATTGATTTGGTTAATTTATCACTTCCCTTCCAAAGACATAATTTGAACTATAAATCCCAATTTTATATTTGCATTTACAATAATAAAGACTAAAAGTAATTTATTCGGTTTTCGTGGGACACCCTGATTGGTGACAAAGGTGTAACGCCCCCACTAATCAGGGTGCCAAATGGCCAAAATGATACGTCTGTAGTCATTAACTCTTTCACGCAATAAGAAATAATGTTCTCTCACTCTTATAATTATCTCTCCAAAATTAGTTTTCTTCCCACAGCTAACTCAAAGACAACTGCAGAGGTTGAAGTAACTAAACTAAAGTTTCTAAATACCCCTGATGGTAACAAAGGCTTTAACCCATTGGCTGCGGCTATGTTTGGGCTATTTAGGGCATATTCAGGCACTCCTGAATGATAAATCAAGCATCGGCATTAAATGTAGTGTATTCTGCCGAAAACCGCTTCAAAATGAGACTAGAACGGGCCCCGTACGTGGTCTGGTTCACCCGCAGTGGTGCCAGTGAAACGCGGGAAACCCGCTATTTGTTAGCACTCGCTCGCTTGGCTACTGTTGCGAGAAACAGAGAAAGACCCGCGCGAGACACAGTCAACCTCAGTGAGCCGCTTGCTGCTCCGAGGGTCGGAGGTGGGCCCCTCACGCTCCCGCCCACTGACACTCGATTTTTACGTTTTTTACAGGCTTTTAAAGCCTGGAAATTGCTGTAACTTGCCAGGACGTCAACCGCAACGAAAGGGTTAAAGTATCCCTAATAGGCTCAAAATCGCGTCATAAGCGAGAAAGGGTCAAGATTTAAGAATGAGAAAGTTTAAGGGGGTAGTGCTTGGTTTTTGGGGACCCCTTCTCCCTCATGCTTAGCCCCATTCATTTTGAGATTTTCAGACGTTCACCCCCCTTAGCTTGGCGATTTAAACACCTTTCGCCCCATTTAGTTATACATTTCAAGACCTTCCGTGCAATTTAGGGTAAATTTATATAATTGCACCTATAAAAGCTAAAACAATCATTATTGTACAGTATTTAACAGGAAGGTACGACGAGGTAAGTGATGTGGTGTAGGTGGCAATATGCGGAAATGGATTACAAGGGCATTCCATCCCCTCTGACAAGTCTATCAATCTAGATGTGAAACGGATTTTACAATATTTCAGAGACATTAGCCTAACCTAACCTATCCTATCCTAGTATTATGGGTGGAGGCTGCTACGCGAGCACGTCTACGTTTCGCGAGGCCCAGGCGTAGCTCCGAAAAGAGAAGACGGGCATACGCCTGCCTTCCCTCCCGCTTACCCTCCCTCAGTCCCGCTCATAGCCGTGCGGAGTGACCAAACATTTGTAGTGCCTGCCACGCCAATATAAGAAGATAACACACAAAATGAAGGTGGAAGTGTTGGATCGCAAGAAAAAAGGAGAAGGAAACTGTGCAATAGGCTTGTCAGAGTAAACTGTTCGTACGATGTGTTCAGGGAAGGAGAAGTTGGAGAAAATCGTGAAGTTCTACGGTCCTAGTCCTAGCCTATCTAATACTAATTAAAATGTAAAACTTGCAAACTAAACAAACCAAAATTGGGACAAGGACAATATAAAGTCAAATTAAATTCTCAAAATCGCTATGTGGAAACAACGCTTACTAAAATGAAAATTATTAAATAAAAGAACACAATCCACCACATAGGGTGTACATCACTACATGAGCAAGTTAATCTGTTTCCCAAGCAAACCAATCGCACATATAACAACGCACTATCGTCACGTTAAAGGAAGTAGTCAAGTTTGGGAAGGTTTCATATTTTGATTCATTGTTCTTCTTATATATAAGATATAGACTGTACTGTAGAGCCAAAAATTTCGAAAATAGGCCATAATTGAGAGATGTCACCCAATCTAATTATTCCCATTTAAAGTTAGGATAATATTCAAGGACAGTAGTGCGACGTTATGAGAAACAATTTATTAGGGAAAATAGGCACCAATAGATTGGTCATATTTTTCTCCATATAGTCCGCATGGAGGATTTTTGTTAACAAATTGAAAAATACCCATTTCACAAATACACCAAAAATCTAAGTCAAAGCGGGGGTGTGGGGGCGGCAGCCCCCACCTATAATACTAGGTTAGGTTAATGTCCTTTCAAAGGGGTATAGGCTAGTAAACACTAGGATAGCCTATACCCAGTCAGAGGTAAGAAGAAGAAGAAGAGTCTTGCAGTAGTCTCCTTGAATGTTACCAAAGTTAGTTCCACAATACGCAATGCCTCCTGTCACCCCTATTCTCGCGAATTGGGGGTCCTGACTGTATTTTACCCTGGCGAGCGAAAGAGTCCAACTTTAAGAGGAAACTGCCTTGGGCCGGTGACTTTTCTACCGATAAATGTACAAATTTATCTCTAAGGGGGGGTTTTTTCTAAGCTTGATAGAGGTCTAGCAAGGAAACTACAGACTCCCATTTTCTTACATTATCCGGGATGTATGTAGTGTCCGGGCATACGGTAGTCATGTTTACATAGGTCGATCGCCGCGGTTAAGTTCGCGTCTATTTTGATGGCGATTGTTTCGGTTATTTGCCCCCTGCTGGCAATATATATGATGGTCAATATACAAGAGACTCAACAATATAGGTAGCAAATTTCTAATGGTATGGTAGTTTTGGGTTCCCATCATCATATCCTTCATTTCTATAGGTCTATACTTTTTATCCCTGGGATTTTTTTTTTTTTGGTTATTAACCTAACCTAGTAGCTCCCAAATATATATAAATTAGGTTAATGGGGAAAAAAAATAAAATAAAAATAGGCTAAAAAAAAAAAAAAATAAAAGAAAAAATCCCAAGTACTGTAGCCTACAGTATATAGAAATGAAGCATATGATAGGAACTCCAAAACTACCATTAGAAATTTGGACAAGAATGTAGTTACCGGGTGTACCGCCCATCTTTTTTACACTACACGGACGCTCACCATCATGTTCCCGTCTATTTCGACTGCTGTTGGATACAAAAATACATTACCCTAACCTAACATAGGCTAGTAATATCGATTTAGAAGTATTTATAGATGATTTATGTTGTATGTCGGTAGTGGTACACCCGGTAACTAGCCTACATCCATCCCGAAATTTGCTACCTATATTGTTGAGTCTCCTGTATATTAACCAATATGATATTGGGGGGGGGGGGGCAAATCCCCCCCCCCCCCCTCAACATACTGTATCAAACGGCAGTCAAAATGGACGGGAACATGATGGCAAGCCTTCGCCGCCGCTCCGCATAGTGTAAACAATGCTGGCTGTACGCCCGAACCCTGCCTTCTACCTAATCCTTGACCCAACCCTATCTTTTGCTCCTAATTGCCTTGCACAACCCCCATATATCATGCTGTCTTAAAGCAGCCCTCTGCGGGTCCCCCTGACCTGACAAGACACCCAGTGCCGGACGATGCAATTGGTTCGAGAAAACAGCCACACGAACCTCTGGGCCTGGGTCGTCCCGGGTACACCTAGACCAATAGCCTAATATCCAGGATACCAGGAATAGACTCTTGAAAACCGACGACTGGGAACACCCGTGCGGCCAGACCCATAGAACTCTTGAAAATGAGCTAGCCTATGTGAAACATGTAAAATTGCTCTTACAACAGAAGATAATTTATATTAGGATAGGCCTAGGAGAGGATTGATAGCAATTTGAAAATATTTAGGCCTAGGCCTACTACTTAGGCTAAGTAGGCTATGGTCAAAATCAGGTCCAAACTTTTAAAAGGGAGATTTGCATCCAAAAAATAAATAAATTAGGCCTACCATAGGCTACTACAGCTATGGTCCTATGAAATATGTCATAGGAGGCCGGCGAGAAAACGAGAGGGGGGGGGGGGAAGAGCTCGTGGATTAAACATGATGCAACTTACAAAAGCTTATTTGTCAAATAATAACTCCCTTAAAACAAAGAATCCATAAAAGGGAAGGTTAAAATAATAAAAACATAACTAAATAAACTGGCGGAAACCTTGTAAACACCACCCATGGGTATTTACTGGGGGACGCCACCGTCAATTTAAATCCCAGCCGTTTGAAATAGTGGCGCCAAAATTTTACAACCGCGTTCATTCACAAAACTCAAAATACTAGGAAATAAATGTGTAAACAAACGAGGCTGCAATATAAGCAATCAAACTTTAGGGCCGCCTAGGCTTCACATAAGTTGATAATACGAGTTAAGAAATGGCAGCTACAATAAAGGGTGGAGCCGACAGTAGAATAGCCATATAAGAATAGTCATTATTGTATAGCATTATATATATCTCCGTAACTAAAAGCAAACATTAACTCACCAGTAACCCGGGCGCCATACTTCTGACGGAGGTTAGGAAGGCGGAGGGGAAGGGCGGACTTGGGCGGGAACTTTGGGCAGGGTCTGGGAGGGCGGCCATTTTTGAAGTAGGGGCCTCAACCGTTTCCCTTTGTTCGTCATGGCTGCGCGCTTTCCGACGCCCATCACTTCCAACCACCAGTTTCCTTCTTCTCGTATCTCTCCCGCCTTCTTCTGCATCCTCTTCGGTTGCCCGCTTCATCCTCGAAGTAGTGGAAGTTTGGAGTATTGATTTGGAGGGGGACCATTAGGGTAGTGGGGCAGAGCAGAGGAGCGTGGGTACACTCAACGGTTGTCCGCTACTCTCTGACGCATGCTTCCCGCCGCTCTGACGTCATCGGCTGAACGGGTTATTAGCTTTTTTTGTAATCATCACTTTTCATCACTTATATTGTTATTTTAAATCATAAATAAACATCCAACAATTAATTATGGAATAATGCTAACGAAATTGTTGAATTTGATGTGCTATTTAAAATTATGTAACCCGTTCTTTTGGGTGACTGGACGACTCGGCCCATGGGACAACTCGGCTCGGACAGCTCGGCCCACTTTTGGACAACTCGGCCACGACGGCGAGACAACTCGGCCCATTATTTGACACAGCTCGGCCCCATGTTTTGCTATGGGGCAATTTGACGAGACCAGTCAGGATTAGGATGGGGAGAGCTAAGTGGAGGGTTTATGGGTGAGGCCATGTATGCAGCACCAAATCCTGTCCTCTGCGTATGCGCGGCCTTTTCCCTATTATTTGTATTATGTTATTTAAGCTCAACTGTTAGGTTAATTTAAGTTAGCTTAGGTTAGGTTAGGTTAGGTTAAGATAATATAATATAATAGTATAAAGGAAAACAAATCGTGCTAAGATTCTCACGCATGCGCAGAGGACAGGATTTGCAGGATTTGGTGCTGCATACATGGCCTCCCGTTTATGGCGTGTGTGTAATGTGGGCGAAATTTTCGTTTATTGTATAATTATGTCATAGGCTAGTTCTCTCGATTCATAATGTGTAGGTTAGGTTAGGTTAATTAAAAGTTGTCTTGTAATTAACACGGGCCGAGCTGTCTCGCCGTGGGCCGAGCTGTCCTGGCCGAGCTGTCCCGTGGGCCGAGTAGTCTAGCATTCGTTTTTTTTTCGTTTATAATACTAAAAATACATATAATATTGGTATGTATTTTATCATTGTTAATTAAGGATATATTTCATGTATTTATTTGATTGTAGTGTATTATATAATAAATTATAACTTCTGCAACGAACACCCCAGCAGCGGGCTCATTGTTCTTTGCAGTCTGAACACTCCCATGAACTGAATGCACGCACCATAACTGATAACCTTACGTAATAGGCTTTTAAAATCAGCTTTAAAGCCGTAATCGTTTGTATGATTAAACTTCTATCAATTTGGATATTTATTGAGTACTTATACTCAGAAAAATACAATGAATGTGAAATCTGGGGAGTTCATGGCACGGGGTATATTGTAGGCTACGCGCGGGAAAGGTAAACAGTGGGATTGTGTTTACTTTATGATATATTACTGTAAAACAAACTAAATATGTGTATTAGGTGTCATTATTATAGCCTAAAGACAGATTGGCATAATAGAACACATAGACAGCACAATTTACTGTTATAATAAGGGATAGGCCTACTGGGCATTTACTTCTGTCAGACTAGCCTACAGTATTTTGGGTTCTGTGGATTGAGGACAGGTTAATTTACTGTCACTGACCCTGGTTTAATAGCAGTAGCCTACCGCTGCAAGTCTTAGGTCTGCACAAAACATCTAAATTTGATCTTTATAGGCCTAGGCTATGTATGTTCGTACTAGGGTAATATTGAAGAAGACGGCTCACAGCGTCTTTAATTTTAGTACAGTAGCCTATAGCCTAACCTGGGTTGACACTCTGGGTTTACCATTGATACCCTACATGATGATTTTCACGCTCTTTGTCACGACTGTTACGTTTAATTCACTTTTGACCATTTTTATTTTGCAAGTTTTAGGCTACCGGTACATTATAATTTTTGGATAGCAGGAACGGCCCTCACCCCTTGGACTTATTGTCATTATTATATATACAGTATATATATTGCCAGCAGGGGGCAAATAATAGCGGTCCATAGGCTAGTATATTATTGGAAATTTATAAAGTCAAATTAGATGCGTAACTGTCTTGACCGACTTCAGACCTAAAGCGTGCAAATTTTGCCGTGAAAGGTTGCTTGAATTTAACCGTAATATGGGCAAAGAGGCAGGAGAGAATGAGCAGTCGGGAGATAGTGGAAGCCGACCTCGGCTGCCCTGCGCCGTTAACGGGCGAAATTATCAAGAGTAGACATAAGTAAGAGTATCTGTAATCATGTTACTATATGTTCTCTAACATCATCCTTATCTTCCAGACCTAGTGAGAGATGTCTAGCCAAGTCATTGTGGGGTCCCGTGTGGCGTATGTTGTGGACCCTCAACTGTTGGCCGCCTGTGATGCTGTCCCCGTCCTCAGGCATAGGGTGCGTCCTCCCTCTCCGTCTTCCTTCCTTTCTGTGCCTGTCTCATATCCCTTTCTTTTATCCTTCACTCTGTCCCCTTCCATCCCACTTTCATTAATATAATCCTCCCTTCCTTCTATCTCTTTCCCTCCTTTCTCTCTCCTCTCTTTTTTTCTCTCCCATCCTTTCACGGTCTCCCTTCTTCCCCTTCTCTCCTTTCTCTCTCCCATCTCTCTCCCATCCTCTCACTGTCTTCCTTCTTCCCCTTCTCTCTCCCTCCCTCCTTTCTCTCTCCCATCCTCTCACTGTCTCCCTTCTTCCCCTTCTCTCTCCCTCCCTCCTTTCTCTCTTCCATCCTCTCACTGTCTCCCTTCTTTCCCTTCTCTCTCCCTCCCTCCTTTCTCTCTCCCATCCTCTCACTGACTCCCTTCTTCCCCTTCTCTTTCCCATCCCTTCGCTTCTCCCCATCTCTTTCCCATCCCTTCGCTTCTCTCTCCTTCCGTCCTTTCTCTCTCCAATCCTTTCTCTGTCTCCCTTCATCCCTTTCTCTCTCTCATCCTTTCACTGTCTCCCATCTTCCCCTTCTCTCTCCCTCCCTCCTTTCTCTCTCCCATCCTCATACCCAAACGTTCCTGAATTTGATTGTCAGGCAATCTTTTATCACCTGATGTTACCTCGAAGTACATGAGGAAGAACCTAGAATAAGTGGAAATTTGTGACGTCCGATCTGGGATAGGTAAATTGTTCTGGTACCCTGGATATTATGCAGTACCTAATCCCTGTGTTCCAGGCTGGTGAACTCGCTCACCAGAGACTCCAATGACCAAGGACACAGATGAGCGTTGTGGCAACATGCAGTTTAGAATTCATGCCCAGTATATCTTTAGAAGAAAAAAGAAAGAAAGATCATTTACACACATTAACAAAGATTTTTTTTATTTTTGTTGAGTACTGTATTATTATTTTGCCTACTGAGTGAGGATAATGTTAATAAAGTTGTGAAGATGGTACGTGACAATACAGGTCAGTATGGCCCAAGTTGCTCTTAGTTCTTTCAATTCATGATCCAAAACTGCAGTCAATTAAACTACACCATATCTACTTTGATGGTGTGACTGACTTTAGATATTTTTTACAGGCAAGTATGACCCACAGTTTAATCAGTGCCTACGGTCTGCTGCCCAAACTATCAGTGGTTCCCTCCCAGCCAGCCACCGAGGACGATATTCGGGGCTTCCACTCAGAGGAATACGTCAAGCTGCTGAGGACGGGAAAACCGGATACTGAAGATGAAGATGAGGGTATGAATATTACTGTCTACTGTATATACATATACCGTATACACAAATATAAAGACCGAGTGCTCTACATGAAGTGTGGAGTCTTAAGATTTTGTTTTCTTTTTTTTTTTACTTGACTCCACATATTCCAGATAATCTAGAACTTTTCCTACTTGATTTTTTAAAGTTAAAACCTAGCCAATAAATAATTGTGGAAGGTGAAAAATCTCTCAAAATGAAAGCTAAAAGTGCAATGTATCAAGGGATAGGTGTACTAACAGTGATGTGTTGGACTGAAACATGGGTTCAGAAGGCACAAGAGAGAAAAAAAGTTGGATGTGATGGAGATGAACTGCTTGAGGAGTATGTGTAGAGTGATGCGTAGAGACAGATGAATAGGTTGAATGGAGAATGCCCCCTCTCCCCTTGAAGGGAAAGGTGTACGCTTCATATGTTAGAAGCGCAATGACATACTATATGCTTAAAAAACGTAGCCTGTCAAAGTGGATGATATCAACAGAATGGAACACGACGAGATGAGTATGGTGAGATCGATGTGTGGTAACCTAAGGAGAAGGCTAGGTATCAAGAGTATCAGTAATGAGATGCATACTAGCAGGCTTGGATGGTTTGGACATGTGGAGAGGATGGATAAACTAATAAGGGGAGGTGTGAGTAGTCTTGCCACTGGACTAGTAATCCAATGGACACGGGTTCGAATCCCGATATGTCAATGGGAAGATATTATTGGGATGACATTTTTGCTGTATCTAGTATCAGTGCATTACCACAAAGCCCACCGAAATGCCAAATAAATACTCTCATTGTTCCCTGATTAAATAGCACTGTATGAATATTCCCATATTCAAAAATATGCTACAGGGGGACAATGCCTAGTGAGTTAATTGCTCAATGGGTGGCATTCTGAGAGTGAGGGTCTGAGTCTAGAAGGTGATATAGTGAAGCACTGGAGCGTGGCAGCTTCAGAGATGGGGCTACTTTGAGCCGTGAGTGAGCAACTAAGCTCCATACATCCTGCGAAGGCAAGATGGCAGAGGCTGGTTGCAACAAAAAGTGCTTCACATGTCTCGCCCCCTAGACTGGAACGAGACCTCACGGGCTTCACCGTTCAATAACGGTTAAATGTACAGGCTCTCAGCCTATGCCCGAGAGGGAGTAGATGGAATATAGAAAGAAAAAAAAAGCTGAGTGAAAAGATACAAGTCCTTGAATGTGGCGGGAGCTGCACCAAGAAAGACGTGACAAGTGGCAGCTCTTATCAGGGTTGCCTGGAGCGCTGACATTATGACATGAAACCAGAACCGCACTTCGTGTATGTATGTAGAGGAGTGATAACGCGATCGTAGGGAGAGGGGGCCAGGTGCCAGTTGGACTAGATAATAATCCGTCAGGTGCTTGGCCCGGGGAGCCGGTCTACCTTTTGAAGGGACATGCTTGGAAGTAAGGTGGGCGGGCATTCTGGTGGTAAAGCTCCTCTGCCTGCTGAGACTGAATATCTCCGAGAGGTCTGGGACCTGGGTGTCGTAGCTGGGGACTCCAAATATGGACCTGGGTCTCTTGAGTCTTCTGTGTGTGAGTTTTTTTATTTTTTTTATTTTTTTTCCCCTATTCGGGCTCTGTCTCGAGTCGGCCACCGCCAGCTGTGGGGTATGTGCTCGAGTAGCCTATATACAGGTACAGTACATACTTACAATTACAGTAGATACTTTTTATCCTGGTATATAGTACTTAACATTAGATTGAAATAATAATTGCTTCCTAGAGGACGAGTACGGGCTTGGGTTTGACTGTCCTATCCTGCCGAACCTGTGGGGCGTAGTGTGTCGTCTGGCGGGCGGGTCACTCACGGCGGCCCGGGTGCTAGTGGAGGGGCAGGCTAAGGTCGCTATTAACTGGTGTGGAGGCTGGCATCATGCTCAAAGGTAATATGTTCAAAGATTTGTATTATATATATATATACTGGATTGGTAATCCAATGGACCCGGGTTCAAATCCCGATATGCCAATGGGAAGATATTATTGGGATTGAATTTGTGCTGTACCTAGTATCAGTGGATTACCACAAAGCCCACCGAAATGCCAAAAAAATACCCTCATTGTTCCCTGATTAAATAACACTGTATGAATATTCCCATATTCAAAATATGTTACAGGGGGACAATGCCTAGTGAGTTCACTGCTCAATAGGTGGCGTTCTGAGAGTGAGGGTCTGAGTCTGGAGGGTGAGACGGTGAAGCACTTGAGCGAAGCAACCGGCCGCTTCAGAGATGGAGCTGCTTCGAGCCATGATGGATGTTTCACATGTCTCACTCCCCAGACTGGAACAAGACCTCACGGGCTTCACCGTGTTGAGCGGTGGAATGTACAGGCTCTCAGCCTATGCCCGAGAGGGAGTAGTTGGAATATAGAAAAAAAAAACAAAAAAACATTATATTAATTTTATTCTTTAACCCTTTCAACACCTTGACACCTTTTTACCTTTGATTCTGGCTAAAATTAGATGTTTTTATGTTGATTTTGACAAAACGTTTATTATATATCGCAATATATAAACAATAAAATTTACCATATGCCAGCTGAATTGCTGGGTAAGTCTAGAAAGATGTGGGATCAAGTTATATACTGTAATTTATGTATAAATTACAACATTGACAAGTAAGGCAGCCCATAATAGAGCTGCATGAAATGCCACCATTAGGACATTATAGTATATTAATATATTTGCCCTTACCTAACAGGGACTGTGCGTCAGGGTTCTGCTACGTTAACGACATCGTGATGGCCATACGTCTTCTCAGAACTAAGTTTGAGAGAGTCTTGTATATTGACTTGGATGTTCATCATGGTAGGTACATTATTATCTCGCTTTATTGTAATGAGTATATTTTAAAAAGTAGCTCATTTAAAATTTACCAGAACGTCCCCGACTTCCCAAATTGACTAATTCCTTGAACGTGACGATAGTGCGTTGTTATGTGTGCGATTAGTTTGCTTGGGAACCAGATTAACTTGCTCATGTAGTAATGTACACCCTATGTGGTGGATTGTGTTCTTTTATTTATAAATTATTATTTTACTTAAGCGTTGTTTCCACATAGCGAATTTGATTAGTTGTTTTGTCTTTTTACTGTGTTCGTATAAGTTTTGGTTTGTTTATTTTGCAAGTTTTACATTATAATTAAGTATCTGGGCAGTGTTAGTTAGTTATGTAGAGCAGATTAACCAGACCACTGAGCTCTGGGCAGTGTGTTGAGTAAAGATGGGAGTATGGATGAAGAATTGCAGGAGGAGCGTGCAACAGGGTAAGAGGGTTGTCGGAACGCTATCAGATACATGATTAGATTAATATCCAGTACTGTATTCGATAAAATTGTAGTCATGTACAGTATCTTTAACTGTCTTGATGGTATAATGGTTAGAGTGTGTAAGTTTTGTATGAGATATTCTGGGAGGATCACATGCTTCCAGTAATTTAATTTGGGGGTTATTGGTGTTAAGAACATTGTTAGAAATAAAATACACAGTAATACTTAACCCTTTCATGCTCATATGATGCAGAGGTTGCCAGATTAGCAATAAGAAATAGAGTTCTCTCACTCTTATAATTACCTCTCCAAAATTAGTTTTCTGCCCACAGCTAACTCAAAGACAACTGCAGAGGTTGAAGTAACTAAACTAAAGGTTTCTAAATACCCCTGATGGTAACAAAGGCTTTAAAGTATCCCTAATAGGCTCAAAATCGCGTCATATGTCGGAGAGGGTTAAGCAGGTATCACACAAGAGCTTTTACCCTCAAAATTTATCGTAAACAAGGCAGGTTGTACGCCCGAACTCTACTGTACATTCTTGCCAAATTATATGAACTAAAAAAACACCGGTATATATCTAAAAATCTGTGTGTGATAACCCAGGTTCGAATCCTGGTGGATCACATATATGCTTTCATTAATTTCATTGGAGGTGTTTGGTGTTGTGGTGAAGTTAGTAAAAAAATAGATTGTTAAAATATTTTCAGGTGATGGGGTAGAGAACGCATTTCTGTTCACGCCGAAAGTGGTGTGTCTGTCCTTACACCAGCTGGAGCCGGGGTTCTTCCCGGGGTCCGGTCCGATTGTTAGCACCGGGGAGGGCAAGGGGCGAGGCTTTACCTTCAACATACCGTACAAGGCGGGCATCAATAATAAGGAGTTTGTTCATCTATTTGAAAGGTTAGTCTTTAACACTATCTGGTGCAATGTCTTGGAGGTTATTATGGTACAGTACTTGGTTTAATTATTATTGAGGGTTTTAATTGTTTTTGCCATTTTTGAACAATGTGTTTTTAGTATACCCAGAGACTTAGAAAAACGCCTCTCCAAACCCTCTTCAAACTAAAAAAAAAAACGTCCCCCAGACCCCCTTCAAGCTAAATGTGTAAATGTTTCGGTAAAAAAAAAATCCAACAAGAGCTGAGGAGGGTGCAGAAACGCCCGGGAAACCAAAGCCCTACCCAGGGTGTGCCCCTCAGCAATTATGAAGAGAAAATGGTTAAGTGAGATAGTTCGAAGGCGGTTTATTGCAGGAGGATCTTTATAACCTGAATGAAATCGTCTAATAGTAGCCAGAATACAATTGAAAGAACAGCTCCTGTACTATACGGGTTAAACAAAAATCCTCCTGTCTTGATAGCGTAATGCATAAGTGCGCGGAATTTCTATGTGAGTATCCTAGGTTCGAGTCCTTGGAGTGCCACATGTATTTGTTGATTTCATTAAGCGTTGTTTCCACAGCGATTTTGATCAGTTATTTTGCCTTTATATTGTCTTTGTCCCAGTTTTGGTTTGTTTAGTTTGCAAGTTTTACATTTTAATTGAGTTTAGAGGTGAAGTTGGTTGGTGGAAAAAACGAATAATAATTAAAATATTTCAGCATCGTGTACAACCTGTGTGAAGTGTACCTGCCTCACGCCATAGTGTGCCAGTGTGGTGCCGACGCCTTGGCTGGTGACCCACTCGGAGGTGCCAACATTACCATAGAGGCCTTCAAGTCTTGTATACAACACGTCTTAAACATCAATAAACCTACGATTTTCCTGGGGGGAGGTGAGTAGAAGTACTTTATATATGTATGTAGTAGAGAGAGAGAGAGAGAGTGTTAGAGAATGCGAGAGGGAGAGTGAGGATGAGAGGGGAAAAGAGTGAGACAAAGGGTCCCACTAGGAGGTGCCAACATTACCATAGAGGCCTTCAAGGCATATATACAACATATCTTAAACATCAATAAACCTACAATGTTCCTGGGGGGAGGTGAGTAGAAGTATATAGTAAGGTCTCGATATACGCGGTTAATTCGTACCGTGTACGTACTGTTTATATCAAAACCATGTTTTAGAAATAACAGGCCTTATGAGAATTAATTAGTTCGTTCCACCCACTTTCCCAAAGTCCCCCATTTGACTCTTTTTGCCTACCTTCAGCCGACTTATATATATCCACTTCCAGGAGGTTACAACAAGGTGAACTCTGCCAAGCTGTGGACAGATATCACTTCTACCATACTGGGTTCTCCACTTGCATCAGAAATTCCTGAACACCATGTAAGTGTATTATATATTTGTTTCTAAATATGTTTGGTGCTTTTTTTTTTTTTTTTTTCCCTCCAGACGCCGTAATTCCCGAGAACGGGTGGCCATGAAGATTAAGCGTTTGTCACGAATTGCTAGGTCAAGTTGCCCGGGCTTGACATCTACCAATAACATTTTGACAGTGTGGGTTCGATCAGCCGACCCTCTACTGACTATGCCACGGCTGCTGTGTGTGAGAAGCAGAACTTGAAGGTCAGTGTGGTAAGGAGTAAGGTTATGGTCTTTGAGAGGGATGCAGTCACAGAGTGTGAGATGAGGTTGAAAGCTCAGGTAATGGAGAATGTCAGGTCGATTAAGGGAGGTCACCTGTTTTTTTCTCTTTCTCTGGCTTTTATCCATTTGGCCCCATTCAGCCTACTGTTTTAAGATGCTTATCCCCATCTAGGTGTCGATTTATTCCTGGCGAGCGATAGCAAGCCAGCATTGTATGGAGAAATCCGGCTTGGCCGGAGAAATTTTCTATCGAAAAATATACAAATTTAGCCTGCTGACAAAAACAAAAAATATGCTGCCTCGCTCCCTTGGAATAAATCGACACCTAGATGGGGATAAACGTCTTAAAACAGTAGGCTGAATGGGGCCGAATGAATGCAACCCAGAGAGAGAAAGACCAAAAAAACGGAGACGTGCCGATTTCCAAATTGATTATACTGTACTGGTAGGTATCTTTAGCAGATTACCTGAATGTATAGGTAGAGCAAAAAAAGTACTGTATATATAATAATATTCCTTACGTGGCCGGTTTTATCAAGCAAAAAATGCTGTTTGCGGAGAAATTACCCCAACTTACCCTACTCTAAAAAAAAAAAAAATTTACCATTGTGGCTCAAAATGAGTAATCTGTATATATGCGTGTTCCTTTCTTTCCAGTTCTTCCCGCTGTATGGTCCCAGCTTTGAGTTGGAGGTGACAGCTGGACTACGCAAGAGTGAGAATACCCAGGCCTTCCTCGACCACACTGTAAAGGCTACATATGGTCAGTTCTGGGTCTACAGTATTGAAGAGATATGGAGAGAGAGTGTTTGTTTATGTGTGTGAGAGAGAGAGAGTGTGTGTGTGTTTATGAGTGTTTGAGAGAGTGAGTATGTTTGGTACGGTACCATAATCTTCCTGTCAGTCACTTATAAACGTCTCTACTTTTCAGACAACATAGAGAAGATGGCCCAGCTGCTCGGCAAGCGAACAGAGCCGTCAACAACTAGTGCCATGGAGTGCCACACTTTGACGCAGAACACTTGATGTCTTATATCTTAAACTATAGTCCATTCAATGTTGGTAGGCTAGATATCGTAACCCCTAACCTCTATAACTCAAAAAGGACTAGAGCAAATGGTCTGTACATTTCCACACCTATTCCCTGGCTGACCCTCCCCAAATTATAATGTAAAACTTGCAAAATAAACAAACCAAAACAGGGACGACACAATATAAAGGCAAAAGAATCGTTATGTGGAAATAATGGTCAATGGTACGGTCGCGCTAATAAGTCATGTCTCGGCTGTCATTACGTTTTGTTCCCTCTGTGCTGTATTAATGTCTGTCAGATGTTGAATATGGTGGGTAAGTGTAAGGACATGCTTGTATATCTCACTTGAAACGAATAAATCAAGTATGTAGATGTTGCTGATACCAATTATTGATCAAAACATACTTGGTGCTGAGACATCACTTATTAGGCCGATTGTACATATTAGCTTGATTACTCTAGTCATTCATGAGTTACAGAAGTTAGGAGTCATGATTTCTGGCGTACCTATAATGATTAGGTTATAGTGTGTTTTTTAGACATTGGTACAGTTGTGATTATGAATATCTGAATATCTCCCTACGATAAAAGCCAGATTGTGAGTTAGTCCAGATAGTTTGCCAAGTTATCACAACTCAGCTTTCAAAAACTCCAGATATTCATGTCCACGATTTTACAAGGCTTTTAACCCTGTCAATATGATTGTGCCTTTTTATATTTATGTTTCTGGGTATCAATAGCCTACACAATTTTATTCAATATAGTTTTACCCAAGGGAGTTGAAAAATGAATCAAGAGCTTTTGTCCCTTCAACTAAGTACTGAAGGTAGGTCAGATATTGTGAACCCTAATTTCTAACTCAAAAAGGGCTAGAACTAATGAATTGTAAATTTCCACACCTATTCCCTGGCTTACCCTTCCCAAATGGTAGAATTATTAGCGCCATTACTCTAGTCGTTTGTGAGCTAAAGAGGTTAATGTTCAAGAGTTTTGGTCTACTTATTTGGAACAATTATGTAGACCAAACTCTACCATTTGGGAAGGGTAATATTAAGTGTCTGGGGGCAGGGGGCTAGGAATCCTCCTGCCATTGTATACTTCTACTCGACGAGACAGAGAAAGGGGCGAGGGAACGCAAAAGTGGTCCCAGACCCTAAGAATAGGAACTTTAAATGTAGTTTCTGTTCGGGCTATAATAATAATAATAATAATAATAATAGTTCTTAAAGCTAGCGCATGCTAAGCTAGCTAAGGATAGCTCAATAAGGCCGATTAGGCGTATTTCCATTGGGGTCCTGTACTACTACCCCATCCCTTTGCTCATGAGGGATGGTAACGACTCAGTGCTTGTGAAAAATCTTTAATGCGCCGAGCGTGGGCGCGAACCCGGGCCTTCTGGGTGGAAGTCCGAGACGCTAGTCACTACACCAAGCGAGCCGCTCTATCTCGTGTCGGCCACCACCAGCAATTGGGTATGTGCCGGAGTATATACATACATGCTTACAATATTTGGTATCTGTTTGAATTATGGATATCATGCTTAATTTTTTTTTTTTTTTAATTGAGGAATAACCCTTTCTGCCCAGGTGTCATTTTAAAATGACACCGCGGCAGATGGCCAGGAGCCCGGGTGTCATTTTAAAATCCGTAAGCTTGAAAGCCTATTAAGCTTGGTTTGAAAGCCGTGCGTCCGACGCATGTAAACAAAGCCTGTCTTTGCGACACCGCACCTACGAAATCAAGAAGGAGACGTCAGATCAATGTTATGTTGTATGGTATGACGAAATTAGTGTCTGCAAAGGTCCGCTATTGCCAACATCGCATCGATTCTCTCTCCACGGAAACCGTCATCACAACTGAACCAGTTGACCTAGAGAGCTCTACTCATCGCTAGTCTACAGATAAGAAACAACACTACGTTTAGAGATGCGTGGGAATTCTCTAGCAGTTAAAATAACAAAGATATGGGTAGCCTATTAAAGACGTTTTTCGGCCAGATCGCCCGTATCTCAATAATGTCCTTAGGATGGCGAGCCCGGGCAAGAAGGGTTAAGGGATGAGGGAACTTGGCGCCCTTTTTACCCTGCCACAGACCTATTTGTATAGGCAAAGTTAAAATGAGAAGAGATTAGCTACAGGCCTATTTCACTGTCAGGCGAAACAGAGGCAAGGGGTGTGAGGAGATAGCCCAAACATCTCCACCAGCCGAGAATCGAACTCTGTCCTCCCGGTTTAGAAACCGAGCGCTCTACCAATGTCGCTACTGGTCACCCCATCATGCTTCATCATAAGCTACTTAGAATTCGAGGGTGAAACTTGTCGTTGATATGGATTATATATTCGTATCACAGATTAGCCTACATATTTTTACCACATTTAAAACTTTTAATAGTTAGATCTAAGGTAGGAGATTTAAGACTTGCTAAATAAAAACATTATTTTGTTCATTAGCCAAATTAACCTGGGATCGGACTATACGCGCCGATCTCAAATCCAAGAACTTGACAAGTGAAGCAGCCCTTAACAGGGTTGCCTGGAACGCCGCCATTAGGACAAGAGACTGAAACTCCACTGATGTGTGGAACACTCGGTCTTAAAATTTTATGTATGTATGTATGTATGATAGCTATATTCTTTATTGGAGATCTTTGTAACTGACTACATCAATAAATTAGTAATTATATTGTGAAACTTGCAAAATAAATAAACCGAAACTTGGACGAACACAGTAAAAAGACAAAACAACTTATCAAAATTGCTATGTGGAAACAACGCTTAAGCAAAATAATAATTTATAAATTATGTTTTTAACACCAACCAACTTCACATCTAAACTCAATTAATGAAATCAACAAATGCATGTGGCACTCCGAGGACTCGAATCCAGGATACCCACATCGAAATTCCGCGCACTATGCATTACGCTATCAAGACGCTAAAAGAACAATCCACCACATAGGGTGTACATTACTACATGAGCAAGTTAATCTGTTTCCCAAGCAAACTAATCGCACACATAACGCACCATCGTCTCGTTCAAGGAATTAGTCAATTTGGGAAGTACGGGACTTTGTTAATTTTACTAAATTTTATTCATATCCTTTATTCAGCTTTTAGATAACCTTTATTTTATTTTATTTTTGTATAACTAGTATTGATATTTTAATTCATACCTTACATAACTCTTGTATTGTGATATAGAAGTAAGCATCACAAGAATAATATAAATATATATTGTACTGTATTTTGATAAAGCCCATGTTTCTATACTTATATACCTTTTGTATGATTTTAATAAAAAAAATTGATATTTGTATACTACTGTTGTTTTTTCCTTATTGTAGCCTACTATGTAGTTAGTCTATTTATTGCCAGACGCCATGATCCCCGAAAGGGTGGCCACAAATTAATCGCCGCCCTGCACTTTTGTCCCCTGTCAGCTGACGCCCCTCCCAACCAACACCGCTTTCACTCACTGTCAGTCTACTGAGCTCTGGCCCTCATAAGGGAAGGCGTTGAATGTAGCTCTAAAACATGACGTCACTCACCATCTGCGCATGCGTGAGAATCTAGGCCCCCTTGGCTCCGCCCCTCACCTCCGTTGCGTTTAAATATACCCTCCAAACCGTTCCAACCAGATCTCTCCATAGCTCACTCGGTAGAATGCCCGCCCATCACTGAGGAAACCAGCGATCGATCCCACTCGTATTTTGGTATATTTTTTATTGTTTTGTTTCGTTATATTTGATATTTTGGTTATTTTTGTTATATTTTAGGGTTAGGTTAGGTTAGGTTTGGTTAATCTAATCTAATCCAATATAATAGTTGTACATTTGAGATGCGGGGCCTAGATTCTCACGCATGTGCAGATGGTGAGTGACGTCATGTTTTAGAGCTACATTCAACACCTCCCCTCATAAGGGTATGTAGGCTATGTATAGAAGTTACACAGGTTTTTAGCAAGCAGTTGATTATGACTCCACCCTATAGAGTAGGCTATAGACACACAAAATATTATTCATCAATGGCAATTACATAATAACAGCCATCTGGCAATTCTGTATTCATATTGTAATTAATATAAGAACGGAAATTGAAGAAAATTCCGGCATATAAAATTTAAAGATAGCGCCAAAGACCAATTTAGTTGGTGCCAACTTGTGAAAGTTGAGAATCTCAAACAAAAAATAAACAATTATAGTGATACATCCATAAATACATGCAAACAAGGAAAAAAATAAGACAAGTCTTATTTCATATTGATAATGTTGCCGAAGGATTTGTTCGATAAGGCAACGTAATGGAAGTTATCCGTATGTCTGATTCGACTGGCTCTGTCTTGGTCTTCATAAATTATACATAATTAGTTAAACTAAGCTAAATAATCAACGTATTATGTGTCATAGAGTGTCTGTATTGCACTCACATATTGTTTATATATTTTATGAAGTACTATGATAAATATATATTCAAACTATAGTAAATACAACATTACTTCAATCGGACACAGTTCTAATCTTTGTTACGTATTTCCCGCTTTGAGAATCGGACACGAGGGTGACCGAAAACCGAAGCTTCCAGTTTCTTGCTCTAAAACTTTGTCAACAAGGAGCATTCGTTATGACTACGTGGAAACTTATTTTTTAGTGATGGAGGCTGAAGATGGAAGGAGGAAAAATGATATAGGAAGGGTGAAGGTCAGTGGCAGCCATTGGTGTACTGGAGAATGTTAAAAATGAGGAGAAAAAAGAGGAAATCTGTTGGAAGAAGTTGTCAGCTGACAGCTACTATTTTTGTCCCTCCCTTCGGGGGGGGGGGGGGGGGTCTACATAGCCTATTCAAAAGGGAATATGATAATTATAGGGAATAGGCTCGCAGCTTTATTATACATAACTTGGTACGATTTTAGTTTCTGGACACCTATTTGACAGGTAGGCTAGGCTACCACCAAGGATTTAGGCCTAATTATTTTAATACATAGGCTAGGGTATTTTTTTTTGGTTTCCACGCATCCAACACAAAGCTACACCTTTTTCTGGTCCGGTAATAGCCTAACCTAGTATTGAAATATGTATAATAACTTGGAATTTATCCAGTTTTACACCGGGTCGAAACCATCGATAGGCCTAGGCTATATTATTTAGACAAATATGTTAGTTAGGTCATGTAGGCTACTTCATTGCCATATATGTCCACCCCGTCGGAAATTCGTTATAAAAAAATCCCTAGGCCTAAATCTCTAAAAAAAATATAAACAGGGAACGTGAGCTGGGCTTAGACCGTCGCGCACCCATAAACAGGGAACGTGAGCTGGGTTTAGACCGTCGCGGAGACAGGTTAGTTTTCGGTTAGGTTAGGCTAATTTTTTTGCATTTTCCGATGGGGTTCATTAAAAAAACCCTAAAAAACTCCAAAACAAGGAAATAAAATAAAAAATACTTGTAAAAATCGTCCCCGGTGTAAAACAGGATATGGGATGGATGTAGTTACCGGGTGTCTTCTTCTTCTTCTTCTTGTTGTGGAGTTGCTGTCCCTTTTCAAGCCAGCTCACGCTATGCACCGGTGACTTCTCCAGAAACAGCTAGAGCTAGATTAAGAATTAGTTTAGAAAATATGTAGTCGTAGAAAGAATAGTTAAAGAAAAAGAATTGAAGTATATAGCTAAAGCAGAACCCTCCCCTCCTCCACCCCCCAATATCTTTTTCTCTCCTTACCTTAATTTAACTTTTCCCCTCTCTACTATTTACTCTCATTTTTCTTCCTCCCCCGCTCTGGTCCCCTTCTCCCCCCTCACCCTATTCTATTCTATTCCGTTTTCTCTTCTGCCACACCTGCTCCAGGAATCTTTTCACTACCTTCATTCTTTTTCCCATTTCCCCATCTACCCCCTCCCTGAGACCTAACACAAATTTTACACCCTCATCATCCTCCTCTTTCTGTTCTTCCCATTCCCTCTCCCCTACCACCCATTTCAACTCATTTTCCAACCCATCTCTCTCCTCTGCATACCCCTGGCACTCTGTCACTATATGTTCTATTGTCTCCTCCACTCTCCTCCCTCCCACCTCACACTGTAGACACTCTTTCACCCCCCCCATTCCACCTCCATGTTCTCCTATTTGTCTAATGCTCCTGTCCTAGCCTTAAACAGTAGTTCAGCTCCCCAACTTCCGTCATAGAACTCCTCTTTTCTCGGTCTCCCCTTGCTTCTATATCTTATCAGTGTACTTTTCTTCTCCATATTTCTCTTCCATTCCTGTCTTCCTACTTCCTTCACTCTCGTTCCTATCTTTTTCTCTGGTCTCCTTCCCTGACCTAGTCCTGCATTACTCCCTACATCTCTCCACTCCTCTCCCACCCTTCTTTGTTTCACTCCTATTTTTTTCAGTTTTCTCTTACACTCTTTTGCCCATCTACTCTTCCCCTCCCCCCATTCATTCACTCTCCTTGGCCACCTATTATCCTCCATCTCCTCCAACCTACTCTTGTACCTCAACTTTGCCTTCGCCACTCTTTCCTCAAACGTACTCCATCCCATCTCCCCTCTCACTGCTTCATTTGCTGTCCACCTTCTTGCTCCTAACCCCATTCTTCCTATTTTATTTTGTCCCGTCTCCAGTCTATTTAGTTCTCCCCCTGTACTCCCTCTCACATCCATCCCGTACATTATTCTCGGCACTTCAAAGTCCTTCCACACCTCTCTTACTATTTTATATTTATTTACTCTGGTTTTTGTCACATTCCACAGTTTCCCACTACACTGCTCCACCTTCATGATTTTCTCATTCATTGTCCTTTGTCGCCCTTCCCTCCCTATCCATACCCCTAAATACTTCACTTCCTCCCTTGTTTCTATTCTTACCACTACCGACATAAAACATAGCCTAAATCATCTATAAATACTTATAGGCCTAAATCTATAATACTAGGTTAGGTTATTTGGTTAGGGTAATGTATTTTTGTATCCAAAGGCAGTTAAACTAGACGGGAACATGATGGTGAGCGTCCGCGTAGTGTAAACAAGACGGGCGGTACACCCGGTAACTACATTCTTGCGCAGGATATTTACCTAACTTTTTAAATGTGGTTTTCGACGAGACTAAAACGGCGAGTTTGTGCCGAAAATTGGCGGGAGTCCGTCGTCGCTTCGTATCATGGGTTTGTTTACCCAGGACACTCGAGGTTACGGTCAGCTGTTTTACTTGCCCCCTGCTGGCAACATATATGACGATTATTATAATTCACGGGGGGGTGAGGGGGAGGCAAAGCCCCCCCTCAACCCGTCCTGTATCCCACGGCCTATAGCGCAAGTCTTTATAAAAAAATGTACCCAACAAACTGGTTAACTTAGCCATTTTAAGTCGACCGCCAAGGAGGGACCGGGAAGTCACTCCGAGCGTAAAGTACCGGTAAACAAAGCGACGCTACTTCCACGAACGCAACAGAGTTGTCTTTATATTTCGTCTCATATTATCATTATTAAAGTGTCCCCATTGCTTTTTTAGTGTTTCGTACTCCAGAAAAGGGTGTAGCTTGGTGTTGGATGCGTGGAAACCAAAAAAAAAAAATATGTATTAAATCGTTGGCGGTACCTGTCAAATAGGCCTAGGTGTCCAGAAACTAAAATCGTACCCATAATTTATTAGGGACAATGTAGGTCTGTGGAATCCTTATACTGTAGCCTACTTAGCCTATGTACAGTATAGGCTTATCTACTGGGAGAATAATTTTGATCACATTTATAAAACCCGATATTAATAGAAAAAAACGCCCATTCTAATCAATCTCAGAGCTCTTTCGGACATCCTCACTGATTACAAACACCTTTATGCAGTTTAATTGATATTTACCCCCTGCTCAGGCCTGCTGGCAGATATGCTAATCTATCTTCCTCCTCCTTAACTTTTTTTTATGGCAGAGCTTTATTGTACTACAGTCTAACTGGGCCAACTGCTGAAAGGCTGCAAGGCAACCCTATCATAGCCATTACAGTGTCATCGAGAAAAAAAACATTAGGCCTAGGCTATACTGTAGCCTACCATTGTATGAATGTATGCACTGTATACCAGTCCCAGGTATCCCTCCTCGTATACCTGGCCTAGTACATAACAATTAGTTTCAGCCCTAATTTAAATTATTCCTGGATTGACTCCCTGACGACAGCCTTGCAAGAACAAGCTAGAGGAGACAGCAGCCCGGGAGAACTCCCCCAAGAGGAAGAAGGCGTGTGTGTACAATGGCACAGTGCTGGGGGTTGAGAGGGTATGAACGGCATGAGTCTTGTGCATGGCTGGTCTCATGTCTATCTGTTTGTATCTTCTTCTATAGGTGTACTAACATGAGCAACTCCAAATACAGTAGCGGTATATGACTAATGATATCTTTACTTGAGAATCTCCCATCAGGCACCAAAGGGCTAAGAAACTAAAGATGAGTCCAATGGTAAAAAAGTGTAGCCCGGTGTGTGTTGTGTTCCCAACTTTACTTTCTCTTTTGGTAATACCAATAACGACATCACGGACCAGAAACATTATATTTTTCTAAGCTGAGTTTGATTTGTTTATGCGTAAATTTCAGTGGACTTGTATAAATATAGGCTAGTACTGTATACTCCTTTGTCGTACACATGATACCAGCTGGAATGTGTTTGTCAGAGTTAACCTCTTCTATAGGCCTACCGGCGACGTCCTTTTACTTTTATTCTGGCTACTATTAGACCATTTTGTTTAGTTTCAAAAGGGTCTCCAGCAATTAACAGGCTTCGAACTACACTGTCGAGGGTTGCCTCTGTTGTCAAGTTTTTTATTTTGAGATCCGACCGGAGTACCTGATCCCACGTCTTTCTAGCATGATACATTAATACCTTAGTAATTAATTTTATAATTGCTAATTGTAAATCTCGTTCATCTCAAGATCCAGATGAAATTCTATCTTCAGAGCATGACACACCAATTAAATGCATTTATTAAGTGTAAATACTGATTCTAAAGTTTCACTTACCACTGCAACTGCGAGCATAGTCTGTGAGTGTGTGTATGTGTTGGGATAAATGTAAACGCTCATACTAATGCTTCACTTACCAATGTATACATAGTCTGTGTGTGTGTATGTATGTGTTGGAATAAATGTAAACGCTCATGTACTAATGCTTCACTTACCAATGTATATATATAGTGTGTGTGTGTATGTGCGAGGATATACGCTCATACTAATGCTTGGTTTACTAATGTTAGTTCTGTGTTTATATGGTGTCTGTGTGTGTGTGTGTGTGTGTGTGAGAGTACTGGTACAGTACTGTATAGGTGTAAATACTTGGATGGGACTCATTAGCCTTAGTCGGCAACCCATCTAGGGGAGACAACTTTACACAAACCGCTACACCTGCTGCCTTGCAGGTTAAGCCCTTTTTGACAAAGGCTAGGTCCATAGCCAACAACTGTGGTTGGGGGCTAGCTAGAGCAGGCACCCCACGTAAAATATGCTCCTAATGGCGGCTCAATGACGTGGAGGGACTTACCTCAGACCCAGCTCTGGCCCCCTCGGGGTGCATCCTGGCCAGGAGTATCTAGAAGGTACAGGGCATAGTGTCTTTACAAACTGTCACTTTCTACCTAGTAGTACAGGGGCCCGAACCCGGAGGTAGTGCACCGGGAGGCTGCCCTATCACTAGGTGCATAATACCGGGCCAGTTATAGTGCCGTGTATGTTCACGGATTGTGTCCCTGCGGTTGTTCTGGTGGGATGCCCCAAGGTTCCACTCCTATGATAATGCTTCACTTACCACTGCAAACATAGGTAGTCTGTGTATGTGTGAGTATAAATGTAAATGCTTGCTTTCATATTAATGTTTCACGTACTCACTTACCACTGCAAGGATATATGTGTATGTAGTCTACTGGTATGTATATGACTTATGGAGATAAATGGAAATGCTAATACGAATGCTTCACTTTTACCACTGCAAGCATAGCCTGTGTGTGTGAGTTATGATAGAGGATATACTTTATAACATTATCCGGTATCTGATGTTCTGCCTTCTTTCAAGTGCCACAGTTAGCAGGACTATTGACCCGCACTTTATAGTCAGTTTCAAAAAGGCGTTTCCCAATCATGGCAAGTTCTATTTATTTATCTCTTTTGATATAGAAAATGCACTCTTATTTAGAAAATAGAGCAAAGTATTAAGAAATCTTTGTACATATGTGTCAAGGACATTTTTATTATCTAAAGTGATAACTAATGTTAATAATATATATGATAGGTAGGCCTAGTCGTCAAACTACTGAATCCGACTGTACATAGTGACACATCTATATTGTTGCTGAATTATTGAATCAGACTGTATATTGTGACTTATCCAGGTTGTGGTCGAACTACTGAAATTGGCTATACAATGTGACTCATCTAGGCTGTCTCTAAACTATTGAAACAGACTGTACATTGTGACTCATCTATATGGTTTTGAACTATTGAAACCGACTGTACATTGTGACTCATCTACATTGTCATCGAACTATTGAAACCGACTGTACATTGTGACTGGTACAGGTTGTCACTGAAATGCTGTAACCGACTGTACATTGTGACTCCTCTAGGTTGTCTGAAGTACTGTAACTGACTGTACATTGTGACTGGTCTAGGTCTAGGTTGTCTCTGAAGTACCGTACAGTACTGTAACCGACTGTACAATGTGACTGGTATAGGTTGTCACTGAAGTACTGTAACCAACTGTACATTGTGTCTTATTTCAGATGGGTGAGAGTGAGGAAGGAGGAGAGGGAGCGTTGCCCCCTATCCCTCCGACAGTCCAACCCTCACTACAGCAGCTAATGGAAGAGATAGAGAGTGAGTACAACCTTAATGGAAGGTTAAGGGGGCAGTACTCTCTTTTTCTGAACCTGCTTCTCCCTCGTGTTTAGCATATTAGTTTTGAGGTTTAAGAAGTTCGTTCCGTTAGTTTGGCAATTTTTTTTACCATTCGTCTAATTTTGTTGTCAATATTAAGACCTTTCATGCCCTGTGGTTATTCTTGTAGTAGATGGACTGCAAAGGTATACTTAACTACACAATAGTATATTTACCTGGTTGGTGGAGCGTAGGTGACGGGATAGGGTTATTGTGGAAACAAGGCAACAAGGATGGCGGTAGAGTTGGTGATTAACGAGTGATGATCAAAGAAGAAATTTAGTGGACAGATAAGGACAGAAGGGGGCCTCTAAACTTAAGTCAGAGATGGTGATGATTGATAAAGAATGTATATATAAGGGACAAAATTATATGGATAATGCAGTAATTGACCAAGTGGACAATAAATACAAATACAGGTCTCCCTCAATATACGATTGGGTTACGTTCCTGAAAACCCGATCTTAAATAGAAAAATCATGTAGCGAACCCTAATATTAATGGGGTAAATGGGGATGCATTCTGGGACCAGCCAAAATCCAAGCCCAAACACCTAAAAACCTATAATAATATCGTAAATTGGGGCATCGGATAGTGAGGTAGACTTGTACTATAATCTATTCGCTGTAAGTAGGCGAGAAATCATGAACTCTAACCTCTGTAACTCAAAAACGACTAGAGTAATCGAGCTAATATTTCTACCATTTGGGAAGAGTCCGTCAAGGAATAGATGTGGAAGTTTACAGCTAATTTGCTCTGACCGTTTTTGAGTTACAGAGGATAGAGTTCATAATTTCTCGCCTACTTACAGCGGATAGACTATAGCTCTACTGTGCCTCTGACTGAGTTGTTGTGACCCCAACAGCCCAGCAGCTGACCATCGAGGCTCTGCAGCATGAGAACAGCAGACTTAAAGGTGAACATCAGCAGCAGCTGACAGCACAGGCGGACAGGAGGGCCGTCGAACAATGCAAGAGAAAGGTTAGTACCAAAGGTGATAATTAGAGAGCTTATACTCTGTTTCTTTTCAACTGGTAATAAATTGCAAAGTTTCCATCAAAATCTCTAAGTTATTTTTAAGATTTTGTAGATAAATATGGTGCTAATTATATAAACTTGCTCTTATTATGATGCAGAGACGTTGTAGTTTCATATTTTTCCATTATCAAAATATTAGCCGTCAAGAGATTCAATTTATCGTCACCTGAAAAGAAACCGAGTATAGTATCCTACAGAATCAATGATTGGCCAACCTCCGTCATATTGATGCCACTGGTGTCATTAGCCTCTCTTTACACTCAATGATGTCCATACCCATAATAAACAATCGGCAATACTTCTACAGGATAATTAAAATTTAAATCTTGCAGCACAAACAGACCAAAACAGGACCCGCCCATTATAAAGAAAAAATAACTTATCATAACACTTGCCCATGTAGTGATATACACCCTATGTTGTGGATTGTGTTCTTTTATTTCAAAATTTGATTTTATTAAGCGTTATTTCCACATAACGATTTTAATGAGTTCTGCTTTTATCTTCTGTCATCCTAGTTTTGGTTTGTTTATATTGCAAGTTTTACATTATAATTGAATAGAAGATAACAACAGATTTAACAAAGCAAAAATTATCTATGTACTGTATGTATTTACTTAGGCCCATTCCCCACTTTTCCTTTTTTTTTTTTTTTTTTTTTTTTTTTTTTTTTGTATATATTTTTTTTTATTTATTTTTTGTTTATTTTTTTTTTTTTTTATTATTATTTTTTTTTACCCCTAGATTCACGAGTACAAATCAGCGGTGGAGCAGCGAGACGAACTGATCAAGCAGCTACAGGGTCGTCTGGCGGAGTGTCTACAGCAGCAGGACGACCAAAACACGGACTCCCTACAGCAGATGGAGAGACTGACGCGGGAGGTTAACATACTGAAGGCACAACTGAAGGAGACCACGGACACCATCTCTAGTAATACATGGCTTACTGGAGTCAATCCAAGGGAACATCTGCAGCTAAAGAACAAGGTCAGGGGACTTTATAATGTAAAACTTGCAAAATAAACAAACTAAAACTGGGACGACACAAGATAAATGCAAAAGAACTTATCAGTACGGTCGCGTATTGGGTATGAGGCCAGTTGTGGGCCAATCGGCGCTGTGTAGATCCCCGTAATCTTGTGTTGATCTCTGACCGTTTTTGTGGGGTCGGTCCCCAGGGTATTCTTACAGTTTCTTACAGTAGATCCTCTGGAAAAAGGCAAACTAGGCCTGTGTATCCAGCTCAGTACCAGTACTTGCACTGCTGCGGTCGTTCACGGTGTTGGCGGCGGCGGTAGCAGACGCAACATATTTACTATTCTGTATTTTTGTTTTATAATCAAACTTCAAATCTTGTCTTCCCCATGCTTTATCAAGATTACTTTCAAACTCTTATAGATTCGGAATCGACTACATTGGTGAGTTAAGTCTGTAATTAGGCCTTGTAATTGGGGTTGGGTGTGACAGGGCCAATCGGCTTTCTGCAGCTTCCCATTTTCTTATGTTCTTAAGTCATTTCCCAGCTGTCATTACGTTTGGCTTGCTCTGTGCTGTATTAATGTCTGTCAGATGATGAATAGGGTGGGTAAGTGTAGGAACATGTTTATATATTTCACTCGATATGAGGAAATGAAGCTTAGATATTGCTGATACCAATTATTGATCAAAACATACTTGGTGCCGAGACATCACTTATTAGCGCGACTGTACATGACTAATTCACCTCCTGCGAGTTTCAGGCTATAAGGAAGTTAGAGCTGTAGACATCAATATTTAGCAGAATTACCAACTAAATTACGGCTCTAATCCATTTATAAATACATAAAACTCAATTCTTGCTCATGTAGTAATGTACACCCTATGTGGTGGATTGTGTTCTTTTATTTAATAATTTTCATTTTAGTAAACGTTGTTTCCACATAGCGATTTTGATAATTTAATTTGACTTTATATTGTCCTTGTCCCAATTTTGGTTTGTTTAGTTTGCAAGTTTTACATTTTAATTCAACATACATTTTTATCCTTTTATCAATCAGAAACCTACTAATCAAAATTGCTATGTGGAAACAATGCTTAATAAAATAAAATTTTGAAATAAAAGAACCCAATCCACCACATAGTGTGTAAATTACTACATGAGCAAGTTAATCTGTTTCCCAAGCAAACTAATCGCACATAATAACGCACTATCGTCATGTTCAAGGAATTAGTCAATTTGGTAAATCTGGGACGTTCTGATAAATTTTATTAAATTCTGTATCCCAGAATAGGCTCAAATCGCGTCCTGTGCGTGAAATGGTTAAAGTCTGAAGATTGAGTATGGTACCGTGAAATGACCTAGCTTCGGACGGGGGCTATACTTCGGACACTTCTGGATAACAGTATGTAAACTGCAGTTATGGAAAAATTACTCTGCATTATGGAAGAACACCGCAGACATAATTGTTTTTACATAACATCATGTATTTATCCCATAACTGTGGTTCATTGTATATATTTTCTAGAGTGTCCGAAGTTACCTCCCCGTCCGAAGTTATGTCGTGTTACCGGTACAGTCTCATTACTATAATTTTATCTCCCGCTCTTACAGTTGATTGCCGTACAGCAGGACCGAGGTGAAGACAAACAGCTGCTGGAACAACTAACTGAGCAACTGGACCACAAGGCTCAGCAGTACCTTCACCTTGAGAAACATTACCAACAATACCAAAATCAAGCTAAGGCAGACTTGAAGCAGGCCAGCGCTGAGATAGACCAAACCAGACGGGAGCTAGAACAGGCCAAGAGAGAGCTAGAACGGAGAGAGGCCAAGCTAGAGACATGCAGAGCGGAAATGGAGAGACTGGAGGCGGAGACTATGGCCCTCCAGGAGACCACAGAGACTATCAAAGGGACATACAGTGCTGACCTCCGACGAGTGGAAGGCTGGCTGGAGGAGGAACGGAGACAACTCACGGAGAAGAACGGTCAACTGGAACAGGAATGGAAACGGCTCACAGAGATAAACGGACAGCTAGAGAAGGAACGGAAACGGCTCACGGAGAAGAACGGACAGCTAGAGGAGGAGGCCAGGGTGTTAGGAGACCGGTTGAGACTGGCGGAGAGCGAGACAGAGAGGAGACTGAGCGAGTTGACACAACGGGAGCAGGAAGCCAAAGAGAAGGCTGCTAGTGAGGTAAGTAACAAGGGACAATGTTTTCACGTACAGTTGCCTGCAGTGATAGGTGGTACACATTCTGTAAACAATTTTGAGATGCTGATTTAGTATATTACTGTAATATATTCCCTTAAGGGAGGTGACCTGCCTTTTTTCTCTCCTTTTCTCTCTTTCTCTGATATGCCACTGAACCGGTTTCGAAATCGCGTCAGGCCCAGATATTTTTGGGAGGCCTAAATTCCCTTCCCACCTGGCATTTCAAAAATCATCAATGTCCTTACTCTTTCATTACAATTTTTTTGTATTAGTTTATTGTGAATGAGATTGCTAATATTGTGATTTGTGTATTGTAAGTAGTTGTGGTCCAAGTTCCAGGTAAGACTTGCTTGAGGATCATTTTTCAACCTTTAGGCTACAAAATAAGTCTGTCTATCTATCTATCTATTCAGGCACATTCCCCATTTTATGTTTCCTTTTTTTCTGGAGGTTGCCGACTCGAGACAGTGCCTGAACATGGAAAAAAAAACACAAATTCACACATTTCTATCTATCTATCTATTTACTCAGGCCCAATGCCTACTTTTCCTATTTTTTTTTGTATTTTTTTTTGTATTTTTTTTGTATTTTTTTTTTCTTTCTAGAATATTGATATCATTTTTGATATTCCAGGTACAAATACTGATGCAGCAGGCCCAGGTGGCAAGTACAGCGCTGTGTGAGTCCCAGAGGCAGCAGGAGGTACAGCAGGCCGCAGCAGAGGAACACTTTGGACAGCAGCTCACTATGATCAAACACCAGATGAGGTATGTAGGACCATATGCTTTCTTTAGTTTATTCAAGTACATTGGGGTTTGTAATTGATGATTAATGTTAAGAGCGGGGTGTTACTTATTTCTATAGGTACAGGAACTAGTATAGCGAGGCCGGTCCTTAGTGATCTTGGCCCCATTCATTGTTCTTTCCACACTCACTAAAACATTACGCTTCCCATGATGCAGTTGGGTCTGAGTACATGATTAGATTGATATCCAATATTTGAAAATGGATATTAATCGTGATCGTGTACTCAACCTTTAACTGTAATGGTTTAGGTGCTTATGTTCTGGGTGTGGTTTCCCGAGTTTGAATCCCGGGAGGACCATATGCTTTCATTAGTTTATTCAAGTTTATTCAAGCGGCTCGCTTGGTGTAGTGACTAGCGTCTCGGACTTCCACCCAGAAGGCCCGGGTTCGCGCCCACGCTCGGCGCATTAATGATTTTTCACAAGCACTGAGTCGTTACCATCCCTCATGAGCAAAGGGATGGGGTAGTAGTACAGGACCCCAATGGAAATACGCCTAATCGGCCTTATTGAGCTATCCTTAGCTAGCTTAGCATGCGCTAGCTTTAAGAACTATTATTATTATTATTATTATTATTATAATAATTGATGATTAATGTTAAGAACGGGGTGTAACATTATACTCCTAAGGGCTGGGTTATAGTTTGCTCCCTAGACTTCCATCAAGCTTAAAAAAAAATACCCCCAAGATTCCCTTTCGAGATAAATGTGTACATTTTTCGGTAGAAATGTCCTGGCCAAAGGCCGGTTCTTCCTAAATTACAGTAGTCAATCCTGTAAGTCCTTGAATAAGCACTGGTTGTCCTTCCCACGGGGGACAGGTCCGCTTGGGGGCGTTTTATGTATGGCTACCCTCATAAAGGGGTAAGGTGTCCGGCAATAGATAGATAGATTTTACATTTTCCCATTTGGCAATTATTATCCAACACACAGATTTTTGCCACCTTAACCATTACACCACCAGGACGGTTAAAGGTTTATGCACACGCCTACGACTTATTATCCATTCTCGAATACTGGATATTAATCTAATCATGTTCATATTCCCAACCGCGCTATGGTAGCCTACTGTTTAAGTGAGAGGAAAGAATATTCATGGGGCACAGATCATATAGACCGGCCTCTCGACGAAATATCCCTGAACCTACTAATAATCTTTATTTTATTAATTTCACCACAACACCAAACACCCCCAAATGAAATTAATTAAATATGAGATTCCTCTGGAAGCGGGGCGTCATTGATGATGATGAGATACCGGTACTGTAATAATTCTTACTTATATTAAATTTAATAATTCCAGTTGACAATTTATCCTTATTTTCTACTTGCAGTGAATTGCATCAAGAAGAACTGGCTAAAGTAAAAAGAGAGAATCAAAAGCTGGAAGAGGAGATGGCAAAACAAAGCGAAAACCATAAAGAAGAACTAGCCAGAGTAACCGAGTCTGTGGCAAAAGCAAACGAGAACCATGAACAAAAGGCAGCCAGAACTAGGGAAGACGAACTGGCAAGAGTGAGTGAGAATCACCAGAAGGAATTAGTCGGTTTAAGAGAGGAGATGGCTAAGACGAGAGTGGAAGAATTGGCAAAAGTAAACGAGAATCACCAGAGAGAAATGGTCGGTTTGAAAGATGAGATGGCTAAAGCAAGGGTGGAAGACTTGGCCAAAGTAAGAGAGACCCACAAGCAAGAGGTTTGGAGCGTGATGCAGCAAATCGAGGCGCTGGAACACACCCAGAAGGAAGACCACGCCAACCTCATCCTTAATCTTAACTCCCAGAACGATCTCAACCTGCAACTAAAAACCCAGCTGGATGCCGAGAAGGAGAAGGGGAGAAGGAAGGAGGAGTTACTAGTGGCGGAAGTGCAGGGCGGGAGAGAGAGGGAAAGACAACTGAATGGAAAGATCAAGGCGGAAGTTGACGCCAAAAACGAGGCGGAAAAACGGATCACCGATATGGCCAGGAGGGGAGAAGAAATGGAAGCAAAGATGAATGAGTTTGAAGCAAAATCAAAGGAAACTGAATCAAAACTAAAGGAAACAGAGAGAAAACAGGAAGAAGCAGAGGGCCTGATTAGCAGTCTAAGAGCCACAATGGAACAGTTAAGTGAGGGCCTCGAAACGGTAACGAAGGAAAAATCGCATTTGCAGTCTAAGTTAGTGACAGAAGAACAGAAAGTTGGGGAAATTGTCGCAGAGAAATCAAGCCTTGATATAAAGATCGTAGAGTTGAATAGTCACCTAGAAGCACTAAACTCTGAGCTGGCGCAGAGTAGAACTGGGAAGGACGAGTTGAGCAGGCAAGTTCAGGCACTTTCCTCCGAGCTGACACAAAGCAAAGCCGAGAAGGACGAGCTGAACGAAGAGTTGAATAGACAAGTTCAAATACTTTCCTCAGAGTTGATACAAAGCAAAGCCGAGAAGGACGAGCTGAATGTAGGGTTGAATAGAAAAGTTCAAACACTTTCCTCAGAGTTGATACAAAGCAAAACCGAGAAGGACGAGCTGAATGTAGGGTTGAATAGAAAAGTTCAAACACTTTCCTCAGAGTTGATACAAAGCAAAACCGAGAAGGATGAGCTGAACGCAAAACTAAAGGAAAGGGAGGAAATGTACAATCACGTAGCACAAGAACTCGAGGCAAATAAACAAATCCTGAGAGAGTTGGATGAGGAGTGTATGAATCTGAAGAGAGAGAAAGGCTTCCTACTTCATGAACAGGAAACATTGCAAGGTGAGACGGAGAAGCTAAAAAACGAGATCAAAATCCTTAATGACACAACAAATTTACTTACAAGTGAAAAGGGACAGTTAGATGGCCTTAAAAAGGAGCTTGAGGAAAAGAATAATAGATTGACCACAGAAAATGGGATACTAGTAAAAGAAAAGGAGAACCTAACCACAGAAATGGGGAAACTAGTAAAAGCAAATGAAAACTTAATTGCAGAAAAGGGGAGACTAGCCAAAGAGAAGGAGGACCTATCATCTGAACTCACTCAGTGCTCTGGAGTTCTGGAGCGCGAGATTGAGAAGCTCGGAGAGGAGGCAAGAACCAAAATTGACATGGAGAAGCAAGTTTTCATATTAACGAAGGAAGTCAGAGAGAGGAATGAAGAAATCACCATGTACAAAGAGCAGTGCATCTCTCTCTCAGACAGCCTCGCTCAGAAGTGCTCAGAATTAACCGTGCTAGAGGAAACAGTTAAAAGTACGATGAAGAAATTAGGAGAATCAGAAGATAAACTCAAAGAATTGGAGAAGAAATTAAGTGAATCTGAGAACAAGCGGAAAAACTTAGATAAAAATTTGGAAGAAGCAAAGATGAAGATCAAAGAATTCAAGGAACAGCACAGACAAGCAACAGAAGCCCAGAAGGAAATGGAGTCGCTGAGGGAGAAGTATGTGGCCCTCTTCAAGCAGTGCGGCGAGGAGGAAGAACGCAGACACTTAGCGGAGGAGGAGTGTCAGAGGAAGTGCCAGGATCTCAACAACACACTGGGGCACCTGGACTCCTTGGTTGCCAACGCCTACGCAAGTTTCTCCGGTGGAAAGTTTGGCAACCTTGCCTCTGTGGTAGCCGACGCATCTAAAAATGTCGCTGGCCCAACAGAAAATCTGTCTAACTCAACGAAAAATCTCTCCGGGTCGAGTCATGAGGCTTCCGAACACACCGTAACACTCGAGAAAAACCTACGGAAAGTGATCTCTAAATTGCAACAGACGGAAGAAAACACCCGACTGCTGGAGCAAGCGATAGAGAGGGTTGGCTTGGAGAAAGGACAACTGGAGGAAAGTTTATCGAAAGCAGGGGATGAGAATGAAGGTCTGAGAGTAGAAATTAGCCAGCTCAGAACTTTGACTGAGGGCAGTGCGGAAAGAGAATCCCTGGCGAATGAAGTTAGCCAGTTGAAAAATGTGTGCACGGTCATGGAAACTCAAAAGCGGGAAGGTGAGGAAGAAAGAAACAGACTACTGGTTGAAAAACAAATGATGGCAGATGATATAACTCAGGAGAAAACAGAAAGAGAGAAAATAGAAAAGCAGATGAAGAATCTGATGAACGAGAAAGAGGCTGTGTCCCGAGAGCTGGTGGAGGCACAGAAGGCTTTTGACAACATAGAACAAAAGAAGAACGAGGTGGAAACAGAGCGAGACAAGCTAGTTGAGGAATATAAGATGGTGAAGATTGCAATGGATAGACAAGCCGTTCTCCCAACTCACCCTGAACTTACCTCTCAACCCGGCATATCTGTCGAAGCACCAGATGTAAATGTCAGCCAATCAGAAATGCAGAAAGCATCCATTACTGCTTCCAGTGAGAGCCAATCAAAGGAAACTTTAGAGCAGCAAACCAAAACTGTCACTGAAGCAAATGCACAGCCCCATGCAGTTGACAGCCAGCAGAAACTCCCAGTTAATGTACAAATGTCTGAAAGTCCCAAAGGTGAGAAACTGATAAGTATCACACATAGAGGTACCTGTATTCTAAAATCAAAAGAGGATCTGACTATCCAGGCCGACGTAATCATTGATGGCAAAAACTTATTGCAAAATGAGATGAAGGGGGTGAACGAGCAAATAACCCAATTGGAGAAAGAGAAGCAGGAGCTAAGCATTGCGGTGAAACAACTGAAAGCCAAATCCCATAACCAGCATTTCACTATTAAATCACTGGAGAATGAAAAGTCTCGGCTCAAGCGACGGGTAGTGGAGATGGAATCAGAGAAAGAGACATTACGGGCGGAACAAGAGCGGCTCAACCAGGACCGTAAAGAGAAGGTGGATTTACAGAGGCAGCTCAACGAGTTAAGTGTGTCCCTGCACCTCACAGAAGAATCACTGAAGCACCACCGGCAGAAACTATCCCACTCGCACCTCACTTTACGTTCAATCCTTCAAGGGAGCAGATCTCCCGTAGACCATAAACTGAAGGAGCTAGTCATGAGCATTGAATCCATCATCTCTCCATCAGAGTCAGATCAAAGTCCCGATCCCAACGAGCATCTGAGGGATCGTGCGTCCAGCTTCTCCGACGAGCTGGACTCGATGTGCGAAGACCACAAGCTCAGTCTTAACCAGCTGCTTCAGAGCCAGGAGGAGGTTGACCAACTGCGTGCTGAGAAACTGAGCACCGAGTTGGAGAACATCGCACTTGTGGTTGAACTGGAGAGACTGAGGGACGGAAATATGTCTGAATTGATTTTGGAGAAGGGAACGGATGAAGAAGTAGATGAACGGGATACATCAAGGGTTAGAAGTACATCAGATATAACTTTGCAGGAGGAAGCTGTTGAGAATAAAAGTGGAAGTTCGTCTATCAGCTACGGGAAGAGTACTGACGTTAAGCTAAGCATTCCACAAACTGTAGGTGGCAATTCCATTTCAACTGTTAGCACTGGTGTTTGTGTTGAGCTATCTCAATCAACAGGCAGTGAAGTCAATGTCAAAATTAATGTACCTGTAACTAACATCACTAAAGAAAATGAAGCCAAGAACACAGTAGGAATAAAACTTGCAGAGAGTTTAAAAATCACTGAAGAAATTAGAAATTCTGGGAGTTCAAAGACTATGGAAGAAAATTGGAATACCAGCAGTTCAAAAATTACCGATGAAAGGAGGAAAACGGGAATAGAGGACACTGTATTCCGACTGGAGGCAGAGAACGAGAGGCTGCGAGGACAGTTGGAGAGAGAGGCCACAGCAAGCAGGCTGGAAAAACTTCACCTCAGGTCTCCAAAATTGGTTAGTCTCACAAATTGAATTGTATGTACAGTCGTGCTAATAAGTCATGTCTCAGCTGTCATTATGTTTGGCTCGCTCTGTGCTGTATTAATGTCTGTCAGATGTTCAATAGGGTGGGTAAGTGTAGGAACATGTTTGTATATTTCACTTGATATGAAGAAATGAAGCTTAGATATTGCTGATACCAATTATTGATCAAAACATACTTGGTGCCGAGACATCACTTATTAGCGCGACTGTACAGTATGTATGTGAATATGTATATACTCAGGCACATACCCGGTACCCCATAGCTGGGGGTGGCCGATTCGAGACAGAGCGTACTGTAATTGTTAAGTTATATGACCAATTAACTGCTATACAGCAAATTGTTCTTGTAAGTCAATCACGCTATGTTTCCATCCATGCTTTGATTACTCTAGTCGTTTGTGAATTATAGAGGTTAATGTTGAAGAGACTTGGAATAGGGTATAGTGGGGTAATACATAGCCTCCATTACAGCGGGAGTATAGCGAGGGAGTGTGGGAGAAGGAGGCAGCGGTGGGTGCGGGGGTGTGGGTGATGTTGGAAGAGCTGGCAACACAGTGGGAGACTCATCAAGATACACCACCATCACTCTCACACTTTATTCTCACCCAGGCTGCTAAGGTAAGGAGAGGAAATGTTTTGTATTGTTTTTTTCATAATATTGATTTGTTTAATCTTTAAGGAGGAGGCAGTCGATTTTTCTGGACCTACTTCTCCCTCATGTTTAGCATATTAGTTTTGAGATTTTAAGACATTCATTCACACACATCTAGGTCACCCAGGAGAAGATAAAGTAAAGATAGCACGAGGATATTTACATTTTTTTTCCTTGCATGTCCCAGGTGCGTGACGTTGCGGAAAAAGTGTCGGGCGGTGACGGAGGTGCGTGGGACGGCCGGCACTGTGTGGAGGTGGCGCTCAGGTTGTTACATCAGGCGGTGGTGAGGGTGAGTACTGAAACCGCAGTTTTTATTGGGGGCGCCCTTTCTTCCGTTTCCTTATATTTGCTTCCATCCTTCTGTTTTTATTTTGCTAAAGCAATATTTCCACTTAGCAATTTTGATTATAGTCTGTTAATTCTAGGTTGGGGAGAAATTGTAACCTCTAACCTCTCATAACTCAAAAAGGACTAGAGTAATCAAGCTAATATTTCTACCAAATAGGAAGACTTGGCTAGGGAATAGGTGCGGAAATTGACAGCTCATTTGCTCTAGGCCTTTTTGAGTTACAGAGGTTAGAGTACACGATTTCTGCCCAACCTAGAATGAACGGACTATAGTTCTTTTGCCTTTATATTGTCTTCTTGTTTTGGTTTGTTTATTTTGCAAGGTTTACATTATTCTCTCTCTCTCTCTCTCTCTCTCTCTCTCTCTCTCTCTCTCTCTCTCTCTCTCTCTCTCTCTCTCTCTCCCTCTCTCTCCTCTTCTTTCTCTCTCTCTCTCTCTCTCTCTCTCTCTCTCTTCTCTCTCTCGCTCTCTCTCTCTCTCTCCTCTCTCTCTCTCTCTCTCTCTCTCTCTCTCTCTCTCTCTCTCTCTCTCTCTCTCTCTCTCTCTCTCTCTCTCTCTCTCTCTCTCTCTCTCTCTCTCTCTCTCTCTCTCTCTCTCTCTCTCTCCTCTCTCTCTCTCTCTCTCTCTCTCTCTCTCTTCCCCCCCCCTCTATGTAATATTGTAATGTATTTTGTTAATGCCTATCTATAAACAGACGGTAGCTATTGAACATTTGCTTCTGAATACAGGATTACCTATATTACACTTTGTCATCAAAACTTGCACGCACAGGGCGTGATTTGTGCCCTTTCTGGGATACTTAAGAGCATTTGTGACCATCAGGGGTGTTTAGAAACCTTTAGTGTAGTTACTTCAACCTCTGCAGTTATCTTTGAGTAAGTTTTGGAGAGGTAATTATGAGATTGAGAGAACGCTATTTCTGAATGCTAAATGGCAACCCCCGAGTCCACAGGATATCGAGAGGGTTAATTTATTGTGAGGTAAGTACCCATTATTGTGTATTATGACTGTATTCTATTATTTCCACATTTTGTTTTTTTCTATCGCAAAATGGTGAAATTTGTCTATTTTCTCCTTCCTTATCGTGTTACTCGATAAGTTCTTTTGTCTTTATATTGTGTCGTCCCTGTTTTGGTTTGTTTATTTTACAAGTTTTGCATTATAATAGGTACGTACACTTGGATACCATAGTCCATTCCATATACCATAGCCCACTCGTAAATATTTGTGGACCCCCTATGTTTTTCTTTTGCAATTATAACTATGGATTAATTTTTGGGATTTTGATTAGTTCCTTTGCGTTTATCTTGTGTCGTCCCAGTTTTGGTTTGTTTATTTTACAAGTTTTACATTATAATAGATCTTGCTTTTCAGTAAATAATAGTACTGTATATATAGTTTTATTGTTGATGTATAGAAAACTAAATTCATTAAATCGTTTCTAGAGATATACAGTACCGTACTTCCATATTTAGAAATACGTGGAGTCCATGAATGTTATTTTTGTTTAACTGCTAGAATATATACCTCTCATTTTTTTTGTACAGTTACTCTCAAAAGTAGTGTTTGAAAATCACAACTTCAAACTATTTTCCTTTTTTTGTATATTGTAGCCTACAGTGCACTCCCATTATTCGCGCCTAGGTCGTACCAGCCCCCTTCCGCGAATACGTGGTTTCGCGGATACGTGGGCAGTGTTTAACATAGGTTTCAATGGGAAATAGGCTTAGGTCGTACCAGACTCGGCCATCTTGGACCCTCAAACCATTATTTTGACCTACTTTATGACATTAATATAATAATAATAATAATAAGCATGTTACTTATTTCTCATAAGCGCCAATTTTTCCGAAGAATTCACTAGCGCTCGAAAAGAGAAAGGAAAAAGAACAAAATCAATGCATCAAAAGAAGGCTTATATACAACACACATTTAACAATCACTAGCAGTGGCAAAATAGCCTAAACTCTATAGCCATCTGTCATGACACCTCTCTCAAGATCATAGCTTCTCTCAAAGAGAAAAGTCTTAAGTTGTCTCTTGAAGCATTCAACAGAACTCAGTTGTCTCATGGACAGCGGCAACCTGTTATACAACCTCGGAACCATGTAGGAGAATGACCTCTCAAAGAAAGAAGACTGCTGGAAAGCCCTTGGTTCATCAAGACGAAAAGGGTCATTGTCATGACGCACAACTACACCATGGTGTGCCGGTGGGCGCCTGAGCAGCTCCGCAAGGTACCTAGGCTCACCAAATTTGAGAACCTTAAAAGTCACCAAACACAACTTAAATTCTATTCTTGCTCTTACTGGCAGCCAGTGCAGTTCTATGTGAAGAGATGTAGTAGGAGTTCTAGGTGGAACACCAAAAATTAGTCTTGCGGCCCTGTTAAGAACAGACTGAACTTTCTTTAAAATATAATTTGGAAGACCCACCAACAGGGCATTGCAATAATCAACACGAGAGAAGACCAATGAGTGAACCAACGTCAGGAGGCAACATCTGGTTATAAACGGCTTCACCAAATAGAGATTTCTGATGTGCAAGTAACAACTTTTAACTATCTGGTTTACATGCTCTTTGAAATCTAATCGGGAGTTCACATATACACCCAGATTTCGAACAGAGTTGGCCGGTCGCAGCTGAGATCCACCCACATTGATGGAGAGGGCACCTACTATATCATCAGCTCTTCTATTTCCTCGGATGATGAGAATATCAGTTTTACCATCATTTAGTTTAAGTTTTCTCGCTCTCATCCACTTCTTGATATCAGACATCAACAATTCCATCTTACTCCGTATATCAACTATATTTGTGATTCTCACATAAATCTGGGTGTCATCTGCATAAAAGTGAAAGGTGACATTATGTGCACGAAGCAGAAGAGACAAACTGCTAATATAAATTATAAATAGGATAGGACCTAAAACTGATCCCTGCGGAACACCATACTGCAGGGGTGTCGAGTCCGAGACCACTTGATTTACCATCACACTCTGGGATCTACCTGACAAGTACGACCCAAGAAGCAAGAGAGCGGAGTCACGCACACCACAATCATAAAGATCA
>CM064560.1:5696028-5716028 GCA_032716605.1 Paralithodes platypus
CAAATTAATTACACTGGCATGTTAATAGACAGATAAACAAATAATTTAAAAAAACAAACATACATACATACATACATACAACACACACATACAAAAAAATCCTGCCTTTAAAAATTCACTATGTTTTGTGAATATTCCTTGTGTTTCTTGCTCTCCAGCCGAGCACCCCTAAGTTATCACCTAATAATATTGTCAGTTCATTAACCCATTGGTTGCGGGGAACGTTCTTGAACGCCATAGCAATTTACAGGCTCTTAAAGCCTGTGGAGAGAAGTGCAAATGAGCGGGAGCGCAGCAGGCCCCCAACCGCTCTCCAACCAGGCGGCCGGGTCACTGAGGGTTCTCAGCCATGTCTAGCTAGATACATGCAGGGCTGCCAAAGGCAAATGTAGCGCGACATTGCTCATTATTAGCGAATATTTGCCGATGTCTATGGTAGCACTGCAGATGAACCCCGCGCACTACGAAGCTCGTTCTAGTGTAATTTTGAAGCTATTTTCTTCTAGTTTTTGGCTGAATACATTTAATTTAATTCAGACAATTGCTTAATCATTCAGGAGTGCCTGCATGAGCCCAAATGTAGCGCAAATATGCCTGCACCGTAAGTGTTAACATTGAAGACTCAGCAAAGACCACCTGCACTATCTACGCCAGCCTTAACCATTTGAGTACCAGCGACGTGTGTTATTTTTTATTCTAGCTATTGTTAGACGGTATTGTGCAGCTTAGGAAGGATCTGTGGTAGTTTAACACCTTATTAGCGGCCTAGGCGGTTTATTTATATGTACCGCCCAGCGGGGTGTTTTTAGCCAAAATAGGGCTGTTTACGTGATCATTTTCATGCCTAAATAAGACCCAGAGCGTAAAACAAGTATCTATCCCTGAAAGGGCAAAATAAACAGAGTCTTAGCAGAGTGACAAACAACCCCCATAACGAATCCTTTTACATGATGGCTAGTTTTTTCTTGCAACTAAACCGATGCAACGCGTCGAGTTTGCAAAAAAAAAGCATGTAATTAGGCACTTTCCCCATAACAATTCCGTATATAGCGAGTGATCGAGAGGGAGGGAGGAGGTGGGATTCGTTGTCAGTAGGTTCGCCCGCGGTGGTCTGGAGCAGTCATACGCTCGCTACTCATCCTGCCACCACTTGTCTCTCTCTCTCAGCAACATTTACGTGCTGAAATTGCCACACGACCTATGTCGAGCGCCCGCCACCTAGTCCAGCTTTAATTTAAACTGGACTTATGTGCGCTCGCCAGAGCACCGCCGTTAAGGGTTAAGGGGTTGATTGAGATTTTTAGTATGGAAAAAAAAAAAATTGATCCTTATTATTGGCTAGAGGATGACTTCCTAAGCTGAAAGATAAACTTCGCTAAATAGTTGCCGGGAATATGATTAGGAAAGGGACGTCACAGGTTTACACGTATGGGGATTAAGGGGATATAATCGGACTTAGAGGATTTTTTTCTGGACCCCTTTCTACTCTTCTCCTCATGTTTAGCCCCATTGCTTTTGAGGGTTAAGTACAGTCGCCCCCATTAGTTGTGGCGATTATAAAACTTTCGCCCCCATTTCCGTCAATTTTAAGGACCTTTCGTTGTGTAGCAATTTAGGTGTTGATTTTTATCCTGGCGAGCGATAGCGAGCCTGTAATTTAGCAGAGGAAACGCTGTTCAGCCGGGACATTTATCTTGAAAGGGGCTCAAGGGGGTGTAATCTTAACCTTGATGGATATCTAGAGACCAAACTAAAAACCTCCCCTTAACAGCGCTTCAGCTTATCAGTGCCATACTGTATTGGATAAGCGTTGGTAATAATTATCCTCACTCTCCCGTTTAGTCGCTTAGTACAGCATATTTAAAATGTTCAGCATTTGTGTGAATAGAGAACACACACAAAGCTGAGATGGAGTAAATTAATATTATCTTGTTTATATGGCGAGACACACACACACACACACACACACACACACACACACACACACACACACACACACACACACACACACAGCCCGTAGCCTAGTAGGTAGAGCTCTCGTCGCACACACGACGGGGGGGGGGTTCAATCCCCGGCCGGGCGTAGACAAATTGGGCTTGTCTCCTTTCATGTGTTAGCCAGCTCAGTTCACACCTAGCTGTAAAATAGGTACCTGGAAAAAAACTAAGTGGACGACGTTGTGACGTCCCATCTGGGGTTGGCAAAAATGATACAAGGCGAGTATGGGTATCATATGGTTCACCTAAGCTGATGGCTACCTAAGCCTTCGGGCGAGACGGTACCGTCTATTAGGTGAGAATGGTAACCATACAGATCCACCCTAAGCCTTCGTTTCCCCCGGATTGTCGCCATTGGCTACAATACCGACTAAACAACACAAGATCCACAGCCATTTTCCACAACAGTACATAAAACACTTAACATGCATTTCAACGACAATACATTCCCAAGGGGTAAAGAGGCGCGATAATAATGAGCTTTAGTGCCTCGCATTGCGTTGATATACCCTTGGACGAAAAAGTAACTGAGTAACTGAGTAACACACACACCACACAACACACACACAACACACACACACACAAACCACACACACACCACACCACCATCACCCAACACACACACACACCGAGCGGTTGGCGTTTATCGGTTAACATATCAATTTGGTGCATGCTTTACGAGTACATTTTTCGTTTTTAAACCCCTAAACCTAACCTAACCCTAACCTAACCTAACTTGTACCCTAACCTAACCGAATTACACTCCATTTTCAACGTATTTTATTTTTAAAGAGGTGTGTACCGATTAACTGTCGCCCCAAACCTCCTGTACCTGTAAACCTTACAAATAATCCAGAGATTTGTACCAATAAACACACAAACCGCTCGTCCACACACACTACAACAACCACATACCACAGCACAGCACAACACACAGACCCACACACACACACACATAACACACACAACACATACACACACACATCACACACACAATACACACAACACACCCACACAACAAACACACCACACACCCCCACACACAGACACACACATCACAACATCACACACCCAACACACACAACACATACACACCACACACCCCACACACACCCCACACACACACACTACACCACACATCACACACACAGGACACCCACACCACAACACGCAAACACAACACACACACACACACACAACACACAACACCACCACACACACTCACATACAGGACACACACACCACACACACACAACACACACACCCAACCACACACACACACCCAACCACCATACACACAACACACACACACACACACACACACACACACCCACACACACAAACACCCCACACACACACAACACACAGACACACACACACACACACACACACACACACACATACACACACAGTTATATAATTATGTAGTTTATATGTTATAGAGCGTTTGTGTATTTGTTTACGTATCTTGTGTTTACATTATAGGGTATATATTTTACTTATCTTAGTGTTTGTATGTGTTTATTTGTGAGTGCGTGTGTGTGTGTCTGTTATTGTGTGTGTGTGTTTTATAGACATACAATAGATATAAATGCCAGTGCGTAATGTAGCCTCCGTATTTTAGGCACCATAATATAATACACACATAGTTTGAATTTTATAAAACAACAACTCATGAGGCGAGGGAGGAAATGTGCGCAATTCAAATGTTTGTCGGGACATATAGGTGGAGGGAGAGAGAGAGAGAGAGAGGAAATACGTGAGTGAAGGAAGAAAGGGAGAAAGGGGGAGGAAAGAGAGAGAGAGAGAGAGAAAGAGAGATGAGTAAGGGTGGGGTGTGGTCTGCCAGGGTTGTTCCTCTTCAAGACTGCCTGAATATTGCCCCCCCCCCCCCCCTCCCTTCTCTTCCCACCTCCCGTCTCCTACCCCCCACCCCTCCCCTTCCCTCATCTCCTCCCTACCCCCACCCACTCCCTTCCTCATCCTCCTCCTACCCCCACCCCTCCCCTTCCCTCATCTCCTCTTTCTCCTCCTCTCTCTCCCTCCCCTCCTCCTTTCTCTCCTCTACTCTCCCTCCCTCCCTCCTTCTCCTACCTCTTCCCCTTCCCTCCTCTCTTCCCTTCTACTCCCCTCCCCTCTTCTCCTCCCCTCCCCTCTTCTCCTCCCTTATCCTTCCTTCATTCCTTCCTCCCCTTCCTTCCTCCCCTTCCTTCCTCCACCTTCCTTCCTCCACCTTCCTTCCTCCCCTTCCTTCCTCCCCCTTCCTTCCTCCCCCTTCATTTCTGGGGGTTCTTGTCCCTCCCCCTTCCTTCCTCCCTCTTCCTGTTCCTCCCCTTTCTTCCTCCTCCTCCCCCTTCCTCCTCCCCCTTCCTTCCTCCCCCTTCCTTCCTCCCCTTCCTTCCTCCTCTTTCATTACTAACCCCTTCCTTCCTCCCCTTCCTTCCTCCCCTTCCTTCCTCCCTTCTACCCTTCCCTTCCTCCCCCCTTCCCTTCCCTTCACCCTTCCTTCCTCTCCCCTGTCTTTCCTACCCTCCTTCCTCCCCTTGTCCTTCCTCCCCTTCCTTCCTCCCCTTTCCTTCCTCCCCCTCCTTCATCCCCTTTCCTTCCTCCCCCTTTCCTTCCTCCCCCTTTCCTTCCTTCCCTTCCTTCTCCCCCTTCTTTCCTCCCCCGTCCTTCCTCCCCCTTCCTTCCCCCCCTTCCTTCCTCCTCTTTCCTTCCTCCCCCTTCCTTCCTTCTTTCTTTCCTTCTTGCCTACTCTTTCTTTTTTCCTTCTTGTCTTCCTTCGTTTTTTTTCCTTCCTTCCTTCCTTTCCTCACCCTTCCCTTCCTCTCTTCTCATTCTCTCTCCTTTTCTTCCATCTTTCCTCCCTTCCTCGCTTTCCTTTTACATCACCACACATAAAGAAGATCCTGTGTTGAGTGTAAAAGGAGTACAAAGGAGTACAAAAGATATCAAGCAACAACAGAACCAGCTTCGTTTGATATATTATGCTTTTAGTACAGTAGTTTTCACTCTTGTTGTTATTGTTCTACTTGTTGATCTGGATCAGATGAAAGAGTTGTCTGGGAAAGAGCGAGAGAACAAATGAGAGTTGAAAGGAAAAAGGTTTGGGACGGCTGGGTGGTTTGCAGTGTTTAATGGAGAATTTCAGTGTTTTGCAATGCTTCTTAATCCTTTCGCTGCGGGTGACGTTCTGGAACGTCCTGGCAATTTACAGCAATATCCAGGCTTCAAAAAACTTTAAAAAACGTAAAAATCGAGTGTCAGTGGGCGGGAGCGTGAGGGGCCCACCTCCGTTCCTCAGAGCAGCGAGCATCCCACTGAGGTAGACTGTGTCTCGCGCGGGTCTCTCTCTGCCTCTCACAACAGTGTTGCCAAGCAAGCGAGTGCTAACAAATAGCGGGTTTCCCGCGTTTCTATGGCACCGCTGCGGGTGAACCAGACCACGTACGAGGCCCGTTCTGGTTTCATTTTGAAGCTATTTTCGCCTAGTTTTCGGCAGAATACAGTTCATTTAACCCTTCCTACCCGGGCTGCCTTAGGTAAGGACAGCACGAAAGAAGGGCCGCTACCCGGTATGCCATATCTAAGGCATGAGCTTAATAGCCTAATTAAGCTTGGTCCGAACGCCGTGCGTACGACCTATGTCAACAAACCCAAGCGTTCGTCACCGCACCTCCGAAAACAAGAAGGAGAAGACTCCTCAATGTTATTGTTCTGACGTCATGACGAAATTAGTGTCTAAAAAGCCCCCATATTGGCAACATCTCTGCAATATTGGCTCCACTGAAATCGTCATCGCAACTGAACCAGTTGACTTACAGAGCTCTACTAAATGCCAAAATACAGATTGAAAACCGCACTACGATTATAGATGAGTGGGAAAGTTCTAGCAGTGAAAATAAACATAAATACGGTAGCCTAGGCCTAGACGTTTTTCGGCCATATCGCCCGGGTAGGGGCGACCGTCATTAGCTAAGACAGCCCGGGGAGGAAGGGTTAATGCAGATGCTTGATTCATCATTCAGGAGTGCCTGAATATGCCCAAAATATCCCGCAGCCAAAGAGTAACAGGCCTATATTTATTTATGTGTTTTTTTTTTTACTTATTTATTTATTTACTTACTATTTTGGCCAGACCTATGAGAGTTCCGTATGGAGCTCAGTGGTCTGGTTAATCTGCTCTACATAACTAACTAACTTACTATTTTGTCCAGTTGGCTCAAAACATTTCCCTCCTTTGCTTATCTGACTGCTTGTTTTAATGAACAAATTGTTTTAAGGAATATTATGTAGCATATCTTGAGCAATCACTTTCAAGTCCCGAACTATCAGATGCTAAGGTGGTTCAGTTTACCATCAACTGGTAAAAAGTAGACAATAGGTTTCCCTCACTATTCGATGTCCTGATTTACGATATTATTATAGTTTTTTAGGTGTTTTGGTTTGGGTGGTCCCAGAACGCATCCCCATTTACCCCACTAATTTCTATTTTTCTATTTAAGATCGGGTTTTCAGGAACGTAGCCCAAACGTATATCAAGGGAGACCTGTATAGTGACTGTCCTTCCATTCCAGGGTGTGTGTGACGACTACCGTGGTGTTGTGAGGAAGACTGTGGCGGCACTGGACGACCATATTACCAACACAGTCCGTCACATTACCATACCCTCCACCACACTACCACCCATCATCACCGCCCTACCCTCCATCACTGCAATCCCCACCAATGCCACACCCAAGCTTGCGGTTCCGAAACACTACAACACCATCTGCTTCGACACTAGTCAGCTCGATACCACATGTTCGGAGGGGAATCAAACCCGTGCGTTTTCTCCCGACGCACCACTTTCTGACTCGACGGGAACAGGCCAAAATCCGCAACGTGGTTTTGATATATGTGACACCACTGCTCCTGACTCTGAGGTGCTTGACACTTCAGCGACAGTAGTGGTCATGAAGGAGGACTTGCGACACTGGGAGAACCAAGTGACGCGGCTCATTGATGTGCGGACGACACTGGTGGAGGCTGCTACAGGTGAGAGAGAGAGAGAGAGAGAGAGAGAGAGAGAGAGAGATCCAGCAATTTTCAGATTTGATTTAGTTATGGAAGGAGTCTTTCACATATACTGTATATCTACATTTATATATCTTATTCAATATATGCCAGACAGTACTGTATATCAGTTTAGAACAAGTTAGCCCTCTCCGACATATGACGCGATTTTGAGCCTATTGGGGATACTTTAAAGCCTTTGTTACCATCAGGGGTATTTAGAAACCTTTAGTTTAGTTACTTCAACCTCTGCAGTTGTCTTTGAGTTAGCTGTGGGCAGAAAACTAATTTTGGAGAGGTAATTATAAGAGTGAGAACTCTATTTCTTATTGTTAATCTGGCAACCTCTGCATCATAAATGCGTGAAAGGGTTAACCATATTGACACTTGTGACGTGATTTTAGTTTTTACTGGTTCAAATTCATGCTTTGTCTGCATATTCTTCCACATTATATCAGTTTACAACAAGTTAGAACAAGAACAAGTTAAATAGTATTATAGAATTTAGTAAAAGGCTACAGACTATCTCAGTTAATCCTTTTAGCTACCATACCTTCCTTAGCTTCATAAAATCTTCTAAATGTAGCTGAAAACAAATAGAAAAGACTTAATTCCTTGAACGTGACGATAGTGCTTTGTTATGTGTGCGATTAGTTTGCTTGGGAAACAGATTAACTTGCTCATGTAGTAATGTACACCCTATGTAGTTGATTGTTTTCTCATTTATAAATTATTATTTTGCTAAAACGTTGTTTCCACATAGCGATTTTGATATGTTCTTTTGTCTTTTTACGGTGTTCGTCCAAGTTTTGGTTTGTTTATTTTGCAAGTTTTACATTATAATATATCCCTTTTATATATCATTGATACGATATATTACAGTCATTGATTCCCTACATTAAGTAAATAAAAAAAGACAAAACTCCATTACCAGTCACTACTATTTTTGTATCTCCTTTCAGAGTTTGAGGCGGAATTGGAGTGTGCAGTAAGGGATCGTATAGCCATCATCAGACAGGAGGTGGAGAGAGTGGTCAGTATGTCACAGTTTAGGATTTATGTATTAGACTTCTTTAACCCATTGTCTGCGGGGGACGTTCTGGAACGCCATGACAATTTATAGCAATTTAAAGGCTTTTAAAGCCTGTGGAGACGAGTCCGAGTGAGCGAGAACGCGGCATGCCCCCGCCCGCTTTCCATCCAGGCAGCCGCGGCACTGAGGGATATGAGCCATGTCCTGCTCGACATATTCAGCGCTGCCAAAGGCAAACGTAGTGCAACATTAGCGATATTCGCTCAGTATTAGCGAATATTTGCTGATGTCTATGGTAACGCTGTGGATGAATCCCGCAAGCTACGAAGATCGTTCTGGTGTCATTTTGAAGCTATTTTCTTCTAGTTTTTGGCTGAATACATTTAATTTCATTTAGACACTTGCTCAATCATTCAGAGTATATAACTTGTAATGATAATGATTATACTGTATTAATGACAATGATGATGATGATGATATGTCATTTTCAGATTGAAGAAGTTACTGGCCATCCCATGAGAGATAGCACCAAGATACCTCCAGTAGACAACCAGGCCTCAAGCAGTATACAGTCACAGCACCAAGACGGGTCATCTACCGCAGTCACCCCTCTATCCCCCCAGGACACGTTACCTGCTACCAAAGAGGACCGCAGGACAACTCTAAGCCTGCAGGACAAAGACAAGACAGGAGAGGAGACAGTAGGGGATGCCGAGACAGAACCCCAAGTCACTGATGCTCGGAAGGATGAAAACGAGGCAAATTCGAGTGAGGGACAAGGCACCAAGACCAGGGAGGCTGATGGTCCTAGAATTTCAAATGATCGCCAAGAACCAACGAGCCCCACATCACCGCGGGACACGATTCTTTCCGCCTCCCCACAGGACACCAGTTGCCCTACATTACCGCGGGACACAGACGGACTGACGGACACTCAGAAACAATTTGTGGAGGAGTTTTTGAAGTTGAGCAGCAGAATACATCGGGAGGCTGAGGCGGAGAAGGTTTATAACTGTCTTCTATGTTTAATATATCGCACACACTTACTCAATCTCTAAAACAGACACTCACAATATTAATAATAATAATTATAATTATTATGTTCTATCCAACAACCAACTCTACTCCTAAAATTGATTAATGAAATATTACAAACACATGTGGCAGTCCGTGGATTCGAACCCAGGATGCTCACACCGAATAACAACACCTTATACATTGCACCACGAAGGCAGTTAAAGAATGGTGGACACTGCCTACGATTTATTATATTCATTAATCGAGTTTAGGAGTAAAGTTGGTTGGTGGAGAGAACATAATAATTGATAGTACCGTAGAACATAATAATTGATAGTACCGTAGAACAAATAATTGATAGTACCGTAGAACAAATAATTGATAGTACCGTAGAACAAATAATTGATAGTACCGTAGAACAAATAATTGATAGTACCGTAGAACATAATAATTGATAGTACCGTAGAACAAATAATAACGACAGCAATATAATGTGGTGATAAATAAAAATAATGATGTATGTTTGTATAATATACTCAGGCACATACCCCGTTGCTGGGGGTGGGCAACTTAAGAAAGAGCTCGAACAGAACAACATTTAAAGTTCCAATTCTTAGGGTCTGGGACCACTTTTGCATTCCCTCGACCCTTTCTCTGTCTCATTGAGTAGGAGAATTTTACAAGTGATAATAGTAAAAAAATAGTTATTAAGGTAAAATAGTATACTAAGCACAAGGTCTCTGTTGATGCCTTTAATATATGGTTTCTACAGTATTATTACTCATATTATTCTCTATTCATAACTGTCTTGATAGCGTAATGCATAAAGCCGGTATCACACGAGCGTTTTTTCACTTAACATTTATCCTTAACACTGGTCTGGCAGCTTATGAGGTCAATATTTACAATGTTTCGGTCACCGAAATTCATCTTATCACCAGTCTAGTTTCCGATACCAGTGCAAAGTATTCCAGAAATGTTGCCAGAAAAATTTTGATCATCGAATGTTGACTATAAAAGCTCTCGTGTGATACCGGCTTTAATGCGCGGAATTTAGGTGCGAGTATCATAGGTTCGAGTCCTTGGAGTGCCACATGTATTTGTTGAGTTCATTAATTGAGTTTAGAAGTAAAGTTGGTTGGTGGAAAAATATGATTTAACAATATATTCTCCATCCTTCCAGCTGGAGATGTTGGTGAAGCAGAAGACAGTGGTCCATAACATACTGGAGGACAACAAGACTAAACTACACACGCTATGCTCCGAGTATGTCAGCCGCATCACCACCGTCACTTCTCTCACTGGTAACACACGAGGACTCTTTACTATATAATTAACTTTGGAATTTGGTGTCATATTCTTTTAATGCCACAGCAGAATTTTCCACATCGAAACTTGATGATCATTTGGTCCTATTAAATTTTAATAATCTAATAAATATGAAAAGATAATAGTTGGTTAACGAGGTAATGAACATTTTATACAGCACTGTGAATCCACTATGCACTCCTTTTCATATTTGTGGCACTAGATGCTGTTTGGTGCGTGAAGGAGCTGGCTGGAGCCCTGGAGGAGAGGTTATCAGCAGAGGCTAACTGGGTCCAGGGTAAATATGAAGAGTTAGTCCAGCAGTACACCCGAGAACAGTCTACCCGCTACACCACACACACCCGCACCACCCAGGCCCTCGCTGGATCCCTCACACGACTCCTACACCAACCCGTACACCAAGTAAGATGGAACCCCTCTCTGGGACTACGTTGAGAGTCTCTCTTTTACCAATTCAGGATTTGAATCATTACACCCTCTTCTCTTTGTAATTAAGTTCTATAATTCCATTACTTTCATCCATTGATATATGTTGGTGGTGTAATGGTTTAGAGGCTTATGTTCTGGGTGTGGTGTCCCGAGTTCGAATCCCGGGAGGACCATATGCTTTCATTCATTTATTCAAGTGCATTGGGGTTTGTAATGGAGGATTAATGTTAAGAACGGGGTGTTCCTTAATATTTACATACCGTGTTTTTTGTATACATGTACAGTTGCCCACATAAGTTCTGTTCCTCATTGTGATCTTATTTATGAAAGTACTGTTAGTGTGAATGAATTACGAGTGTTGTTGTTGTTGTTCCCCAAGCTGCCTGGCCGAACAGCCCCAAGGCCCCGAGCAATTCCAAGGCCATAACCGAGCGCCCCCACAGAACCCTCCCTGCCGACCACAATAAAGCCTGGGTGACCGAAGCCACTCCATGGCGGGGAGCTGAGGAGGGTGCGGAAACGCCCGCTCAATGTAATGAACGTATTTATCAGATGAGTTAACCACTGCATAAGAATCTACACTGGTAATTCACGGGGCTCTTTGGCCAGGCAGCCGAGGGAACGACTACTACACTCGTAATTCAACCATGTGCATTATATTTCTATGTATAAGATCACAGAGAGGAACAGAACTTATGTGGGCATCTATACTGTACAGTAATATTTGTACCGGTACCTTGTATGTTGTTCATCAAATGTAATATTTCATTGGAGGTGTTTGGTGTTGTGGTGAAATTAATACAAAATAGATTGCATAGCAAATACTGACCCATCTCCCAGAAATGTTTAATGTTTTTATTATAATGTAAAACTTACAAAATAATCAAACCAAAACTTGGACGAACACAGTAAAAAGACAAAACAACTTAAAATTTATTAAATTTATTTGATTATAATAACAATAAATTTAATAAAATATTAAGGAATACCCCATTCTTAACGTTAATCGTCCATTACAAACCCCAATGCACTTGAATAAATTAATGAAAGCATATGGTCCTCCCGGGATTTGAACTCGGGATCACCACACCCAGAACATAAGCATCTAAACCATTACACCACCAACAAAGAATAAACAAATAAACAATAAATTCAACAAAATATAACATAAGCTATCATTGTTTGCAGTGTTGTGATGTTGGCGACAGCGGCTCATCCAAGCACTCCGGTGAGGTGCGCAGGTTGGAGGGTGAGACAGAGGTGCGTAGGTTGGAGGGTGAGACAGAGAGACTGGAGGGCGAGGTGCGTCACTTACAGGCCCAACTGGAGGCCCGGGATAACCATGACCTGGTATGTACAATGAGGGCCAAGTGTAGGCTAGGGAAAGGGAACAGGCGGGAAGTTATAGGTTAGGTCATGGAGGTTGATTATAGTTGATAAGTTAAGGTAGATCATGGGCTTGTATTTGTTTATTTTGCAAGTTTTACATTATACTTCCTAGGCAAACCCAAGAGGTGGTAATTACAATAGTCAATTAGTCAACCAGCTTCCTTCTGGAAGCTGGTTGACTAATTACTCATATCTCTCACTGTACCATCCAATCACTCTCCTGAGCTATCAGAAGAGACTGGATGACTCGGTCGATGACACCTGCCAGGATGTAACACAGCACCCCATACTATTGGAAGCCAAAGCGTCACATTTTTCCCTTGCCCCTCAACTTTCTCTTCATAATTGGTGAGGGGCACAGGGCCCTGGGTGGGGCTTTGGTTTCCCGGGCGTTTCCGCACCCTCCTCAGCTCCCCGCCATGGAGTGGCTTCGGTCGCCCAGGCTTTATTGTGGTCGGCAGGGAGGGTTCTGTGGGGGCGCTCGGTTATGGCCTTGGCTTTGCTCGGGGCCTTGGGGCTGTTCGGCCAGGCAGCTTGGTGAACAACAACAACAACAACAACATTAAACACATCATAGAAGACTGTATTCCACACAATCACTTACCACAACAACATAATCTACACTCCTTGAGAGCCCTGTGGGAAAGCCCAATCGCGGCCATGGCCTTCCTTAGGGACTCGGGGCTGTTCAGCCAGGCAGCCTAGTGAACAACAACAACAACAACAATAGTTTTGCCATATTCCTAGCCAGTCAATATGTTACACTAGTTGTTATAATTACAATGATAAATATTGGAACATTATGACGTTATTTTCATGGCAATTGTAACAACTATCATTACTTATTGACTGGTTTGGAATACAACAAATCTAGTAATTTTCACCGACAAAGATGAGAGTTTGTCTAAGAATATACAGGCGTTGGAAAGAAGGGTAGGGGAAGAGGAGATAAACAAACACTGGTTGACCAAAACATTTATACCAAATAGTTTCAACAACAAGTGTCACTCTTTTCGGTGGAAAGTTGTAGAGGAATTTTTGACTTGTGGTTATTAGCTTATTAATTGATTTATGCAATTATCAATTACAAATGTCCTCGCAGTATTTTGCAAGTGGTTATTAGCTTATTAATTGATTTATGCAATTATCAATTACAAATGTCCTCGCAGTATTTTGCAAGTGGTTATTAGCTTATTAATTGATTTATGCAATTATCAATTACAAATGTCCTCGCAGTATTTTGCACTCTTTATGTTGATTTTAATATAGCAATTTTACACTTTCATTGGTAATTGGAAAGCGTAGGATTTTGCAGATTAATAGCATATCTAATGTTTATGTTCAGCTTACTGCTTACCTATACAATTTTAGATTTCATGTCAAGCAGCTAAGTTTTTTTTTTTTTTTTTTTTTTTTTTTATTCTATGTAATAATACTAATAATTACTATATGGGGTACTCGTAAAGCCTATACCATTAATATAATAGGCCTAAATTTTCTTCTGGAACTGGATTCCAGGATATGATCCAGATTGCCTCCTATATTGAATCAATACTTCCTTTGCCCATATCCTATCACCCCACCAAATTTTGTGATAATCCGTTCATAAGTTTATGAGATATCTTGTTTACAAACAGTCAAACTGACAGACAAAAAATTGGAGGCAAAAACATAACCTCTGTCCAACTTTGTTGAAACTTATTTAATATAATAATTATTATAACTTTGTTCTGTGGATCATATTATGTTGTTCAGTTTGTCCATGCAGTTTAATGACACAAGCAGATTATTAATATTATTTCCTTACAGCCTGTATGTACAGTAGCCATTATCTAGAGTAGCTCTTGTAGTTGTAGCAGCAACGTAAGGTGTAGTCCTTCTAGTCACCCTTCTTCACTTAGTTTATAGTCACATTTCTCTATTAAATAATGATGTGGTGCAAACAAGTAGTGCGGTACTGGTAGTGCTTTATGTAGTGTTGTACTGTAGATCAAATTAAGGGGAGGTCTCCACTCGAGGGATTTTTTTCTTGACCCCCTTTCTCCCTCATGTTTAGCCCCATTGCTTTTGATATGATAAAACGTTTGCCCCATTAGTTTAGCGATTTTAAGAACTTTCACCCCATATTAAGACCTTTCGTGCCATTCAGGTGTCAATTTTATCCTGGCGAGCGAAAGCGAGCCTGTAATTTAAGAGAAACCGGCCTTTTCTACCGAAAAATTTACAAATTTATCTTGAAAGGGACTCAAGGGGGTGTAATTTTAAGCTTGATGGAGGTCTAGGGAACAAACTAAATACCTCCCCTTAAGTTATGTTTTGGTATCAGTTGAGTGCACTCTTAGGTGTAGTCTCTTCATTATAATTAGGCCAGATATCCTAACTCCTAACCTCTGTCTAGCTCAAAAAGGACCAGAGCAAATGGGCTGAATATTTCCACACTTTATTCCCTGGCTCACACTTGCCAAATGGTAGAAATATTTGCTTGATTACCCTAGTCTCTTTATTGTTATAGAGGTTATCTGGGTAACGCTGAGAAAATCACGGCCAACTTATATGTCAATCGTTCCAGCTGATTGACTTGTGCATCCGTGATCTATTTTTATTAATTTCTCTCCAACGCCAAACACCTCCCAAAGAAATGATTGAAAGCAAGCATGTGATCCACCGGGATTCCAACCCGGGTTACCACATACAGTTTTTAAACACTCTAACCATCACACCATCAAGGCAGTTGTTGAAACTTATGTCAAAAATATATAGTTACTAAATTATAATGTAAAACTTGCAAAGTAAACAAACCAAAACTTATACGAACACAGTAAAAAGACAAAACAACTAATCAAAATCGCTATGTGGAAACAAACGCTTATTAAGTAAAATAATCATTTATAAATAAAAGAACACAATCCACTAAAAGACGGCACATTGGACACTGTCGCAAGAGCCAATCAGCTACAATTGACCACTTGCGAGTTTCAGGCTATAAGGAAGTTGGAGCCGTGAACACCGATATTAAACAGAAATGCAATAATAATGTAATTTCCGGTGGATAAAATAATGATATGATTAATTGGGTTTTATGTATTTATAAATGTACTACGACCGTATTATAGCTGTAAATTCTGTTAAATATCATTGCCTACAGCTCCAACTTCCTTATAGAGCGAAACTCGCAAGTCGGCAATTGTTGACATATAGGTGGGCCGTTATGTTCTCAGAGTCGCTAAAACTGGGTACAATTCTCCCTCGATTTACGATTGAGTTACGTTCCTGAAAACCCGATTTTAAATAATTGATAATTTTGATAATTTTGATTGATAATTTAATTTGACTTTATATTGTCCTTGTCCCAATTTTGGTTTGTTTAGTTTGCAAGTTTTACATTTTAATAGAATAATCGTATAGCGAAGCCTAACATGAATGGAGATGCGTTCTGGGACCAGCCAAAACTTAAACCCAAACAGCTAAAAACCCTATTATAATAACGTAAATTGGGGCATTGGATAGCGAGGGAGGCCTGTATAGTGGGCCAAGATTATCGGCCTAAATATAATGAACAGACTATAGTATTGCATGTTGGCATGGAACTTTTAGAAGCACTTGTCTATATTGCATTTGCATGATTGTCATACAGTAGGCACTTAACAATATGAAAGGCACATCTTATATCCTTCAGCACCATGACATCATTTTCAGGTCACCATTAGATGATATTCTCTAGTTTTTAACCCTTTCAGACTCAAAAAAAATGACGCAGAGGTTGCCAGATTAGCAATAAGAAATAGAGTTCTCTCACTCTTATAATTACCTCTCCAAAATTAGTTTTCTGCCCACAGCTAACTCAAAGACAACTGTAGAGGTTGAAGTAACTAAACTAAAGGTTTCTAAATACCCCTGATGGTCACAAAGGTTTTAACCCTTTCGCGCATTGCAGGGCACGATCGCGTCCGTATTGACTAAGGTCGGTGTCTTTTAGTCTCAGAGTTCTCATAAAGGATTTCCTAGGGTAACAAAACTATATCAGGAATATTAGGACAGTTATGAATGTAGTAGTATGACTGATAACCAAATATCCTGTATGTGTATGAAGTGACATGTGACAGTTGTTGTTGTTGTTGTTGTTGTTGTTGTTGTTGTGACATGTGACAGTTACCCATCATAGCCTATACATGTAGCACTTGACCTTTGACCTCCCTGCCTCGGTTGATCCCAGGAGAGCCTTGATGGTGAGGTGGCCAGGCTGAGGGCGCAGGTTGACCACGACCTGGGTATTCGGTCCAGACACTCGTGCGACCTCACCTCTCAACTACAACACCTCAAAGTACAAGTCACACAGGTACTGACATGAGTGAACGTGTTTGGAGGTGTGCTGCCGTTTTGGTTTACATTTAACACCACCTATTATCACAAGTTATATGGCTAAAATTAGCCTCAAATAAGTTAAGTGGTTCGGTGTGTGAGCACTGGTGTGTGTGTGTGTGTGTATACGCAGACATTGGGTTTAGATAATTGTAAAACTTGTAAAATATACAAACTAAATTTGGGACGACATAATATATAGGCAAAAGAACTAATTAAAATCGTAATGTGGAAATACGCTTATCACTCAATAGAGTGGTGTGGCTTGAACTCAAACCAGTATGCCCTGTATATAAACTTGATTGCATAGATGCACAGTACACTTTGAATCACAGTATAATGCAGTTCTCACTTACAATTACTACTTGTGTAAAAGTATGTGTGTATGTTGAGAAGCGTTGTTATACTGTAGTCCGTTTATTTTCAGCTGATGGTAAATCGAATCCCTTAGTATCTGATTTCTTGGTACTTAATGGAGAAAACAAATGATACAGTACAGTACTGCTATGTCTCTTGTGTCATATTATTGGCAAGTTTTCATAATTAGCATCATATTTCGCAACAAAAGCTTGATAATACATTAAGCTGAGTAATCAGGATGGCGAGATAGAAATTTACCATCAGCTGGAAGAACAACAGACTATACTGTGTACTTGAAGTATATATATATATATTTTTTTTTTTTTTTTTTTTTTCTATATTCCAACTACTCCCTCTCGGGCATAGGCTGAGAGCCCTTACAATCCACCACTCAACACGGTGATGCCCGTGAGGTCTCGTTCCAGTCTGGGGAGTGAGACATGTGAAGCATCCATTCATGGCTCGAAGCAGCTCCATCTCTGAAGCCGCTGGTTGCTTCGTTCAAGTGCTTCACTGTCTCACCCTCCAGACTCAGACCCTCACTCTCAGAATGCCACCTATTGAGCAGTGTGCACCTATACACTTGTGAAACTAGTGTGATGCACAGAATTTTGAACTGCACTTACTGTTGATGTTTATCGAGTTTACTTTTTGCTTCACTTATCGATATTATTGCCCCATTGGCTCGGGCATGCTTCACTCGGCAAGATGTGTGTTTATAGGATTCAGTTAAACAAGCCAACAAAATGTGCCGCCTGAATCATATCACATTGTGTAGAAGTGTCCGTCCATATTTTTTTTAGCTGGGGGTGGCCGACTCGAGACAGAGCCCGAATAGGGACAACACAACACAAAAACAAAACACAAATTCACACACATCTGGAGCTCCCTCCCTGAATCCATCTTTCCCTCATCCTATGACTTAAATTGCTTCAAACTCCGTGTGTCCAGGCATTTTGGCTCAACTGTTTATTGATTTTGGCCCTGTCACTCTTTCAACTCTGGGGGAGGCACTCATCACAGGCAGTTTTGCCTTTTGTCTCCCTTATCCACATAGAAAAGATTTGCCTTTTGTCTCCCTCATCCACATAGAAAAAATATAAATAAAAAATACATACACACATACAAGCCTATGATCTATACATATGTAGAACAGTCTTTTTGTTCACCTTATAGCGGCATTCCAGGCAGCTCGGTCTATGGCATCCCTCTTAGTCTGTCCTTTGGCTGCGAGATCAATTTGTACTACCTGACCCCAAATCTTTCTTGTTCTACCTCTCCTTGCGACTCCCTCCATCTTCATAGATTTAATTGTCATCCATTTTAAGCCCCCATATATTTGTATTTCTGGTAAATATCGACATTTACACCTTAAATTTCTGTATACAAGTAGCCTAAAACTTGCAGGTACTGTACAGTACTGTAGCCAATTTATGTTCCCAAATCATTAGCCAATAGAAACTGAGACAGGACAACACAAGCGCAGCTCAATCCCTGTAAACTACAGATAGGTGAATACAGATAGGTAAATACAGAGGGGTCTCAATTGTTTATCTCCATCTCCTTGTTCAAGTTCTTTTATTTTTCAACTTCTAAAGGTTCTTCCAACGTTGAATAATAATAATAATAATAAGCATGTTACTTATTTCTCATAAGCGCCAATTTTTCCGAAGAATTCACTAGCGCTCGGAAAGAGAAAGAAAAAAGAACAAAATCAATGCATCAAAAGAAGGCTTATATACAACACACATTTAACAATCACTAGCAGTGGCAAAATAGCCTAAACTCTATAGCCATCTGTCATGACACCTCTCAAGATCATAGCTTCTCTCAAAGAGAAAAGTCTTAAGTTGTCTCTTGAAGCATTCAACAGAACTCAGTTGTCTCATGGACAGCGGCAACAGTAGGCTACAATTACTTGGTAATGAAAACAAAATAAAAAATAAAAGGGTTGATGTGATTTATTTTGTGTGTGTTGTTGCATGTGCTGTAGTAGTGTTGATTTGTTGTTAGTACCTGTATTGGTAATGATTGTGGTGGTGATGCTGGCTGTCTTGTGCTGGGGATTATCTGCAGCTTATTGTTACCATTTATATCTGACATATTATAGTGTATTCAAGATAACCTGGTAGAAATTGGTAAAGCTGCCTTTCTGTACTTCCTAGACAATACTGCCTTTCTAAACTGCTCCTGTGGTGCTGCTTTAATTTGATATTGGCTAGGCCTATACAATTTATAGAAAGATAGCATTCACCACCTTCTGCTTGGTTAGCTTGAATACATTTCAGTGTATTTTCCTGATTTTAGTGATTGTCTGCATAGCCTTTTAACTGTGTTGATGGAAACGCCCGGGAAACCAACCTGCCTTGGAGTGGCTTCGGTCACCCGGGCTTTATTAGTGGTAAGCAGGGAGGGTTTTGTGGGGGCGCTCGTTTATGGCCTTGGTCTTGCTCGAGACCTTGGGGCTGTTCGGCCAGACAGCAACAACAACAACAACTGTGTCGTTGGTGTAATGGTTTAGATGCTTATACTCCGAGTGTGGTGTCCCGAGTTTGAATCCCGGGAGGACCATATGCTTTCATTAATTTATTCAAGTGCATTGGGGTTTATAATGGAGGATTAATGTCAAGAATGGGGTGTTCCTTAATTACCTTTTGGGGGAAAAAAATTAAATATATTTTTACAAGAGTGGGAAGCATTGTTGACAATTAATTTCACACCAATAAACTATACTGTATAAAAGTTGTTGAAAAAAAGGTAATTTTTATGAATATTAGTAATTGATTCATACACTATAAGTTGTTGAACTGTTAGGTACGGTTGCACTAATAAGTCATGTCCCAGCTGTCATTACGTTTGGCTCGCTCTGGGCTGTATTAATGTCTGTCAGATGTTGAATAGGGTGGGTAAGTGTAGGAACATGTTTGTATATTTCACTCGATATGAAGAAATGAAGCTTAGATATTGCTGGGACCAAATTATTGATCAAAAACATACTGGGTGCCGAGACATACCTTATTAGCGCAACTGTA
>CM064560.1:5721028-5801028 GCA_032716605.1 Paralithodes platypus
TGTTTACCTTTGATTCTGGCTAAAATTAGATGATTGTATTCAGCTTACGAAGGACCTATATTACTAAGAGGGTTTATTGAGATCGCATTTACCCATCTGAGTCCTAGAGATCGAGTATAAGCTAAAGAAAATAATCTACTGGTAGCGGGAATATGATGATAAATACGTCATGGTGCTGAAGGGGTTAAATGTGAAGCCATATGAAATCCATACATTAATTGTAGTTTTATATATAACAATGTAATTATATTAAAACAACATTTTCATTAACTGTCAAGCGTGAAATAATGTGAAATTTGTATTTGTATTAATAATTTTGTAAGATTTTCTATTTTGTTGCACAGTACCGTACCTTCATATTGGTACTGAACTTAATAGAATTTACCGGTATATCCTTAATTTGTATGTACATTTTTGTGCATATACTGTACAGTATGTGTATTAACAATTAATTTAGATTAATAATGTATTTATTGTTTGTATGTTTGTGTGATCAGGGACTGGTACAAGCGACTGGTTGGACTACTATCACAAATAACACTACAACTGCTACACTACTATACTGTGGCTCAAACCCTTACACAGCCTACAAGACCTTCTACAGCCCACAGCCACAGTCAACCTCCTATGTCCCTCACATCCCACAGTCAGCTCAACTCTCTCACAGCGTTTAGTCTAACTAAGCCGGTACCAATAGCCCCTCTCACAGCTCTCAGTCCCACGCTAGACCACCCGAGCCACCCAGAGTCCACCACGTCTCGGCAACATGATGGATCCTTCTTGTCGGAGGATGGCGGGGATGGATGGGGCGAAGGTGGACATTACACCAGCTTCACCGATGACGAGGCTGCCACCACCGGGCTTATGGGCGCGGCTGGGCGGGAGGGACCGCCGGAACAGCTAGAGGCCCCAGACACAGGATCGGGATCAGGAGAGGGCGGGAGTACTTGCGGATCGGGGCTTGACAGCACCGGACTGAGCGAGGGACTCCTGGAGGATTTGGACAAGGATCGACAGCTACGCCCTCTTCTCTCCCGTATTTGTCCTCACCTTCTCTCCGTGCTGAGTGGGCGGTGGGAGAGGGTGGACTTGCCGGCACTGGAGAAGGAGACCCAGGAATTAGCCATCTCTCTACAGGCTGCTGCTGGCATGGTCAATATTTACATACACTCAGCCCGTGCCTCGGACGTCTCCTCTCACACCCTCACCGACACCACTCCGGAGAAGGAGATAATCCAGGAAGTTGAGAAGGAGAGAGACGGAAAAGAGGAGGCACTGACGGAAAACCAGAACATATGGGAAGAGAAGGCACAGGCAGAAGAACAAAATAAACAAGCACCTGATTCACAAGACCAGTTGGCTCAGGAAGACAGTATCACAATGCCCGACTTTGCCAAGTTTGACCTGAACGACCTGACCCAGAGCATACGGGACCTTCTGAACCAGGGAGGCCAGAAAATAGATAAACATCAGACCCTTGAAGACCTGGACTTCACTCGGCTGCGTGAGAGGGACCCCACGAGCCCAGACCGACCGCGGAGAGCCCTGAGCCAGCCGGGGGCCCGCGAGGACCTACAAGTGTACCTCCACCACCTACTAGGCCGGCTGGAGGGTATGAAGGAACAACAAATGGCTATAGAGGAGGAGAACAAGAAACTGCTACACAACAATAGAACCTTAGCCGGACAACTACAGGTCTGTTGTAATATTTATTTGTAATTAAAATATAAAACTTGCAAAACTAACAAACCAAAGCAGGAACCATACAATATAAAGACAACAGAACTTATCAAAATCACTGTGGAAATATCATATTGAATATTTTGGAAAAGGGTACAGTACTATGAAATTGGGGAAAAAAAATATATATACAGTACCGGTATATACAGTATAATGTGCATATACAGTACAGTATATATATATATATATATATATATATATATATATATATATATATAGTATATGTATGTATATGTGTATATGTGTATATATTACATTCCCCGTGGAGATTAATATGTAGCCAGAATATAGTGAAGTGTGTTGATCAGGTTGCACAAGACCAGTTGGAGGAGTTGGAGGGTAGTGATGGTGGAGGAGGTGGAGTCGGGAGAGGTGGAGGAGTGACCGGAGCCGCCTCACACCACCACTACGCTGCCAAGATGGAGGCCAGCAAGGACTTACGGGAGAGAGGTAACGTATACCTTCACTTGGTTCTTAGGTGTTACTTAACTCTAATATATGGACATTTGTTCTTCTGGCCAACATATTTTTCCTTCTGAACAGATAGTTATTTTTTATAGGCGTCACTTAACGGCGTCACTTATGTCTAATATGTGGACATTTAATCTTCTGACCAACATATTTATCCTTACATACATACATACAAGTTTAAAGACCGTTTTGTCCACAGAGAATGTGGTTACAGTCTCACATCCTATATGCCGGCTTTCCAGGCGGCCCTGTCAAGGGCCGCCTCTGTTGTCAAGTTCTTTATTTTGAGATCGGACCGGAGTACCTGATCCCACGTCATTCTAGGTCTACCCCTTAGCGCAGCTCCCCCTTCAGAATTACAGGCTTGCTATTGCTCACCAGGATAAAATCGACACCTAAATGGCATGAAAGGTCTTAATATTGACAAAGAAATTGGACGAAAGGTCTTAAAATTAACAAACTAACGGGGCTGGCTAACTTCTTAATATCTAAAAACTAATGGGCTAAACATGAGTGAGAAGAGAGTCCAGAAAAAATCAACTACAGTACCTCCCCCTTGACCTTTTCCTACTATACTTCAGTGCGATCGATGTTGTCGGCCAAGAAGAAATCAACCATGTGTCGGGAGGAGTTGATAGAGCGCGTGGGAGAGCTGGAGGGTCTGGTGGCGGCCGTTATCAGCGAGGCCGATGCTTCCATCAACAGACTCAAGACCCAACTGGACGATCTTACTCAACAGGTGGGTCAATTAAGATCTTACTGAACAGGTGGGTCAATAGTAAAGATAGCCACTGCCAGTGTGTGCAGCCATTAGGCAACTTGGACTAGAACAATGAAGTCCTGCCCATCATGTGAACACTTTGGCCGACTCAGGCGTGGCACCAAAATAGTGTCCAGGTAGGACTAGTAGAGTCCCTTGTGGCACCCATCCGCTCCCCACCAGCCTCAGCAGTGTCACACCAAGGCAGCACCAATAGCAAGGCTTCATTGTATAGCAATGGCTGTTGGTCCAAAAGTCTATCGCATCACCTAGTATGACACGCAGTAGGATGCGTGCGGCATATTTTTTGATTTCCTCCACCATAGATGAAGGCCCCCTTACCCCCTGGGGGGGTGATTATAACCCAAATTGTTTAGAGAAGAAGCTAGATGGAGATGATAAATGACAGGAATAGAATTTATTTGTGTCTGAATGAAATAGTACTTAACTTTTTTTGCCCCAAGGAACCCTTCATAGGAAACCTAGACCGTCAATGTGAATGGGATGCTTTAGAGGCAAGTCAATATTATGATTCAGAGGCAACTCAATGCTCAGTTTCCTTTATCGGTAAGAGAGAAAGAGAGAGAGAATGGAACATTCTTAATACAAGTAGCTCATCCCACTCTTTCGCTAATGTTTCACCAGTCAATAATTATCACCCTACATCCTTTCTGTCAGTCATTGGGGAAATAATAATGTAAAACTTGCAAAGTAAACAAACCATAACTAGGACGACACAATATAAAGGCAAAAGAACTTATCAAAATCGCTATGTGGAAATAACGTTTTAATCAAATCAAATGATGCCATGGGAAGTAATATTTTCTTATTCACTCATCCATTCCTGTTAACGTTTATGTTCTGTTACCAGCTTGAAACGGCGGACCGGCAGCTGCGTTCGTCGCGTCAGTTCCTAGAGCAGCAGGCCAGTGAGAGGGACCAAGAGGCGGAGGAACTGGAGGGACGCATCTCACGCCTCTCAGCACAGCTACGAGACAAGGACACCCAGTTGGTCGCTCACACGGGGCTCGTCAAGGAGGTAGGTCCCAGAGAATCTTTACGTAGGGAAGCTGGGTAGGTAGAATAATGTAAGACTTGCAAAATATACATAATAAATTAATAAATAGATAGTGAATGTATATGTGGGGAAGCTGGGAAGGAATAATAATGTAAATCTTGCAAAATATACATAATACAGTAGATTAATAAATATATAATTAAATAGAGAATATATTTGTAGGGAAGCTGGGAAAGAAGAAGAATGTAAAACTTGCAAAATATACGTAATAAATTAATAAATACATAATTAAATAAATAAATAGATATATAATAAAGTGAGAATTAGGAAGATAGGGTATAAGGAAGGAATTAGGAGCAAGATAAAGGGAAATAAGAGAGTAAGAATACAATGATAGTTATTCACAGTGCACTCCCCGTATCCACCCTAAGTCGTACCGCGTATCTTCCGCGAATACGTGGGCAGTGTTTAATTTTATTATAATGTAAAACTTGCAAAATATACAAACCAAAACTTTGACGAACACAGTAAAAAGACTAAACAACTAATCTAAATCGCTATGTGGAAACAACGCTTAAGCAAAATAATATTTCTTTATAAATAAAAGAACACAATCCACCACATAGGGTGTACATTACTACATGAGCAAGTTGATCTGTTTCCCAAGCAAACTAATCGCACACATAACAACGCACTATCGTCACGTTCAAGGAATTAGTCAATTTGGTTTCAATAGGAAATAGACTTAGGTCGTACCAAGCTCACCCATCTTGGACCCTCAAATACACTATTTTGACCTACCGGTACCTAATGAAATTAATATGTACCAAATGATTAAAGGATACTCACTTTGATCCACAATGACATTAGATAGGAAGTGGTTTTATTTGAAAGCCTTTTACTGGGATATTGGTTGATAGCATATTATTATGATGTAGATCATTCTTAAATAAATTAGATATTTACTTGCTTTTAGGATGTGTATCAAATAGACATATACAGCACTAGAAGTAGCATTATATGCATGTAGCACAATATGCCTAGTGTAATAAACTGTATGAAACTCAACAGATTAACTGAAATGCATGTTGAACACAGCAAACGAAACATTAACCTAAGTCTCAACACAAGACATAGCAAAATAGAATTGCAATACGTGAAAAATTACAATTTGTTAAGCGAAAAAAAAAATATATATACTGTATATACAGTATATATATATATATATATATATATATATATATATATATATATATATATATATATATATATATACAGTATATATATATATATATATATATACAGTATATATATATATATATATGTACAGTACTGTATACAGTATATATATACTGTACAGTATATACTGTATATATTTTTTTTTTATTTTTTTTTTTTATATATATATCTATATCTATTGCCGGACGCCTTACTCCCCTTACGAAGGTGGCCATACACAGAATATACACAATATATATATATATATATATATATATATATATATATATATATATATATACACACAATATATATATATATATATTTATTTAACCAAATAAGAAATAAAAAATGCTGCTAAAGGCCTGCTGACCACCTGTGTTAACGTCTTGATAACCTAATGCTTAGTGTGCGGAATTTTGGTGTGAGTATCCTAGGTTCGAGTCCTTGGAGTACCACATGTATTCATTCCTTTCATTGATTTAATTAATTAGGTTTATTTGTAAAGTTAATTGGTGGGTTGGTGAAAACAAAATCGCTGTGTGTAAGCAACTTTAAGGCTAACCTATACTACCATTCTAACAGAGTCTTGGTGGTCAGGTGAGGGAGGAGAGATCATGTGTACTGGGGGGTGTGGTCAGTACAATGTGTGTGTGTATGTGTGTGTGTCTTGTAACCTTTTCACGCACGTTTGGACACCAGGGGTTGCCGATTAGCAATAAAAAATGTAATTTTCTCAATCTTATAATTATCTATCCAAAATTAGTGTTCTGCCCACAGCTAACTCAGTGACAACTGCAGAGGTTGAAGTAACTAAAGGTTTCTAAACACCCCTGATGGTCACAAATGCTTTAAAGTATCCCAGAATAGGCTCAAATTGCGTCCTGTGCGTGAAAGGGTTAATTAACCCTTGTCTAGCGGGGGGTTTTGGGCTTATTTGGGCATATTCAGGCCCTCCTGAATAATAAATCAAGTATCTGCATGAAAAAAAAAATATTTAGCAAAAAAATAGGCGCTAAAAGCTTCAAAATGAGACCAGAACGAGCTATGTAGCACTCGTGGTTCTCATACAGTGATACCAGTAACATGGGAGTTTAGCATATAGCGGCATATTTTTCCCAGCTATGCTCACTACTGGCTACACTGCCGGCCTCTCGAGAACACAGGGAACATGAGTTAATGGGCGGCGGTAAGCCCTGGGAGTCGGCTGTCTGGCCCGCTGCGCTCCCGGCTATTTGCACTCGATTTTAACCCTTTAAAAGCCTTAATAATGCTGCTAACTTGCTGCAAATTGGAGCCGGACTTAAGTCCGGCCCCGATCTTTAACCCTCCAGCCCCGGCTACGCATTACATAAATATTCCCCGAAACCCGGTGGTTTTGGCCGAAAAACGTCTACACCTAGGCTACCGTATCTTTGTTATTTTGCTTGCTTCTGCATTCCCGCGCATCCCCAAGCGTAGATGTGTTTCGTACCTGTAGAATGGCATTAAGTAGAGCTCTCTAAGTCAACTGGTTCAGTTGTGATGTGGAGATAACTTTATGGCAAAAACAGCCACTTTACACTACTTTTCTTTTCGATACTTAGCAATAACATACAGGCACACACGAACAAGCGACGTACTCCTTCTTGTGGCCGGAGATGCGGGGCGTCGGTCCAACCGGCTGTTGTTTACATACGTCAGACGTACGCCTCGCACACCAAGCTTACAGGCTTTAAGCTCATGAGTGCCTCAGAACCCTTCCGGGTAGCTCGGGGTTGTTTTTTATGGGTGCCTAAGAGCTCTTCCGGGTGTGATGGGTTAAGGGTTAATGGAGTCATATTTTAGTTACGGTACCTTCACCTTCATTCATTTCTGGTAGTAATTTATATTGGTGCGTCAAGTTGAGTGTGTGTGTGTGTGTGTGTTTTGGTTTTATCTTGGCAAAATAATTTTAGTCAATCATCTTCCTGCATTTCTGATAATAGAGTCATCCACATCTTATTTTAGCTATAAGTCTCCCTCTATTTACTGTTGGGTTACGTTCCTGAAAACCCGATCTTAAATAGAGAAATCATATAGCCAACCCTAAAATGAATGTGGTAAATGGGGATACGTTCTAGGACCAGCCAAAACCCAAACCCAAACACCTAAAAGCCTATAGTAATATCGTAAATTGGGGCATCGGATGGTGAGGGAGACACGTAGTATTGACAATGACGTGTGTTTCACAAATACAGTTCAGTTAGTTTAGTTCAGTTTGCTGGAGGAGCAGTAGTTTAGTTCAGTTTTGATTGGGCAATTATTTTTTATATTGTAAAACTTGCAAAATAAACAAACCAAAACAGGGACGACACAATAGAAATCTTAATGTAAAACTTGCCAAATAAACAAACCAGAACTGGGACGACACAAGATAAACGCAAAGGCAAAAGAACTTATCACAAAGGCTGTTCTCAATTATTATTATTTGTGAGGGTTGTAGAAGAGAAACTGGAGTCAGTCAGTCAGTACCCAAACCCGCACTTCCTTAACCCTTACTGTACCAGCAACAGTGGTTTGCCGTCAGTAAAAAAGTAACTCGTCAGTACCAGCGACGGAGGATTTCCGTCAGTAATATGCGGTCCTTGTAACTGTCAGTATCGAGCGGTACCTGGTACCATGACTTGTACGCACTGCTTTGAGACCTTGGCAACACTTCTCAGGTTGGATCTAAGCTCCCACAGGCGAGTTGGGTCAGTACTCCTCCAACTTTCGGGGTGGGAGGGTATTCTCTCTCGACTCTGAATCCATTTTGGCCTCAATACCTGGTACTGGAGGGTATATTTATAGTAATGCCCTCTGGTACAGTAGGAGTTTAATGGTTAGGGAGCATCAGCAAGATACAAGGAAATGGAACAGAGATGATAGAAAAAGATTACCGGTACATATCATTTTACTGGAGGATATACAATATACCATACCTGATGACGTAGGTAATGTCAAATATTTCATAACCATCGCTATGTCATTTATATCAGGATTATTGCACCTGCTTCTTGTTCCTACACCGCTGTATATACTGCGTTATTATGTAGTTGCTGCAATTGTTTCTCTAACTCTTTCAATACGGGTGACGGTTTTCCATATTATTCTAGCTACATTTAAATGATTTTATGCAGCTTAGGAAGGATCTGGGGTAGCTATGAGGGTTAATTGAGACAGTTTGTAGCCTTTCAATCCCTAGAGGTCCTTCGTAAACTGAACAAAATCGTCTAATAGTAGCCAGAATAAAATTAAAAGGCCATCCCCCTTACTGAAAGGATTAATGAAGGGTGTTCCAGTGTGATTATTCTTCCATGATACAGAGTTCACATGTCAGCATTTAGAGTGCCGGATGCTTGCTTGTAATGTTTTGAAGCATTCACGAAAAATAGTGCAAGCAGTGTGTGTTTGTGATTCTGTCTTGATAGCATAATGCATTAAAATGTAAAACTTGCAAACAAAGCAAACAAAGCAAACCAAAACTGGGACAAAGACAATATAAAGTCAAAATAACTTATCAAAATCGCTATGTGGAAACAACGCTTACTAAAATATAATTTATGAAATAAAAGAACACAATCCACCACATAGGGTGTACATTACTACACGAGCAAGTTAATCGGTGTGAGTATCCTAGGTCCTTGGAGTGCCACATGTATTCGTTGATTTCATTAATTGAGTTTAGAAGTAAAGTTGGTTGGTGAAAAAATAGGAATCATGTGCATGTGTGTTGTGTGTGCATTTTGATTTCTATGGGAGTGAAGGAGACAAAAGGCAGAGCTGTGTGTACAAGTATCTACTGCACATGCCTGCCTATGCTTTGATACTGTGTAAGACAAGTGTAATATCCACTGAAGATTTGAGATTGGGTTGCATGTACGGTTACACTAATAAGTCATGTCTCAGCTGTCATTACGTTTGGCTTGCTCTGTGCTGTATTAATGTCTGTCAGATGTTGAATAGGGTGAGTAAATGTAAGAACAGATTTGTATATCTCACTCGCAAGGAAATAAATCAACTTTAGATACTGCCGATACCAATTATGGATCAAAATATATTTGGTGCCGAGACATAACTTAGGCCGCTTGTACAGTATTATTGAATACCAGGCGACTCCTTGGTGTATAATAACTTCTGCTCACACTCTTCTGGCTTGCTTGACTTTATATTCTTCTTTATAAAACAATAATTATATTCTTCTTTGACAGCTTTCTCTTGGCTTTATTGTCTGTCTTGCTTATATCCTACACTGTTTGTGTGGCTTAAGTAATCCTATGAGGAGTTTTTTTTTTTTTTTTTTTTTTTTTTTTTAGTGCGTGATATGTGCATGTCTGATCAAATTTGCATGTAAGTACTTAATATATCATTATTTTAAGTACACTTGGTCAAAATAGTATCTGCACCACTACGCTGATCACCTGGTGTGTACAGCTTAGTAGGGTTGGCATCTCCGTCTGCAGCTATATCCATGTTATAATGTAAAACTTGCAAAATAAACAAACTAAAACTGGGACGATACAAGATAAATGCAAAAAACTGATCAAAATCGCTATGTGGAAACAACGCTAAAATAAATGTTTGAAATAAAAGAACACAATGAACCACATAGGGTGTAGTACACAACTACATGAGCAAGTCAATTTGATCATCTCTGACACATGGATATACTGTAGTGCAAACCTATCAAGCTGTACACACCAGATGAGCAGCGTAGGGGTGCAGATACTTTTTTGACCAAGTGTACAATAATTTTCTTATTCATCTACTGTAATTTGATTTGATTAATGATTCATTGTAAATATAAATGTTATCAGTGATATAATACAATGTTGTTTGTACAATATTGTTGTTAAATATTCAGTATTCTATATTCCATTTGTCTGTACATTGTATTCTAATTATCTTTCTCAAGATTACTTTCTTTAATCTCCAATAACTATATGATAAAGAATAGCTTAAACTATTATTATTACTGATGAAGTTATTTTGATAGTAACAGTACTGTAATTCTAATGTTAGTCCCATTTGGCGGTCATTATGGTTGAGAGAAGATGGATGTGCGAGTGATTTTAAGTCTATCTATCTATCTATCTATCACTTCTGGCCTCCTGATCCCCACCTTCTCCTCCACTACTTCTCTTCTTCTCCCTCCCATACCCCATCCAACTATGTTTGCTGGCGCTTCATTCCTTACATTTAGCAATTCGTTGAAGTGCTCCCTCCATCTTTCGACTCTCTCTTGCTTCTCGGCTATCACTCGCCCATTCTTATCCCTCTCTAACTTTCTTGACCTCTTTCCAGAACAGTTTCATACACTCCCTCCATTTTACACTTAGATTCCTTCCAAATTCCTCATCTACTCTCCTCTTACTTTCCTTCACTACTCTCTTCACCACTCTTTTTATTTAAGTACCTCGCTCTTTTCTGTCTCTCCAAATCTTCATTCCCTCTACTAGCCAACCACTCTCTATACACTTTCTTCTTGTCTTCCACAGCTATTTTTACCTCTTCAGTCCTCCACGTTTTTAAGTGGTTTGATTAAATGGATTAGTGATGGTGTATAGTGTGATGACTGGTATAGTATTGTAGAGTGTGATGACTGGTGTTGTTATGTCTAGGTGGAGAGTTTAGAGCGACAGTTGAGGGATATGAGGCGGGAGTTGGCGTCGGTCCAGGCCAGTCGGGAGGCCTCACTGGCTGACACTAAAGCCGCCCAGGATAAGGTAATACTGCGACACTCACCGCAGCAACTCTCTATGTTTAGCACGTCAATGTCTTGTCTTGTCTTGTATGGTTTGTGTTGTGGTAAACTTACTTACACATAACTAGCACTTAACACAGTAACCTCCATGGATTATTTAATTGGTGTCCCAGGGACTACCAAGTCATTGGACTTGATTGGAGATTACAAAAATTACATAACTGTAGTTATCATCATCATCATCATCAAATCTGACGCCCCGCTTCCAGAGGAAACGCCCCAAGAGGGATGGCCATGGCAGAAACTGCCTTCAGGCTCCCAGACATGCCCCGACTGACCCACTCCACAGTGCCATTTCCACTAAGTGGATTATGACCATTAGCACTGAAGGAGCAGACCCAGAGCAGTCCCTCACCCGGATGGCAGTTCCACCACTGTTTTGCTATTTTATTTACCCCAGTGGGGCCCTGGCTGGAAGCATACCAAGCACAGGAATTTTCTGAAGATAGGAACCAGTGGTCCACTGCTCCAGAAGCTGATTACACCACCAAAGTGGCGGGCGGTGGGGTCGCCGCATCCCTACGCCAGAGAGAGAGAGGCCGACTTGTGCCAGTGGGCTGTGAGAGTAAGACACTAGGGAACCATGGGGCACACCATTATGGCCCCACTGCCTTCACCACTCTCAGGAAAAAAAGTTAGAAATAAGAATGATGATAGAGGTACCACAACTTTCGTACATAGAGATTTATAACATTCAAGAGTAAATTAGTATATAAAACTTGAAAACGATCTCAAAAGTTACTATTCAAATTAATATAACAACTCATTAAGATTGAAAATTATCGAAACGACAACACACTAAACAAAATCTATATGTGGAAAGTGCATTTAAATTTATCGGAAATTAAACTTTGAAAACAACAAATCTACACATTTGCTTCCTCAACAAGCAACATCAACGGAGTATATCCTTAACATTTAAGTTGATAGTGCATGTTATATGTTTAGCATATTTTTTAATTTTTAAGGGGAGATAGGTCGTTTTTCTGGACCCCCTTTCTCCCTTGTGTTTATCCCCATGAGTTTTGATATTTTAAGACATTCGGCCCATTAGTTTGGCGATTTTAACACCTTTAGCTCCATTTCGTTGTCAATTATAAGTATAGCCGATTTCCATATTGGGCAAGTTAAGCCACACAAGTGATTTGTCCGTCAATTTCTATGGGCAATTGTAGCCTGAACAGCTTCAAAATTTAAGCTCCGTAAGAATTAAACTACTTAACATAATCTTCCTCCCATCTAGTTTTCGATTCCAATGTGCAAGAGTCTCAAAATAAACGAGAAAAAAATTGCTCGTCAAAAATTGCCGGAAAATACGCTTGTGTGACCCTACCTTTATCTACAGTAGGCTACTTCAGTTTGAGCACCCTTTTCATGCATGGATGATCATTGAGTGACCTATATGCTTCAGTTTCCATTTTCAGCCCTACTTATGATTTACAGTACTGTATCTAACTATGCCAATTGACCACTTGCGAGTTTTGGTCCATAAGAAAGTTGGAGCTGTGGCCATCAATATTTAGCAGAATTACCAGCTAAAATACTGTCATAATATATTTATAACTGTCTTCGTGGTGCAATGCATAAGTGTGTTGATTTTCGGTTTGAGCGTCCTGGGTTCAAATCCCCGGACTGCCACATGTGTTTGTTAATTTCATTAATCGAGTTTAGGATTAAAGTTGGTTAGTGGAGAGAACATAATAATAAATACAATCAACCAAATTGACCATACTTTTTATCCATCAGAAACCCACATTATTGCATTTCTCTTTAATAGCAACGTTTACCGCCCCAACTTCCTTATAGATCGAAACTCGCAGGTGTTCAATTCTTGTGTATAAAAACCCTTCTTGTTCTGCTTTATCTCTGTTGTCCTGTGCCATGTTAAGGGGAGGCTTGCTTGGTTTTGTGGACCCCCTTCTGCCTCATATATAGCCCCATTAGTTTTGAGATTTTAAGATGTTCGCTCCATTCTATCTATTTATCTATTGGCGGACGTCGTGATCCCCGAAGGAGTGGCCACAAACGCTCCATTAGTTTGCCAATTTTAAGATCTTTTGTGTCTTTTAGGTGTAAATTTGTTCCTGGCAAGCGATAGCGAGCCTGTAATTTAGGAGGAATTGGCCTTTGGCCAAGACATTTTTCTACTGAAAAATGTACAAATTTATCTCGATGAGGGGTCTTGGGGAAATTTTTTAAGCTTGATGGAGGTTTTGGGAGAAAACTAAAGAAAGTAATTAATAGATAAATAAATAAATGAACACATCAATACCATCTCCCCTTAAGAGCAGCTCTTGGTAACCTCTTGTTTGTATATCTGTCTGTCTGTCTTACTGTGGCCATGTCTTTGTGTATTCAGTATCATGTGTGTTACTTAGATTCTGTCATATTATTTATTGTACATTATTTTATTACTTACTGACTTACTGTGTTATTTTATTACTTAGTGTGTCTAACATGACCTATTTCATTATGTTTATTTATGTGCTATTGTTATACTGTATAGGCCTACATGATTATGTTTATAACCCAGAATCAATCTCTGTTATAAGTCAGTGTCTTTATATTTTACTTGATCTATCAAAAAAACAAAAACAAAACAGGAGCTGCACAAAATAATAACAAAAGAACTTATAAAAATCACTAATTAGAAGATTAACTCAATGACTGGGGACTGTTATATAAAAATTACGGTCATGACTGCGGCACTTGTCATATGACAAGTGCCGCAGTCATTGTGTATATGACAAGTGCCGCAGTCATTGTGTTAACCAGATTATCCCTAACCCGGCCTTATAGTTAAGGGGAGACGGGCCATTTTTCTGGTCACCTTTCTTCTTCATACTTAGCCCCATTAGTTTTGAGTATTTTAAACGTTTGACCCATTTGTTTGTTGATTTTAAGACCTTTCGCCCAATTTTTGTTGTCAATATCAAGACTTTTCGTGCCCTTTAGGTGTCGATTTTTTTTCCTGGCGAGCGATTGCGAGCCTGTAATTGTGGAGGAACCGGTTAATAAATAGACGCCCCAAAATAAGCACTGCCCCCTTAACCCCATACCCCTGGCCCCTTGCTTTGCCTAGATCCGAGACCTGCGGGAGATCATCCAGACGTTGGAGAGCCAAGTGGATCGCCGAGGTGTGGCGGAGGTGGAGCTGAGGGGGAGGGTTACCGACCTACAGACGGCCCTCAGTAACGCTCACACACAAGCACACACACTCTCCGCTGAGGTAGGTCGTGTGCGCGGATATGTGTGTTGTATTTATGTGCTTTACTATAGTCTATTCGCTGTAAGTAGGCGATAAATCATGACCTCTATCCTCTGTAACTCAAAAAGGGCTAGATAAAATTGGCTGTAAATTTCCACATCAATTCCTTGACTGACTCTTCCCAAATGGTAGAAATATTAGCTTGATTACTCTAGTCGTTTGTGAGTTACAGAGGTTAGAGGTCATGATTTCTCGCCTACTTACAGCGAATATACTATATACCCTGTTTATTTTCAACTGATGGTTAATTGCAAAGTTCCCATTAAGATTTCTCAGAGATTTTGAAGATTTTATAATGAAATATGGTGGTAATTATTAAAACTTGGTCTTAATATGATGCAGAGACATAGTAGTTTCATATTTTGTTCATTAAGTAGCGAGAAATTAGCTGCTAAGGGATTCAATTTACCGCCAGATGAAATGAAGCAGAGTATCGGCTGGTTGTATGTTCATAATACTGCCAGGTTGTTTATACTACTTATGTGAACACTAACGAGAACTTGATTTACATTCATTACACAAATGTACAGTATGTATGTATGTATGTATTTATGTATGTACAGTATGTATGTATGTATGTATTTATGTATATACTCAGGCACATATCCCTATTGCTGGGGGTGGCCGACACGAGACAGAGCCCGGATAGAAACAACATTTAAAGTACCTATTCTCAGGGTCCGGGACCACTTTTGCGTTCCCTCGCCCATTTCTCCGTCTCGTCAAGTAGGAGAATTATACAAGGGGAGGAGGATTCCCAGCCCCCTGCCCCCAGAAGAAAAATTAGGACAGTAAAAGAGACAGTCAGAAACAGCTAAGGTTGTGTAGATGATGCCAAACCTCACTTTGGATAGGACCAGCAATTCTATTTTCACTGTAATCTGACTTAGGACACACTGAATACAGTACACACAACCACACATACATCTTACACACACACACACACACTCACAGGCATACACAGGATTTTACTCTCTCTTTCTGTGTTCTTTTTTTTTTTTTTTTTTTTTTTTTTTTTGTTCCCTAAGCTGCCTGGCCGAACAGCCCCGAGTCCCTGAGAAAGGCCATGGCCACGATCGGGCTTTCCCACAGAGCTCTCATTGAGTGTAGATTGTGTTGTTGGCGTAAGTGGTTGTGTGAAATGCAGTCTTCTATGATGTGTTTAATGGTATGGGGTGCTGTGTTACATCCCGGGCAGGCGTCGACAACGGAGTCATCCAGTCTCTTCTGATAGCTCATGAGAGCTGGATGGTGTCCGCATCTCAGCCTGGCCAGGTGGACTCTGTCCTCGCGAGGAAGGGAGGATTTGTTTTTACCTTCTGTGTTAAAGGATTTACAAACAATTACAGCATTTAAATGACACTCAGACAGACAACTTTGTTTTTACAACATGAATTATACTGGAATACAACAGGGGGCTAGGAATCCTCGTCCCCTTGTATAATTCTCCTACTTGACGAGACAGAGAAACGGGCGAGAGAATGCGAAAGTGGTCCCGGACCCTGAGAATAGGAACTTTATATGTTTCTGTTCGGGCTCTGTCTCGTGTCGGCCACCCCCAGCAATGGGGTATGTGCCCGAGTATATACATACATACAGACATACATACAACAGTTACCCAATCCAGTTTTGGTGTTCAAAGGAATCTTTAATTCCTTTTTGATAAATGCAGGAGTTGTACAGTATTGTTGAGTCTTTCACACGTTAAATATTTTTGTGTTTCTAATTTGATTGTTGTTGTTGTTGTTCCCCAAGCTGCCTGGCCGAACAGCCCCAAGGCCCCGAGTAAGGCCAAGGCCATAAACGAGCGCCCCCACAGAACCCTCCCTGCCGACCACAATAAAGCCTGGGTGACCGAAGCCACTCCATGGCGGGGAGCTGAGAGGGTGCGTAAACGCCCGGGAAACCAAAGCCCCACCCAGGGCCCTGTGCCCCTCAGCAATTATGAAGAGAAAGTTGAGGGGCAAAGGAATAATGTGACGCTTTAGCTTCCAATCTTGGTAGATTGGGAGGTCAATCCACGGAAGAGACGCCGTCACTTGAGATCTAGAAAATATATAAGTAAAAGGAACAGTCAGAGTAAGCTATGGGTATGGCAGAGATCGCTCAGCTCTCACTCTGATAGACCAGCCCATCACCATTCTAATTTGATTGTTGTTCAGATTTGTTCTATCTATCTATTGCCAGATGTCGTGATCCCCAAAGGGGTGGCCACGAACGAAACGGCCCCATGCACCTCTGTCCCCAGTTAGTCGACACCCCTCCTCCCAACCAGCACCTCCTTCATTCATATACTTCTTAACTCCATCCTTCCACCTCTCATTCTGTCTACCTCCCCCTCTCTGTCCTTCCACCTCACTCTCGTACACTCTCTCTCGCTTCCCATACGTTCCATATGGCCGAACCATCTCAAGGTGTTCCTTTTCACACTTTCCAGCACATCTACATCCACTCCACACCTCTCTTGTACATCCACTCCACACCTCTCTTGTACATCCACTCCACACCTCTCTTGTACATCCACTCCACACCTCTCTTGTACTTCCTCAGATTTGTTGTCAATTGTTAAATGTTTTGAATTTGTTGTATAATTTGAATTGGTTCAGTTTTGATAGAAGGGCAGGAAGACCCCCATTGAGATGGAGAGACTGTGTAAGAAAGGCTTTGGATGATAGAGGAATGACTATAGATCAGGCAGGGGAAGTGGTGGTGGACAGGAGTGAATGGAGAATGCTTGTGAATAGTTGAGTGAATACGTGGTCATTTGGAGTAAGGGGTCGGGCGCAAGTTGGACTAGATAATAGTCCATCAGGCGCCTGGCCCGGGGGGACGATTAATATGAAGGGTGTGCCTGGAAGTGTGGTGGGAAGGCTTGTGGCTTTGGCTCCGCTGCATGTCTGCCTGCCGAGATCGGAACCTCTCCGGGTGGTCAGGGGCCGGGGGAGTGCTGGAGCGACCTTGGTAACCCTGGTCTCTGGGTCTTCTCCAGGGTGACCTGGATGTGTGTGAGTTTGTGTTTTTTATCTGTGTGTATTTTTTGTTTTATGTTGTTTTTGTGTTTTCCCTGTTCTTGCTCTGTCTTGAGTCGGCTACCCCAAAATGGGGATTGGGCCTGAGCATATAGATAGATAGATAGATAGTTTTGATAAGTAGAATGTTGTTAAGTTTTGGAATGTTGTGAAGCTGGGTCGGAGTTTACTAACCAATATTAACAAAGTTACCATCAAAAGTGACTACAAGTTAGCATGGGTGTGGACAATTTATTCTCTAATGGGTTAATCCATCCTAATCTTCTACTTGTATTTACTTTTGGTGGTTAATATTGGTTAGTAAATTGAGACCCTAGTGAAATAATATTGAATGTTGTATAATTGTTGTTTTGTGTTAAGTTGTAGATTGTTACTAAGTTATAATTGTTGTTTTGTGTTAAGTTGTAGATTGTTACTAAGTTATAATTATTGTTTTGTGTTAAGTTGTAGATTGTTACTAAGTTATAATTGTTGTTTTGTGTTAAGTTGTAGATTGTTACTAAGTTATAATTGTTGTTTTGTGTTAAGTTGTAGATTGTTACTAAGTTATAATTGTTGTTTTGTGTTAAGTTGTAGATTGTTACTAAGTTATAATTGTTGTTTGTGTTAAGTTGTAGATTGTTACTAAGTTATAATTGTTGTTTTGTGTTAAGTTGTAGATTGTTACTAAGTTATAATTGTTGTTTTGTGTTAAGTTGTAGATTGTTACTAAGTTATAATTGTTGTTTTGTGTTAAGTTGTAGATTGTTACTAAGTTATAATTGTTGTTTTGTGTTAAGTTGTAGATTGTTACTAAGTTATAATTGTTGTTTTGTGTTAAGTTGTAGATTGTTACTAAGTTATAATTGTTGTTTTGTGTTAAGTTGTAGATTGTTACTAAGTTATAATTCTCCAGTTGAGTGCAAAAAGGCCTGAGGTTGCCGTTTAGTATTTAGAAATAGAATTCTTACTCTCCTAATTACCTCTCCAAAATTAGTTTTCTGCCCACAACTCACTCAAAGACAACTACAGAGGTTGAAGTAATTAAACTAAAGGTTTCTAAACACCCCTGATGGTCACAAAGGTTTTATAGTATCCCCAATAGGCTCAACACAGCTAACTCAAAGACAACTACAGAGGTTGAAGTAATTAAACTAAAGGTTTCTAAACACCCCTGATGGTCACAAAGGCTTTATATTATCCCTGTAAGGATGCAATCGCTGAAGCCCTGGTCAGTATTGGCTTTTCTGGACATTGGCCATTATTGCATTCAACTGGAGATTTGTTCCTTGAGTTGTTGAGTATTAATAATATGTTGGTGGTAACCTGTTGAGTGCATGACTAACCCTTCAGTTGGAGGAGCTGCGGTATACCAGGAGTGAAGAGCGACTCCTACACCCGGACTCAATCAGCGGGAGGACCAGGGATAGTGAGGAGGATGAGGAGGAAGAAGAGGACCAAGGGGAGGAAGGGGGAGGACAACCCCCCACCACCACCACCACCACCTCTATCTTCAATGAACTACAGGAAGAGACTGACCTTACCCTGGTACTGTACTGTATATTGAAACACCTCAGGAATTTTAGAGAGATATATTATATGAAGTATCATTGTCTTTTTACATTGGTATAGATTATTGATCACAAAATGAATTTCAAGTACCTGCAGTAGTAATAGTAATAAAACAATTTTACCAGATTATGAATTTCAAGAAGACCCTAAATTAATATTGTTACATAGTACTATACTTTTTTGTATTTATTATTTGTACTACCACTTGGTATATTAAAATACAAATTGAATTTGGAGAATATCTATAAAAAAAAAATCCCCAATAACCTTTTATTTTTATAATGGAATTATATTGTAAAACTTTCAAAATAAACAAACCAAAACTGGGACGAAGCAAGATAATCGCTGTGGAAATAACTCTTAATAAAATAAAAATCCAGCTTGACTATACAGCTTACCTTGTGTGTGTTTCAGCTTGAGATGATTGAGGAGCGTTTGGATCGTACAACTCGAGACCTTGAGACAGTACAGGCATCCTCCCCGACCCCTCTCTCACCGCCTTCCACAGCACGGTACAGTAACTCACCTTCACTGTTGTTTGTATCAGGGGTTGTGGAGTTGGTGTCACGGAGTCCGATAGTTTGGGGTGGTTCGGAGTCGGAATTGTAAATCAAAATGTAAAACTTACAAACTAAACAAACCAAAACTGGGACGATACAAGATAAAAGGTATAATAACTTAAATAACTTACCAAATATATATATATAAAATAATGGGGTATGTGCCAGAGTAAATAGATAGATAGATAGCATTTGTTTTCACCAGTTGGTGAAAACAAATATGAATTCAGCAAGCATTTAAGTTAACCCTCTCACGTCCTGACGCAATTTTTGAGCCTATTAGGGATACTTTAAAGCCTTTGTTACCATCAGGGGTATTTATAAACCTTTAGTTTATTTACTTCAACCTCTGCAGTTGTCTTTGAGTTAGCTGTGGGCAGAAAACTAATTTTGGAGAGGTAATTATAAGAGTGAGAGTAATCTATTTCTTATTGCTAATCTGGCAACCTCTGCGTCATAAGGATGTGAGAGGGTTAAGTTGTCGAGTTTCATATATTATCATAGTATAAGAGTACTGTACTGTCAGTGTCTATCTATCTATTTATATAAGAGAACTGTACATAGGCTATTTTGTTATCGTATATTGAGAATATGTAGAGTGAAATATTTTTCCATTTATATTCCAGAGATGTGACGGAGAGCAATGTGAGCGATGATGATATTAGTGAGGTATGTGTGAGGGCCCTGTCCCCCTCGGCTCTACACACCCGCCTGGAGGGACTGTTGACAAGGTTGGGTCGGGTCGTACACACAGCCATCAGACACATCACTCACACACAGGCAGCGTACACGGATCTCAAATTTAATCACCAGGTAAACAATATAATTACATTACAATAAGGATATTTGTAAATGGCCAATCAAGCCAAATATGGCATTATTAGCATCTCACGATTGCATTCAACCCTGCCCATTAAGCCACATCTGGAGAGGGATTCCTATATATAATCCAGAAGAGGAAACTTCAAGAGAAAGTTCCTTAGCTTTCCCTACCCCAGAGGAGGTGTACAGACCATAGACTGAACCTGGTTCTAGAACCAACCTTTTCTGCAGGAAGTCAAACATTAAGAAGAATGTATTCTGACCTAAAAGTGTGTGTTACAATGAAAACTATTAGAAATTATAATGTAAAACTTGCAAAATAAACAAACAAAGTATATTACTTTGTATGAGATGGAGGCAATCATTTATGTATTATAAAGCGTTGTTTCCACCTAGCGATTTTGATTAGTTCATTTACGTTTATCTTGTGTTGTCCCAGTTTTAATTTGTTTATTTTGCAAGTTTTACATTATGATTATGAAGAGTGACTACCATCCTCATTCAGAAACTGGGATTTACACTACTCAGGAATGAGGTATTACATTTTTTTGTTCATGGCTTTGAAGAATGATTAAGCAACACCCCGTTCTTAACATTAATCATCCATTACAAAACCCCAATGCACTTGAATAAACTAATGAAAGCATATGGTCCTCCTGGGATTCCAACTCGGGACACCACACCCAGAACATAAGCATCTAAACCATTAAGATAGTTTAAAAGTCTAGAAGGGTGTTTGTTCTAACCTTTTCATGTTATTTCCGCTTGTAGGAGGTTGTATCGGAGCGTGATGCAGCTGCGACTCGTTGGCGGGAGCAGATGGTGGCAGTTTAAAAGTCTAGAAGGGTGTTTGTTCTAATCTTTTCATGTTGTTTCCGCTTGTAGGAGGTTGTGTCGGAGCGTGATGCAGCCGAGACTCGTTGGCGGGAGCAGGTGGGGGCGGTGTCCGGACTGGAGGCCAAGGTGGAGGAACTACGTCACGCACACCCCACCACGCACACCACACACCTTAATGCACGACTAGTAACCACACGCAAACAACTTGACCATACTAATGCACAGCTCACCACCAAGGCTAGGGAGGTGGGTGCCACGGTTGTTTTATTTGTCCCTTCAAGCACATGAGGCCAGTGTTTTTCTAACTACTGTATCTCCAGACGATTATATTCAATTTAGGAATCTTAAGGAGGGTCACCTGCTTTTTGTTTTCTCCTTTTCTCTCTTTCACTGGCTTGTATCCATTTGGCCCCATTCAGCCTACTGTTTTTAAGATGTTTACCCCTATCTACCGCTCGCCAGGAAAAAATTGTCTCCCCGGGCCAGCCGCCTGATGGACTATTATCTAGTCCAACTTGCGCCCGACCCCTTCCCCCAAATGACCACGTGTTCACTCATCTATTCACAAGCAATCTCCCTTCATTCCTGTTTATTACCACTTCCCTTGCCTGATCTATAGTCATTCTTCTATCATCCACGGCTTGTCTTACAGTCTCTCAATCTCAATGAGGGTCTTTCTGCCCTTCTATCTCCCCTTGTATCTGACTCGCATATTCTCTTTGTAAGCCTTTCATCTTCTATTCGTTCAACATGACCATACCAGCTCAGCACCCTTCTGTCCACTCTGGCCGACAAATGTTCCTGCTGCCCCACTCTCCTACGTATCTCTTCATTCCTCAATCTGTCTCTACGAGTAATTCCACACATACTCCTCAAGCAGCTCATCTCCATCACATCCAGCTTTCTTCTCTCCTTTTCCTTCAGAGCCCATATCTCAGCCCCATACTTCACTGTTGGCACAACAATTCCTTGATACATTGCACTTTTTACTTTCATTCTGAGATTTCTCGTCTTCCACATACAGTCCATCCTCCTATAACACGAGCTCCTACAACGCGATCCTCCTTCAACACGAGGGGGGGGGTCCCAAATTACCTAAACCTCTTATAACCCGAGCCGAAAACATATAACGCGAAATGGCCTTGCCGAGTGCTTCAAATCCGGCACCTCCTCTTACTGCGCGACCCCCCCCACCCCCCACCTACAGCGCGATGGCAAGAGAGCTTCGGAGCTGGCCCAGCTGGGTTGACGGCAAGCTGAAACATCTCACTCAACGTACTGTTTCTTCATTCTAATTTAATTCGGTATATTTGTTTATCCAAACATGATCTTATAATTTACTTGCCTATTATTAGGAAGTAGAGTAATAATAGCCCACAGTAACGAATATCCAATTGTTGATAATAAATTAATGTCGGACAGTACGTTTGGTTAGATTTTGTCCACGAAACAACAACAAACCCCAGCTGTGACTATGCTTGGCGGTGAATGTTATTCCGATGAAATGGAAGTTGTATAGCCTAGCCTATATATTTATTAAGCTAAAAAAATACGGAAAAGTGGCAAAATTGAGGGGCCCAGTCCCATATAGAATTATCTCCATTTAAAGTGTTATTCCTACAACGCGAAATACCTAAAACACGAGGCGCAGTGCCGCCCCTAAACTCGCGTTATAGGAGGATGGACTGTACTTCCCATTGCTCCGAAAACCTTCCTTCCTTCCTTCACACACACTCTGTTTTACCTGCATTTCTATACCTCCACTCCTGCTTATCATTCCTCCTAGATATTTAAAACACTCTACTTGTTCCAATATTTCCTCATCCAGCCTCACATCTAGATCCACCCTACGATCACCCCTATTACACACCATTATTTTACTTTTATTGACGTTCACCTTCAGTTTCCTCCTCCCACAACCACACCAAACTCTTTGACTACCCGCTGTAGTTTCTTCTCAGAATCCGCCACCAACGCTGTGTCATCAGCGTGTAATGTTAGTCGACCTAAAATGTAAAGTGACTCAATAAACACTGAAAGATCAAAGTTAATAATACAGAATTAACTATACTGTACCCTGTTTCTTTTCATCTGACGGTAAATTGTAAAGTTTCCATCAATATTTCTGTTATTTTAAAGATTTTGTAGCGAAATATGGTACTAATTACAGTATATAAACTTGGTCTTAATATGATGCAGAGGCACAGTGGTTTCATTATTCCCCATTAATTATCGAGAAATCAGTTACTAAGGGATTGCATTTACCGTCAGATGAAATGAAACCGAGTATAGAATATTTATTAAGCGTTGTTTCCACACAGCGATTTTGATCAGTTCTTTTGCATTTATCTTGTATCGTCCCAGTTTTAGTTTGTAAATTTTGCAAGTTTTACATTATAATTTTGACACCAAGCTTGTGTTGACTGACCAGGTGGAGGAACTGCGCTACACACTGGGCACCACCAGAGACCAGCTGAAGACCAGAGAAGTGGAGCTGGACCGCCTACATAGCTTAACACCATCACACAGCCTACCAGACACAGCCACCACCACACAGCAACTCCTTGACACAGTGAAGCAGCTACAGTCAGACGTGACCCACAAGAATGACAGGATTGAACAGCTGGAAGTGAGTACAATTACCCATATTCCAATTCTCCCTACCAGTAAATGCCTACAGTGGCCAATAGAGGCGCTGAACGCAAGGTTTACCGCGGTACATTGTGGGAAATAGGCGACATCGCGGAACTATCCACCCTCCCTCTCCTTCAACAATTCTATGATATATGCAGTTAGTCGAAATTTCTGTAGCTGACACATACTTTGGTCTATGCATACTTTTGTTTTATATATTTTAAAATCACCCATATTCATAAATAACGTACTGTATATTTACAATACAAAGTCAGCAGGTATTTTCGTGCCAATTTTGTTATGATAATTAATCAGCTTATAATTATGTTTGTGGTCATTATCAGCTGCATATGGACTTTCCCTTTATTACTATACTATATAAGCACTTAGTGTAGTCGTATACGGTATAATAAAAACGTGTAGAATCACACAAAAATTGAGATAAACTGTGCATATCCTAGGTGTTGGGTATAGTGATGTCTACAGTTGTAGCTCTGGCACTAGTTCAGAAGCGTCCACCAAAGGTCTCAAGGAATTGTTGGTAGGGAGAATTGACCACATGCGAGTTTCAGGCTATAAGGAAGTTGGTGTCGTAAACATCGGTATTAAGCAGAACTACACTAATAAAGTAGATGTCTAATGGGTATAAAGTATGTTGAATTTAGTTGTATGTATTTATGAATGTATTACAACTGCATTTTAGCTGGTAATTCTGCTAAATATCAATGTAAAACACTCCAACTTCCTTATAGCCTGAAACTCGCAAGTGGTCAATTACCGTTATACTGTATAGTATAATGCTTTGCTAATCAGCATTATATATGGATTCGTCTCGTCATTGGGATTCCAACGGTTTATGAATATTTTAATTTTGACAATTTTTTAGGCCCAATAGGCATATTTTAAAGTTTAAAAACCCCATAGCCGAGTTATCTATATATGGATTTTGTTCAAATTTTTACCACAAGTACACTTTGACCCGCTGAATCGAATAGCGCAAACAGAATTATATATACAGTACAGTATATATATACTGTATATATATATATACTGTATATATATATATATATATATCCCAGACCCTGAGAGTTAGAACCTTTGATTGTTGTTTCTGTTCGGGCTCTGTCTCGGGTCGGCCGCTCCCAACAATGGGGTGTGTGCCTGAGTATATACATACATACATACATACATAAAAATACAGGGTTCCCATTAAAAGTTCCTTGTAGATACAATACAATGATATATGTTGATTAATTTATCCAGCCTTTAATTTATCCAGCCTTATGAAGGCGGTTGTCTACTAGCCTAGTGGAAATATAAAAAACAAAATTGTAAGGATCAGTAGTACAGTAATTCATTTTGTTCATGCTATTATTAATGATAGCTAAATCTTCAATGCGTATTGCGACATAGTGATTTTTATTTTATCTTTATATTCTGCGGTTCCTGTTCTGGTGTGTTTGTTTTGCAAGTACAGTACAGTACACCCTATGTAGTGGATTGTGTTCCTTTATTTAATATTGTTTTTTATTTTACTAAAGTGTTATTTCTACATAGCGATATTGATTAGTTCTTTTGCCTTTATATTGTGTCGTTTGTTTATTTTACAATTTAACATAGCCTACACCTTTTTTTTTTTTTTTTTTTTCCCCTCCTAATTTTACATTTTAATTACTATTGTTCTCCAGACTGAACTAAGTGGTGTGTGTGTGGACGGAGCGCTACCCCCGAGCTTGGCCGACAGTCTAGTGGCCGGGAAGAACGCTGAACTGTCCGAGTTAACCCAGCGACTATCTACGCTCACCACCGGAGTCTTGGCAGCGTTATCCCACCTCAGACAGTCAGACGTACCTCGGGCCTCACTCACGGTTAGTTAGCATCCTCATCGTTGCTATCTATCTATTTACTCAGGACCATTCCCAGTTTTTCTATTTTTTTGTTATCATACCTGTATTCGTATTTTTTCTTTTGCGTTATTTTATTTATAAATTATTATTTTACTTATGCGTTGTTTCCACATAGCGATTTTGATTAGTTGTTTTGTCATTTTACTGTGTTTGTTTAAGTTTTGGTTTGTTTATTTTGCAAGATTTACATTATATTACAGTATATTTGTTTAAAGTAAGGTAACCTGTTTGTGTTGTTTACAGTTAAAGCAGTTGTTGGGATCTGGAGTTGGTACATGTGGTGAGGGCAGCAGCAGCAGCGGTGACATGACCAGATCGCCGGAGATATTGAGGAAGTCTGCCCCCGACAACAACAACACCACCTTGCTAAGTCAGGTCAGTCCAGGGCAGGGGGAGGATAACAAATATATACGTTCTTACATGTTTGATACCAATAGTTTATAACCCCTTCACTACCATGATGATTATATTAACTTATATTCTCCCTAACATTAGACGATGTTATACGCTTTAACCCTTTGAGTACCAGCGACGTGTGTTATATTTTATTCTAGCTATATTTAGACGATATTATGCAGCTTAGGAAAGATCGGTGGTAGTTTAGAGGGTTGGTTGAGGTAGTTTGAAGCCTTAATATTGCTCGAGGTCCTTCCTAAACTGTAGAAAATTTTCTAATAGCTGCTAGAATATAATGAAAAGGACGTCACCGGTACTGTACGGATTAAGAGGGTAATATGGTACAGTACTCGGATGGTTTATTAAGATAGTATTTACTCCTCTAAGTCCTCAAGATATGTTTTATTTTAAAGGACATTGTACTGTATAATTATTTACTCCTAAGTCCTCAAGATATACTGTATTCTATTTTAAAGAAAATTGTATAATAGTACTGTAACCAGAATAAGACAATAATTGCGTCATCGTGCTGAAGGGGTTAGAATTCTAACATTATTCTTCGTTACAAGTTGTACAGTAAATATTTTAATTAAAAATGTAAGGTACAGTAACACATAATTCCTTCTGTTGCATAATCCACAGTGTGTATGTGTGTGTGTGTGTGTGTGTGTGTGAGAGTCCGAGTATAGGGGGTGAGACAGTGAAGCACGGGAACAAGGTGGCTTCAGAGATGGGGTCGCTTCAGGCCATGAGTGAGCACCGTGCCTCATGTGAAGACAAGATAGCAGGTGCTCGTTGTACTATGTGCTTCACATGTCTCACTCCCTAGACTGGAAGAAGACCTCACAGGTTTCACTGTTGATTGTACAGGCTCTCAGCAAGAGGGAGTAAGTTGGAATATAGGGGAAAAAAAAAATGTACATGTAAGTACTGTACTTCATTATTTTGGTAAATCTTCAATGCATTATTTCCACATTGTGACTGATAAGTCCTATTGTCTTTATTGTGTGCATTTCCTGTTTTGGTATGTTTGTTTTGCAAGTTTTTGCATTATAATTACAAAGTATAGTGGATTTTGTTCAATTATTTCTACATTTGTAGGCTGTTGATAAAGTTTTTAATAATAATAATAATATTTCTACATTTTATTTTGCTAAAGTGTTGTTTCCACATAACGATTTTGATAAATTGTTTTGTCTTTTTTTTTTACTGTGTTCGTCTAAGTTTTGGTTTGTTTATTTTGCAAGTTTTACATTATAATTATTGAGGTAAACTTGTTCCCCAGCCTGCTACTGTGAAGGGCGGAGGCATTGTGTCGTCACCGGTGCCGAGGGGAGGAAGTCACGAGGACCATCATGCAACAGTAGACAGTTCTCAACCCTCATCAACAGACCTCACTCTTATATCTCCACATCGGGAACCTCATCTATCGCTCTCAAAGGTAATGTATGGTGGATTCTTAGTTATTAAGATAGTTGTTAAATAGTTAGGTAGCTAAGTTAATTAGTTAGTTACCAGATAGGTCCTGTATTCAGCAATGGTACAGTCAGTCAAATAAGTGATGTCTCAGCACCAAGTATATTTTGATCAATAATTGGTATCAGCAATATCTAAGCATGATTTCTGCTTTTTGAGTGAGATATACAAACATGTTTCTACACTTAACCACCCTATTCAGCATCTGACATCTGGCATTTTCGCACCCTCGTCAGCTCCCCGCCTTGGAGTGGCTTCGGTCACCCGGGCTTTATTAGTGGTAAGCAGGGAGGGTTTGGTGGGGGTGCTCGTTTATGGCCTTGGCCTTGCTCGGGACCTTGGGGCTGTTCGGCCAGACAGCCTGAGGAACAACAACATCTGACATTTTTTCCTTTGCCCCTCAACTTTCTCTTCATAATTGCTGAGGGGCACAGGGCCCTGGGTGGGGCTTTGGTTTCCTGGGCGTTTCCGCACCCTCCTCAGCTCCCCGCCATGGAGTGGCTTCGGTCACCCAGGCTTTATTATGGTCGGCAGTGAGGGTTCTGTGGGGGCGCACGGTTATGGCCTTGGCCTTGCTCGGGGCCTTGGGGCTGTTCAGCCAGGCAGCTTGGGGAACAACAACAACAACAATATCTGACCTCAAAACTAATGGGGCTAAACATGAGAGAAAAGGGATTTCCATAAAAGACAAACCACTAAGGTATAGAACAGTGAGTAATTCATCTTAACATTTACTTTCCAGGTATCCCAGGTAACGGAGGAGAGCCATGAGGGTCGGTCAAGACCAGGCACCCCACACCACATCAACAACACCACCACTACTATCAAGGTCTGTGTACTGTACATACATTCATAACACAACTTTAAACCTTTTAATACATATCACTCCAGTTTATCTTTATTTTTGTTTACTTCATGCATACATACATACATAATGTTTATTAAAATGAATGATCAACACTCCAATACCCTTGGATACAATCCCACACGTCCTTAATCCAAGTCCCTTTATTTTATTGATTATTATTTAATAAAAATTGGTAAAGTATTTATTGAGTACTGTATTATTAACCCTTTCACGCACAGGACGCCATTTGAGCCTATTCTGGGATACTTTAAAGCCTTTGTGACCATCAGGGGTGTTTAGAAACCTTTAGTTTATTTACTTCAACCTCTGCAGTTGTCATTAAATTAGCTGTGGGCAGAAAACTAATTATGGAGAGGTAATTATAAGATTGAGGGAACTCTATTTCTGATTGCTAATCGGCAACCCCGGCGTCCACACGTGCGTGAAAGGGTTAATTTATAATATTATTTTCTGTCTTATCGTTTTACCTGCTTAGACATACTGTGCTATGCTATTTCTTATTTTGTGTTCGTTCTTGGTGAAGGAGAATGTTAAGAGTGGAGTTAGAACCATCAGTGGTGGTGGTGGTGGTATGGTGGAGGGTTTGGTGGTGGAGGAGAAGTATGGATCAATGGAGATAGCGGAGATATCTGTTCTGAGGGCGGAGGTGGAGGTGCTACGGCAGGAGGTGGACAGCCTTACACGATATCAGGTAGCCAGAATAGAAAGCCATCCATGGGGAGAGGTCCAGCCAAACTTTGAAAATGAAAAGTTGCCAGAATAAATATTTGTGTCTCTCTACCTGAGACAGACAGTAATCTATTTTATCTATTTACTCAGGTCCATTCCCCCGCCCCCCCATTTTTTTTATTTTTTTATCTGGGGGTGGCCTTTAACACCAATAACTCTTCATGAAAGCATATGATCCTCCAGGGATTTGAACCCAGGACACCACATAAATCAATCACATGGTGGTTTTAATAACAAAGGTGGCAGGGCATCTCCTCAGAAAGACTGGCCTACAGCTGCAGCAGCATGACCCTCGTGATGATGATGCTCCTTCTTGTTTACGTTTGTCCTGATTGCCGTGGTGGTCTGTCCTGTTGATAAAGCAGTGTTCTTGCAATCACTGGCGTCTGCGACCGTGTTTTGCCAGGTTACTAACACTTTAAACTTACTAACAGCCAATGAGTAGTGACAGATAGTTGGTCAGTAGTGTAAATGAGTAGGCTAGTCAACCCCAATGTCTCCTGGTGTCTCTTGGTAAGGATGCACCTACAGTCCATAGAAAAATGAAAACAAATATTGAAGGAGACATAAAATAGACTGCCACTAACAACAAGCAACAGTTCACTCCGTATCAATACATGTAGAGTACAGTAGTGTGGAATAACATAAGTGGGACACTTTCGTAAGTTTATTAGCACATTTTTTTTACTAGACCTATGAGCACCCAATTTTTTCTTGTGAAAGAATTTAACCCTTTCACGCACGTGTGGACGCGATTGCGTCCTTAAAGGATATTTTAAACCTTTGTGACCATCAGGTGTGTTTAAAAACCTTTAGTTTAGTTACTTCAACCTCTGCAGTTGTCTTTGAGCGAGTTATGGGCAGTAAACTAATTTTGGAGAGGTAATTATGAGATTAAGATAATTATATTTTGAATACTAAGCGGCAACTCCGGACCTGAAAGGGTTGTTATTGTCGTCGTTCCCTAAGCTGCCTGGCCGAACAGCCCCGATTCCCTAAGGAAGGACATGGCCACGGTCGGGCTTTCCCACAGGACTCTCAAGGAGTGTAGATTGTGTTGTTGGCATAAGTGATTGTGTGAAATGAGTATGGATGTGCTTCTGGAAGCTGGTTTAGAGTGGGCAGAGAGGTAGAGAAGACAGTATTTGTGTGTGATACCGTGTGCTGAGTGTTGTTACATATACTTATTAGTGTTCCGGAGTGTACTATATGTGTGCGCCACAAGCTATGAGACACTGATATTTGTAAACCTAGCTTAGCCATCCCTAAACTAACATTCTGTAAAAAAGAGTTGATTAAGCATTGCATGTAATATGTACAGTGCATGTACACAAATATAGCCCCCCCCCAAAAAAAAAAAAAACAACAACAACAACAACTTAATAGCAAATAATGATTCTCTTCTTGCCTGATTAGATATCCCATCAAGATTAATTTTTACGTTTTTCGAGCCTGTAATTGGCCTTTGGCTGGGACATTTTTCTACTGAAAAATGTACAAATTGATCTTAAAAGGGGGTCTAAGGGTTGTAATTTTAAGCTTGATAGAGGTCTAGGGAATTAACTAAAAATCTAAAGGGAGTCTAGGGGGTGTAATTTTAAGCTTGATGGAGGTCTAGGGAACAAACTAAAAAAAAAAAAAAAACTAAAAAAAAAAAAAAAAAAAAAAAAAATAATAATAATATGCCCCTCTGCCCTGGCCCCCACAGACCAGACTGGAGGGAGACTTCCACGAGGCCCAGCGGTTGTTGGAGGAACGCGGTGCTGAACTAGAGGCTCTGACGGGGGAGGTGGAGGATCAGTTGGCACCCTCACCACCACCGCAACACCTCATACGCGCCTGTACCACACTCCAACAACAGGTAGGATTCCGAGGATGTTCGGCCAGGCAGCTAAGGGAACGACAACAACAAAAGTTAGGTTTTTTTATCATGTGCGTTTTATTGATGCGTTATTTCCACATAAATTTGATACATCTGTGCTGGATGCTAGGGTGTATAGGGGTATTGGAGGGGGTCTGTCTGATCATTATGTAGTACTGTTGTAGCTATTAATTAAAGAAGTGGGTGAGGAAGGTGGAATGGCGAGGAGGGTGGAGAGGTTGCAGGAGGAGGAAATCAAGGAAGAGTTCAGGAGAGCAGTAGAAAGACGACTAGGTAGGTTTGACCTGGAGGAAGTGGAGGAGGTGAGCAAAGTGTTTAAGGAAGAGATGTGTGCAGCATGTGAGGAGGTGTGTGGAGTTAGGAGAAAAGGGAAGGGAGTGAAGGGTACAGCATGGTGAACAGAAGAGGTAAAAATAGCTGTTGAAGACAAAAAGAAAGCGTATAGAGAGTGGTTTTGTAGTACACCTTACCTATATAATGGCTATCTTTGAAAATATTTAGCGTATATTTTTTCATTAAGCTGAGTCATCTCTTCCCCTAGAATGCCGTACTTCAAGATAAACTGGCGGAGGTTGAGGGCAGGAATCATGAAAGGGACCTGGAGGTTGATGGTCTCAGGGAGGAAGGGGAAGAGTGGAGGGCGGAGAGAAAGCTGTGGGTGGAGGAGAGGAGGAAGGCGGCGGAGGAGCTTCACAAGTTAATGGAGGAACGAGTTAACTGGATCGTGGACCGGGAGAAATTACTAGAGGAAGTGAAAGACCAACAGAAAACAAAAGACCAACTCCGGAAGTTGTCGGACGAGATAGGGAAGCTGATATTTGAAAGAGAGAAACACCTGGAAGAGTCAAAGGAACAGCGAAAATTGACCGAGGAGCTCCGGAAATTGGTGGATGAAAGCGGAAAGTGGTCAGCGGAACGAGGGAAGTTGCTCGAGGAAGCGGAGAGGCACGGCAAGCGGATCAAGCAACTGGAGAGAGAAGTGGAGGAAGTGCGGAAGGTGGGACGGGAGTTGAGGAAGGAGGGAGAGAGACTGCACGGAGTATTGAAGGAGAGAGAGAGACAGGTGGAGGAGTTGATGGCAGATCTCAGAAGAAGAGAGACAGAGCTACAGGAACTGAAGGTAACGCTTGGGTTTTAAGCCGGTACCACACGAGAGCTTTTATAGTCAACATTCCATGATCAAAATTTTCTGGCAACATATCTATTATTTTGCACTGGTATCAGAAACTAAACTGATAGTAGATGAATTTGAGTAACAGACCAGTGTCGAGGATAAATGTTGAGTGAAAAAGCGCTCGTGTGATACCAGTTTTATTCATCTATATATACTCGGTTTCATCTCATCTGACGGTAAATTGAATCCCTAAGCAGCTAATTTCTTGATACTGAAGGGGGTACTACTTGCTTTTTATGGACCTCCTTCTCCCAAGAAAGACGTGGGATCAAACCTTGCGGTCTGATCTTACATCAAAGAACCTGACAAGTGAAGCAGCTCTTAACAGGGATGCCTGGAACGCCGCCACTAAGACGTGAGACTGGAATCGCACTTTGTGTGGACCACTCGGTCTTTAAATTAGTGTATGTATGAATGTGTATGTTGTTCTAGATGCAAAAATGTGAGTGTGAAAGTGAATTAGTAATGTGTAGCCTAAATTGCTTGTTGTTCTAGATGCAAGAAGGTGTAGGAGACACAGACGTGGGTCGAGAGACCAGACAGCTACACCAACGCTACAACCAGGAGATTACAGGTGGGTGCAAACCTTACAGTAAACCCATTATACGCGTAATTGGGAGATATACTTGATATTAATGACTCGTCTTTGGCTGGGCCAGAATTAAATTAAAGCTCTTAACCTGAGTTGCGTGGGGAAACTAGTATAAATCCCTATATTGTATCCTGGCCAGCCCTATGAGGGTCTCGTCATGTGGCTCAGTGGTCTGGTTAAACTACGTCAATAATTTTTTGTTTTTACGGTATCCTAGAATATGGATCCTGCGACTTGTGCATCAATTGAAGTGCATCCTCCAAGTAGGATTTCCCTTCTCCATAATATAAAGAGGAAAAGGTTAAGTTTCCTTTATCACAACGTGGTGTAGTGGATTAAAGCTTGGACACTCTTCCTGACTGTCGGAGGTTCGAGTCCGGCTGGGAGTATATAAACATTTAGTAGCTCACACGTTTTTGTGAGATATACTTGATATATTCCTTGAACGTGACGATAGTGCGTTGTTATGTGTGCGATTAGTTTGCTTGGGAAACAGATTAACTTGCTCATGTAATAATGTACACCCTATGTGGTGGTTTTGTGTTCTTTTATTTCATTATTTCATTTGATTAAAGCGTTATTTCCACATAGCGATTTTGATTAGATATTTTGCCTTTATATTGTGTCGTCCCTCTTTTGGTTTGTTTATTATGGAAGTTTTACATTATAATAAATTAATGTTTAAAAGAATAGTTGCATTAATTGTGCCCCGTGATTCGACAGCTTTGAAGGACCAGCACATAGTAAGAGAGAAACAACTGTGTAGCGACTATGAGGAGCGGATGGCCACACAGGTAAGGGTACACGCTGCATTATTTTACCATTACAGAGTTAAGGGGGAGGTTGTTGCTTTTTATGGACCCCCTTCTCCCTCTTGCTTAGCCCCCCATTAATTTTGTGATTTTAACATTTGCCCCATTAGTTTGTAAAATAACATTGTCTAAATATATCAATAATAAAAATATCACTTGTACTAAAAGGGTTAAAGTAAAAAAAAAAAATTGGCCTCTGGTAGTCAAAGGAGTAAGTTTATTATCCTGTGTTAACTGTGTTGGTGGTGTAATGGTTTAGATGCTTACGTTCTGGGTGTGTTGTCCCAAGTTCCAATCCCGGGAGGACCATATGCTTTCATTAGTTTATTCAAGTACATTGGGGTTTGTACTGAATTATTAATGTTAGTGCCACCCCCCACCCCCAAAAAAAAAATTAGAAAAATAAAATATAAAATAAAATAAAATACAAATAGGAAAAGTGGGGATTGGGCCTGGGAAATAGAAATAGAAAATAGAAGAACGGAGTGTTACTTCTCCTTTACATGCAGGTGGGTGAAGTGTCGAGGCGGCTAGCCAGGGAGCATGAAACAGCCGTGTGTCGCCAGAGAGATGCTTACCAGGCAGCACTATTACAACAACAACAACAGCATCCCTCAGGTCACCACAAACATACACAGACTGGCCAGGACGCGCACACGGGACACGACGCACATCATCCTCCCTCACCTACACAACAGGCTACTTGTGAGTTATATACCGGTTTTGTTGTATCTTAAGGGGAGATGGGTCGTTGTTCTGGTTCCCCTTCTCCCCCATCTTTAGTCCCATTTGTTTGCAGATTTTAAGAAGTTCGACCCACTACTTTGGCGAATTTAAGACCTTTCGCCCCATTTCTTTGTCAATATTAAGACCTTTCGTGCCCTTTAGGTGTCGATTTTTTTCCTGGTGAGAGATAGCGAGCCTGTTATAACTGTCTTCGTGGTGCGATGTATAAGGTGTTGATTTTCGGTGTGAGCATCCTGGGTTCGAGTCCACGGACTGCCACATGTGTTTGTAAATTTCATTAATCGATTTTAGGAGTATTGTTGGTTGTTGGAAGGAACATAATTTAATTTTGAAGGGGGATCTAATGGATGTTTTTATTTTAAAGTTTGATGGAGGTCTAGCGAGGAAACTAAAAAATAAATGAATATATAAATAAATAAACTAAGCCCAATGCATCCTGCGAAGGCAAGATGGCAGGGGCTGGTTGCAGCTAAAAGTATTTCACATGTCTCACTCCCTAGACTGGAACGAGACCTCACGGGCTTCACCGTTCAATGTGTAACGGTTGAATGTACAGGCTCTCAGCCTATGCCCGAGAGGGAGTAGTAAAAAAAAACATCAATTAAAATGTAAAACTTGCAAACTAAACAAACCAAAATTGGGACAAGGACAATATAAAGTCAAATTAAATTATCAAAATCGCTATGTGGAAACAACGCTTACTAAAATGAAAATTATTAAATAAAAGAACGCAATCCACCACATAGGGTGTACATTACTACATGAGCAAGTTAATCTGTTTCCAAAAAAAAAAAAAAAATACATAACGGTATCTAGAAACTAATCCGCATGCCTTCATAAGTTAACACTACTTGGGAGGTTTCTATATTCTATACGATTGATAATTTTTTTTCCAGCTGATTTATGTGCGTCAGTGGATGCAGCGGTGGCGCGGGTGAGGCAACAGTTAGAGGTGTCAGGACGGTTGGATGAGAGTTTGGCAAGACTAGTTGGTCGTAGGAGCAACGGTGATGAAGATACCCGAGCCTCTAGTGTGGCCAGTGATGCTAGTGGTGGTGGTGGTGGTGGTGGTGGTGATAGTACAGGGGTGGAGGTGGCATCACATATACAACGTCTCATGGCCAAGGTTCACCAACAGGGTATTGAGGTGAGGGCTAAAGAATTACCTACCGTCTTCTAATACAATTTCTGTGTGAGAACGTCCTCCTTAGCAGTAACTCATGTAAAGCCGGTATCACACGAGAGCTTTTATAGTCAACATTCGACCTTGATCAACATTTTTCAGGCAACATTTCTGGAATATTTTGCACTGGTATCAGAAACTAGACTGATGATAGATGAATTTAGGTAACCGAAATATTATACATGTTAACCTCATAAGCTGCCAGACCAGTGTTGAGGATAAATGTTGAGAGAAAAAGTGCTCATGTGATATTGTTAAACTTTATATATTACTTTCTTGATAGTTTAATGGTTATAGTGTGTAAGTTCTGTATGTGGTGTCCTGGGTTTAAATCCCGGGAGGATCACAGGTTTTCATTAACCCCTTCAGACATATATGACGCAGAGGTTGCCAGATTAGCAATAAGAAATAGAGTTCTCTCACTCTTATAATTACCTCTCCAAAATTAGTTTTCTGCCCACATCTAACTCAAAGACAACTGCAGAGGTTGAAGTAACTAAAATAAAGGTTTGTAAAAAACCCTGATGGTAATAAAGGCTTTAAAGTATCCCTAATAGGCTCAAAATTGCGTCATATGTCGGAGAGGGTTAATTTCATTTGGGAGGTTATTAGTGTTAAAAGTGATATTACTTAATGCTCAATTTTGACACTGATATAGCTGGTGAACTTAGGAGGATTAGGTCAACTATCTAACTGTCTATTTTTTTGTTTACCCGTTATGAGATGTTGACGTTGGTGGAGCTGGTGTATCTTCAACAACACCGAGGACAGTTAGACTCTACCCAACGGTCCCTCCTACCATTCTCCCCCCCTCCCCCCCGGTCAGCCTCTGTCACCCTCTCCTCCCCGGGCCCTCGGGAGCGGATGCAGCTCACCTCACATGTTGCACGGCTAGAGCAGGAATTGGCCGCCAGTGAACAGTCAACCAGGACTAAATGTAAGTTGGAAGCCATTCGAGTAATTTGTAGGTCACTGATGTTTGATAATTTGTCACACATTTTAACTTATACTTGTACTCCCCTATTATAAGTCTCTAGTTGTACCTCATTGTCGATTGTTGCTGATAGTGGCCGACTCGAGACAGAATCCGAACAGGGACAAAACAATACAACATAAAAAACAAAATAAAAAATTCACACACATCTAGGTCGCCCAGGAGAAGACCCAGAGACCAAGGATCATTAGGGGCCTCCAGCACTCCCTCGGTCCCAGACCTCCCGGAGAGGTTCTGGGCTCAGCAGGCAGACACGCAACGAAGCCCAACCACCACAATGCCCGCCCCTTACTTCCAGGCATGACTCAGCTCCCCGGTTAAACTAATGCGAACAAAAAAATCATGTTACTTTTCTCTCTTGTCCTTTCCTATTCTCTTCTATTTTCTCCCTCTTTTCTCCCTTCTTCTTTTCTCTCCCTATCCCTGGTCAACCTCCGTCACTCTCTCCTCCTTCAGCATGAGCAGAAACAGATGAGTGGCAGCCGAGTTACGAGGGGGAGCGTTGACGAGCCGTAGAGGTAGAGGAATAGCTGTGTGGCGGGAGAAAGTGAATGTATTGAACTGTAGTTTGTCGCTACGCTTCCCTTTTCTTATCCACTTGGCTCACTCTTCTTTCTCTTCCCTTTTCTCCTCTCCATTCCCTATATTCCTATTCGGGCTCTGCCTTGAGTCGGCCACCCCCAGAACAGAAAACAAAAACGGAAAAGTGGGGAATGGGCCTGAGTAAATACATACATACCCTCTCCATTCATATTTTTTCGTTCCATTCCCAGTGGAGGCGTTGGAGTGGCGTGTGGAGCAGGAACAGATGTCCGGGCGTGAGTGGCAGTTGAGTTATGAGGGTGAGCGTCGGAGAGCCAGGGAAGCGGAAGAACAGCTGCGGCGAGAGAAACTAAACGCAGCGGACCAGGCTGGGGAACTGACCAGACTCCGCTCTCAACTCTTCCTGGCACGTCTGGAGATGCAAAAGGCACAGGATGAGGTTAAGGCTCTCAGGTTAGTAGACAATTATATTTTATGAAATGCAGTCCAGGATTATGTCTCATCAGGGTGTCAAACAAAAGCTGAGTCCATTGTTTTTAGTCTTTATTATTGTATATACAAAGATAAAATTATGGTTTATAGTTCAAATTATGTCTTTGGAAGTGATAATAATTGTATCCATCAGAAACCCACATTATTGCATTTCTCTATAATATCAATGTTCACGGCTCCAACTTCCTTATAGCCTGAAACTCGCAAGTGGTCAATTGACTAGTGGTTGACTGATAGATAAATATAATAAAAGCACTTCAATATCTCCAACTTTGCAGTGAGAGCATAGAGAGCCGTGTGCGTCAGGGGGAGGGTCTACAGATGTCACTAGACGAGGAGCGCAGTAACTTCTCCCGAGTGTCCAGGGTTCTCTCACACCACCGCCGACACACAGCCAAGATCCAGGCTCAGCAGGAGGCTCATGTTAAGGTTACTGTCACACTTGGAGGTTTATTATGTATTTTAAACAGATTGACCCCTATGGGTGAATTATATTTCAAGCAATGAACTTACTAGTATAGGTCTCCCTCACTATCCATGCCCCAATTTATGATATTATTATAGGTTTTTAGGTGTTTGGGTTTTGGCTGGTCCCAGAAAGCATCCCAATTTACCCCATTAATTTTAGGGTTTGCTATATGATTGTTCTATTTAAGATCGGGTTTTCAGGAACGTAACCCAATCATATATCGAGGGAGACCTGTACTGTATGACTACTGCCACCATAGAACTGGTAGTCTAATGATTCGTTATGATACAGGACTTATGCTCGAGCTTGGAGACTGAACGAGAAAAGATCCTCCACTTATACGGTCAACTGAAGGAGTCGGACAGTCCACCAACCTCCCACGCCACCGCACTAACTGACCTCCAGGTACGCTCATCATCATCATCATCATCATCTTTATCCAACTCATACAGTGTAAGTATAAATTGAATCCAAAAATCTCTCTTAGATACCAGGATTTGAATGTGTGATATTGTGGTTATGACTTTAATAATCTTTAATGGAATTGATGCGGCGCCCGTCACCTGACGGGAGCCAATTTCCGGCTATTATGTGGCCTGGGAGCAAGACAAGCTGTTGCAGGCAGCGCAGGGGACCCTCATCTGGAGCCCACAAAGTCTGGGACCATACTGGTGTGAGAGACAGCCTTCTCTTACACCATTGCAGCATTACACATAGCCAAAACAGCTCAAAACCTCTCATTTTTACTATTTAAGTGATTTTGGCCGACCTATGCAAGAATGTTGCAAGACAACCAGACGTCGTACAGACATGATTCATGTGTCATTGGAAAGCTCTTTTACTGTACTTTCATGAATATATAATTGTATTACGGTCTGGCTCTTGTTTTTGCATGAAAATGAGCAGGGAATGAAGGAAAATTTAGGCCAATATGCCCATTCGTTTAGGAGTTAACTGTCTTGGTGGTATAATGGTTAAAGCGTGTAAGTTCTGTATGTGGTATCCTGGGTTCGAATTCCCGGAGGATCATGTGCTTTCATTAATTTCATTTCAGTTATTGATGTTATGAACGATATTAGTTAATAATGTAACTACTCTGTAAAGCTTCAATATACGCTTCTTGATAGCTTAGTGTGCAGAATTTTGGTGTGAATATCTTAGGTTGGAGTCCTTGGAGTACTGTACCACATGTATTCGTTACTTTCATTGATTGTATTAGTTGGGTTTATTTGTAAATTAATTGTTGAGTTGGTGAAAACATATATGAAATTCTGCAGATGAAGCTAGTGGTGGAGAAGGAGCGTCGACGCGAGGCTGAAGCTGCTTTTGAACGTGAGCGTGTACGAGCGGCAACGGAGCGAGAAGAAAGTCGGGCGGAGCAAGGTCGTGTGAGGGTGCAGCTGGGGGAGGAACAAGACAGAGTAACACAACTCACCAGGACCGCCAGGACTAATGAGACACACAGGCAGGACTTGCTCAGGAAGGTTAGTCAATATATAGTTCACCAAGATTTATTTAACCAAATACTGTACAATAAAGACTGTATCACACAAGTGCTTTGTATGTTATTTCTGTTCAGGCTCTATCTCGAGTCGGCCACCCCCAGCAATGGGGTATGTGCCTGAGTGTGGGGGTCGGTCCATGCTTTTCAGTCAAGACATTTGACCACTCTTTAGGACAAACTCCAAAATACCAAGGTAATTATCCAAACAGCTGATATCCAGTTTAAACTATCATCTTGGTTTTTGGACAAAGTTTGAAAGACTGAGGTGTTTCAAATTTGCAGACAGGGGCCCAGAATTTGTGTCCTAAATTGTTCTACAAGTACGGAGTGAAAAATATATTTTTTGTGTTCACAATCTAAAAAAAAAAAAAAAAAGGGGGGTAAGTGCCAGAGTACATACATACATACATACATACATACATACAATCTAACAGCTTGAAAAAACTTTTTGTTTCTTTGTTTTAGTTGAGGGAGGAGAGAGAACGAGTGCAGCAGTTGGAGAGCCGAGTGCGAGAGTGTGAGTGTGAGGTGAGGAGGTTGGAGGGTGAGGTGAGGACCCAGAGTGAGGTACACCGAGAGGCAGCACAGAGGCTCAGGCAGGAGGCTCACACGCTGCACATTGCTCACACTCGGGCTCTCAACAAGCTTGTGAGTTGCTCATTATCTTTGTTTAGTTTTGATCAACTATTTTGTGAGTCTATCCTTTTGTGTTCATTAAATCTACAGGTCTCCTTCGATTATAAAAATCCTAGTTTAAATACATACTACCCCTGTATTATACATACTACCCCTGTATTATACATACTACCCCTGTATTATACAGTATTGCACAAATTATGATATTTCTTTTATTTCATAATTATATTTTGCTAAAGCGCTATTTCTACATAGCTATTTTTATTAGTTCTTTTGCCTTTATATTGTCTCGTCTCAGTTTTGGTTTGTTTATTTTGCAAGTTTTACTATTTAATAGCCTGTGGTACAATGGTCATCACAATTGAAATACGAGATGACGGAGATGACCATTAGATTAACTTGCTCATGTAGTAATGTACAGTTGGGGTCATAATTCCCTTTCCACCCCTAATGGTTTAGGGATCGAGGGGTGGAAAGGGAATTACCCTAGTGGATTGTGTTCTTTTATTTCATAAATTTTATTTTAGTAAGCGTTATTTCCACATAGCGATTGTGATAAGTTATTTTACCTTTATCTTGTATCGTCCCTGTTTTGGTTCGTTTAGTTTGCAAGTTTTACATTTTAATTTTAATGTGTGTGTTCATCCCTAGGGTGAGGCAGAGGCGGAGGTGTGTCGGGTGAGGCAGGAGGCGAGTGAGGCGTTGAGAGAGGCGGAGGTAGGCAGCAAGCGGGAGGGACAGCTGAGGCAAGAGTTAACCACCGAGCGCACTGCTAATGAACGTCACGGCCTACCAGCGCTAGCCAGGCTCAAGGTTATTATTATATCTCTCACTATACCCTGTTTATTTTCAACTGGCGGTAAATTGCAAAGCTCCCATCAAAGCTACTCGGTTATTTTGAAGATTTTGTAGTGAAGTATGGTGCTAATTATATAAACTTGGTCTTAAGCCCCACCCATTTTGAATTTTCGATAAAAGGGAGTTTACTGTAGTAATAATTTTGTTTCCTTCTCTACCAGAGTGTGGACGAGTTTGTTGGTGTACAGTTGCAAGAGAACCTGGAGTTGTGTAAGTCAGTGTTGCGACTGACGGACCAGAGACAGGAGGCCCAGGTCAGGATACACTCACTGGAGGACACGATCGACCAACTCAACTCTCAGCTGCGGCAGGCGCATAGGACTTCACAGGTTAATAGGGGACTAATACATTATATAATTTGTGTGCTGGACAATTGGACAGAGATCATTGTTCATATTAAGTAACATTGTTCTTTACACTTATAACCCCTAAATGAAAGTACTCAATTACTGTATTGTTTTTTACACCAACCAACTTCACATCTAAACTCAATTAATGAAATCAACAAATACATGTGGCACTCCAAGGACTCGAACCCAGGATACTCCCATCGAAATTCCGCGCACTATGCATTACGCTATCAAGACTGAAATTCCGCGCACTATGCATTACGCTATCAAGACAGTGAAAGCATGTGATCCTTCCAGAATTGGAACTCAGTACACCACATACAGAACTTACACTTTCTAACCATTACACCATCAAGACAGTTAAAGGTTTAGCCCATGACCACATTTGATATCTATTATCTATAAGCTGCATATCATTTGTATAACTCAGTTTAATTTTTTTTGTAAAATTTGCCTAAGAAATATGGACAAAGCCTTAGCATTTTTTGAATGATTATATATTTGTTCCATATCTTATTTTTTGTTGTTCATGTTGTTAGAGTGGAGAGATGGGAAACGTGGATGAAGCCGCGAGGGAGAGAGAGAGTGAGGCGGTGAGGTGGGAGACAGAGCGGACATCACTGTTGAGGATGGCTGAACTGAGAGAGTCGGAGCTGACCAGATTAAGGGCACAGGTTCGAGTCTTACACAACCCAACAACAACAACATCAACAGGATTGGCGGTGGATGAAGAAAGGGTTAGTACCAACGTTGTGGACTTAACCCTTTCCGTACCAGCGACGTCTGTTTAACTTTATTCTGGCTATTATACTTAGTTTATGTAGGGCTCCCAGCAATTAACAGGCTTCGAACTATCTCACCCTAACCCTTTTTGCTACCGCAGATCCTTCTTAAACTGCACTTTTGACCTCATAAGCAGCCAGACCAGTGTTGAGGATAAATGTTTAGGGAAAAACCGCTCGTGTGATACAAGCTTAAGTGTGAATTAATGATTGTGTTTCAATGTTTGTTAGTGACTATACCATGTTCCCCCCTCAGCTGCAGTACCTGTATGGCCGGTACCTGACAGCAGAGCACCGTGTGAAGGCTCTCACCTGGCAGAAAAGGTACTTGTTAGTGGTACTACGAGGGTACACCACTACTGAGACTCATACCTTGGCCCGGCTACACTCTATGGCTGCACCATACCTACCTAACACACCACACCGCACACTGCCAGCACAGACCCCACCAACACCACCACTACGCCCAAGATACACCTTCAGGTAAGTGTCCAGTCCATCAAATGTTAAAACCAAGAATTGTATATATTTAGTTTGCAGAAATAGGCTCTGTGTAATCTGTGATATTATAGGTAATACATTTTACCTCATAGTGGTGGTAGTAGGCATTTTGTTAATGTTAAATTATATACTGTATGTATGTGGCTGACTCGAGGCAGAGCCCAAACAGGGACAACACAACATAAAAAACAAAATTCAGGTCGCCCAGGACAAGACCTAAAGACCAGGAATGACTATGATATTAGCACTCCCCCCGGCCCCAGACCTCCCGGAGGTGTTCCGGTCTCAGCAGGCAGACACGCAGCAGAGCACACCACAATGCCCGCCCACTTCACACCCAGGCATGACACCTAAAGGGCACGAAAGGTCTTAACATTGACGAAGAAATGGGACGAAAGGTCTCAAAAACACTAAACTAACGGAACAAACGTTTTACAACCTCAAAACTAATATGCTAAACACGAGGGAGAAGGGTGTCCAGAAAAAGCGAGTAGTACCCCCTTAACGTTATGCTACTTGTCGTCCCCAGAGTGGTGGCGGTGGGTGTGGTGGCCGTAGTGAGGATGAGAGGATTGGTGGAGAGGTACAAGAGGAAGAAGAGACTAGGGTGGAGGGTCATGTTCTCCGACTCCGATCAACGCCGTACTAACACACGCTCCCCACTGCCATCCATCATCACCCCAACACCAGGTAAGAGAGATGGTTCATATTGGTTTCTATAATCGGTTTCTTTTCAACTGACGGTAATTTGCAAAGTTCCTATCAGATTTTTTTCAGTGTGTTGGTGGTGTAATGGCTTAGATGCTTATGTTCTGGGTGTGGTGTCCCGAGTTCGAATCCCATGAGGACCATATACTTTCATTAGTTTATTAAAGTACATTGGGGTTTGTAATTATGATTAATGTTAAGAACGGGGTGTTACTTAGTATTATGAAGATTTTGTAGTGATATTTGGTGCTAAACATATAACTTGGTCTCAATATGACGCTTCGACATAGTAGTTTCATATTTTTCCATTAAGTATCGAGGAATTAGCTGCTAAGGGATTCAATTTACCGTCAGCTGAAATTAAACCGAGTATAGTTTCTTTACTGTAATTTTTCCTCTGACCTCTTCTGCTCTTTTTCTCTTTCAATTTTATGTGTGGTTAGCCATAATAATGATCAGAACAGTGGTGTGACCAGTTATTTTTCCTCATTTTTATATTTTCTTCATGGTTTGACCTGGTAAAGCCAGAGTATCTTCTGTAACTTGGACCAGAATTATCCCTTTTGAAAGTGAAGGACGGAGCCATATATACTGTAGTTACTACAGTGTTATTAAACCATTTTGATTTAAATAGGACTTCCAATATCGACATTTTTCTTTTTGTTACAGAAAACAGTCGGCCCGGTTCATCCTCCAGTGGTTTGCTCAATGTGAGAGTCTCGGACAGAACTGTTGGAGGGATGACCATCGCAGTAGAGTCTGGTAGACGATCAGTAGAGGGATATGCTTACGGTGTTACAAGTCCAACGGTAGAACGGACTTATGTGGGAGTAACAAGTCCGACAGCAGAAGGGACTTATAGGAGGCCCATGAGTCCGTCCATAGAAAGGCCCAGTCGACCAGATTATATCAGGCTAAGTAGAAGGACGGAAGGATCAGTTAATATTGGTGGCAGGACAAGAAGCTTAGAAGGATCACTTGATATGGACGGCAGAACGAGAGGGTTAGAAGGAGCAGTAGATATTGGTGGGAGTATTGGGGGAACCAGGATTGCTAGTGGGGTGTATGGCGCGGTAGGGGGCACTAGCAGGCGGACACAATGGGCGAGCAGCGAGGCTTTGCACCACGTCGGAACAACAGGAACGTCAATGGGCTCACCGGGAAGGGTATATGCTGGGGCAAGTGGGGGAGCCGTGGGAGGGACAGGCATACCTGATGATACTGAAATACATAGAAGAGAAGGAGTACGTCTTAGAGATAGGGCACATGGTGGGGCAATAGGAGGGACAGAACTACATGGAAGGTCTGGGGTTCATGGAGGAGCCATCAGCCGCTGGTCCACCGGAACATTACCGAGAGAACTGGCGCAACCCACCACCCCGAGAGAGATCAGAGAAGGAGGAGGAGGAAGGGGTTCCGTGAGCTTTACTGGACAGACGCCACCCACCAAGGAACCTACATCACCTGGATCCCACATCACCACTACCAGAACTGAATCACGTTCACACAGGTATGTTCACCTTTATTTTTTTTAATAGGTGTTCTTTTATTTATAATATTATTTTACTAAAGTGTTGGCGATTCTTTGATAAGTTCTTTTGTCTTTTTACTGTGTTCGTCTAAGTTTTGGATTGTTTATTTTGCAAGTTTTACATTATAAGTAGTATAACCAGACAATTGAGTCACAAAATGAGACTCTTAACGGGCTGGCTTCAGCAGAAGCTATGTATTAAGTGACATTTGATATGGATCAGAGTCATGTAGGGAGGAAAACCTAGGATATGCGAGTCCCACCAGGTTGGGATCAATGTTGACCAGTAGCTATGCCCTTTTATGCAAATTTATTTTAATTTTATACTCTGACTATTCTAACTTATGACTTAAATTGCTTCAATCTCCATGTGTCTAGATAATTTGGCTCGAACATTCCTTGATTTTGGCCATGTCACTCTTTCAACTCTGGGGGAGGCACTCGTCACTGGCAGTATTGTCTCCCTCATCCACATGGGAAAAAAAAAAAAAATAGTACACTCTACTCCCCTTGAAGGGTAAGTGTATGCTTCGTGTATTAGAATCGCAGTGACCTTTACTTTAGATATTGTGGCCTGTCAAAGCGGATGATATCAACAGAATGGAACGTACCAAGATGAGAATGGTGAGGGATATGTGGGGCCAAACCACAAGATAGGATATCTAGTGAATAGCTGAGAAGACGGTTAGGTATCAAGAGTATCCGTGATGAGATGTGTATTATTATGTTCCCTCCACCAACTGACTACTCTTAAACTCAATTAATGAAATCAACAACAGGCTTGGATGGCTTGGATATGTAAAGAGGATGGATAAGCTAAAGTGGATTAGAAAATGCCAGTGTGTGAATGTGGAGGGAGCTGCATCAAGGGGTAGACCTAGAAAGATGTGGGATCAAACTACTGTACTGTATATGCTCTGATGTCTAATTAATTATAAATACCTGTCAAGTGTGGCAGCTCTGAACAGGGCTGCCTGGAACGCCGCCATTAGGATGCGAGACTGAGACCGCACCTCGTGTGGAACACTCGATCTTTTGACTCCCACTTCTTAAAGTTACTAAAATCTGTTAACCCTTTCAGGTCCGGGAGTTGCCGTTTAGTTTTCAGAAATAGAATTATCTTAATTACCTCTCCAAAATTAGTTTTCTGCCCACAACTCGCTCAAAGACAACTGCAGAGGTTGAAGTAAATAAACTAAAGGTTTCTAAACACCCCTGATGGTCACAAAGGTTTAGAGTATCCCTTAAGGACGCAATCGCGTCCAGAGGTACACGAAAGGGTTAATGAAATGATGTATGTACAGTATATACAGTACACAAGCACATACCCCATAGCAGGGAGTGGCCGACTCGAGACAGAGCCTGAACAGAAACAAGAAAAAATAAATAAAAAAGTAATAATAATAATACAATAGCATCGCCATACTGAAGGAGATAGCCTTACTAATTGAATATTGCAGAAGCCTGTTCCCGGAGAGCAAGTCGAGGAACTGGAACGAGTACATTGAACGCGTGGACAATATCAACACCACCCTCGGCTTCTACCCCAAGCAAACCTGAACCAACTCCAAATGTCGACAAACTATACTCGGGTTAATTTCATCTGACGGTAAATTGAATCCCTTACCAGCTGATTTATCGATACAAACATATGAAACCACTATGTCTCTGCATCATATTAAGACCAAGTTTATATAATTATCACCGTATTTCACTACAAAATCTTCAAAATAACTGAGAAATCTTGATGGAAACTTTGCAATTTACCGTCAGTTGAAAAGAAACCGGGTCTAGTGTACTGTTGGAATATAAGTCATAGCCGCACCCCTAAGTATCTTTTTGTTTGTAACATTGTGGCATCCAGCATTCACCAAATTTATTTAGTTATTTTCAGGTACTTTTCTATATACTGTATATACTTTTATCAGCATTTGGTACGTAGGGATTATTATTTAGATGACCATAAGTATCGGAGCCCAGAACGACCACTGTATCCGGTAGTCAACTTAGTTCCTGCTACACTCAGTTATAGGAACACTTAACAGTTTACTGGAAGAAAAACAAGAAAAATAATGCAATTTTGCCAAATATTTTTGTTTCTTATGACATAGTGCAGGATAATTAACACTATTGCATATACGAAAACTGCGTCATAGGTATGTAAGAAGACTAAGAAGTTTGATTTTTTAGTTACCGTATATATTTTAGTACAAGACAAGATGGAGTAAACTTGATGAGATTATGATGTTTTTAGTTAGGATTAATTTAACCTAGTTTTTTTTATCGGAATAATGCACCGTAGGATATATTTTATTTAGGAGTTTTATTCAAAGTTTCTTATTATAAACATTTGACATTAGCGTATGCATTTTATGGTTTATTTATCAACTATGTAATCTTAGGATATTTTTTTAGAAATCGAGCATATAATAGTGTTTTTTATGAGTCTTGCAATTGAAGAGTTATTTGTTTTAAGAGACATAACTTCCCGGAAAATATATTATGCATGCTTTACGCTTCATGAAGTAAAAAAATAAAAATAAAGTGGAACTGAATATAATAGTCTATTGAATAAAATACAGTAAGGGTATACAGTCTATTGAATAAAGTACAGTATGGGTGGTGGCTGACTAAAAGAGAGTGGGTGGTAAGGTTGGTAAGATGCACAACTGATGAGCACCATCCAGCTCTTCTGAGCTATCAGAAGATACTAGATGACTCTGGTGGGGACGCCTATCCAGGATGCGACACATCACCCCATACTATTAAACACATCATAGAAGACTGCATTCTACACAACCACTTATGCCAACAACATAATATACACTCCTTGAGAGCCCTATGGGAAAGCCCGATCTCGGCCATGGCCTTCCTTAGGGACTCGGGACTGTTCGGCAGCCTAGGGAACAACAACTAGTGAGCCAACTCCATAGAAGTGTGTAGGTTTGAGTCTAGCCAGTGGAGAACCCACATAAATACCACCCACCCAGTTAATGGTCTGTCCACTGAACCAGTAGACCAACTGTTAACAAAGTACAGTGTAACTAAGCTAGTCAGGGTACACTTTATCATCTTGGCTCAATTATAACTTTAAGTTGTATGTGTCAGATGGTGTAAAGGGTATGGGAATGTAAAAACAAATATTTGAATGACTCCCATAATAACTAAACTGAATCTGTTGAATGCTGGATGCCATTTTCTTAATAGGGAACACTTTGCACAGTGAATTATCTTTGTATCAAATGTACAGTACTGGATGTTTACTATAGGATTATAATCAAACTGAATTGTTGTTACCTTCATTACCAAGCTTAGTACAGTGTCGCAAGCGATTTTTCCATCAATTTTTACGAGCAATTGTAGTGTAGCAGGCGTAAAATTTCAGTTATATCAGAAATCAGCCACATAATCAACCTTCAGTCTAGTTTCCGATCCCAATATGAAAAAGCCTCAAAATATCACTAGAAAAAACTTGCTCATCAAAAATTGCCTGAAAAAGCGCTTGTGTGACATGGCTTTAGTGGAGTGAGCCGACTGCCATCACTAACATGGCAGCCACTACAGATAATTGTAGTACGAGTTTGTTAGTTTGGCACCATCACTGGTCTGGGCTTCCAGGGATTGGAGACCATCAATGTAAGGCAGATTCCAGACGTTAAATTATAGTAACGGTTATATAGCAAATTGTTCTTGTAAGTCAATCACGCTAGGTTTCCTTCCATATATAATATCATGGCGTGGATATAAATCAGCTATATAATAATTATAAACTAATGTAGCCAACTAATCTGCGGTAGCTAATCTTCCACATCACCTGTTATATTTGCTGTGTTTAGTGCGAGTGCGTAGGTGGACCCACAAAGACACGATGCACACTCAACCCTGTGGTCTACATAACAGGTCCCTTACTAGAGTCACATGGCATAAAAGAAAAGTAAAAATATATAGATAATAGGGTCTGTTTATGTTATGTAGATAGGAATGGAAAAAAGGTAGTTTGATAGAGACAAGAAAGAATATTATGAAAATGGATAGAATAATGAAATAATCATACATTGGGACATATTATGGCCACAGGCTGGAGTGCGGTGGGTAGAACACTCCCCTGCAAACTGAGAGGTCAACGATTTGAGGCTTAGGCCAGCGAGTGTGTGTTATTGGCAGACAACAGTGCTGTGGTGGACGGTGCGGTCTAGTAATCTGTGGCAACTGTCCACTGAACTCCTTGTAACAGGGCACCCACCCTAGCCCCACTCTTAAGCAGGGAGTGCATAGTGGTAAAAACTGCATCATTATCATCATTGATATGATTAGAATAATGATATATTAACAACGCGCACCAAAGCAAGTCATTAGGTTGTACTACGATCTATTAAGTTCTTTATATTAAGCTTTTTCAATGAGTTTACCCTGCAATACAAAACTAAAATAAGTGCGTTGGGTAAGGGTACTAATTGACCATGATGCAATATGTGTGTTGTAATTCCATGTTTGAGTGCCATATAATTATAGCAATCGTAGTATTTTCCTACAGTTTTATTCCGTTTCATAACCCTTAACAGTTTTATTCCGTTTCATAACCCTTAACAGTTTTTTAATGATTTTGCCTCTTCGAGATAATATGCTATTAAAAGGGGTAATTATGGACAACTGGGGCAATTGAAGACAGTTCATTAAAACCTCTTACAATTAATCAGGATTTCTGTCTTTAGCAAAATTGCTTTAATTATTTAATCTACAATATTATTTACTCTTATAATATATCAGTAAATACAGTAGTTCCATACACTACACTATACTGTATATACTTCATACATCGACAAACTACAACACATCAGGAAAACAAAATTTACATCAATAACAATGTTTGATTTTGATATGGACTATGTTGTAGGTAATGAATTTAGTATTTACTTGTACAATAATATTATTATTTATATTCATGTTTGTGTATCAATGATTTCTTAAGGTTATTTATTTATTTATTTATTGGTTACATCTACATGGTCTAAGGAATATGCTGAGTGTGGGGTCAGCTATCTTAACCCTTTCAGTACAAGGGATATCTATTTTGCTTTATTTTGGCTACCACTACACAAGTTTATGCAGCTTGGGAATGGTCTGTGGAAATCCAATAAACTTTTGGATTGCCACAAATCCTTCCTCAACTGCATAAAATTGTCTAATGATAGCCATAAAATAATGTGTGTTGTCTTATTGAAAGATGTTAACAAGTGAATTTACATTTATATGTTAGCTTCTGTCAGGCGATTATATTTAGCTTGGAAGGACCTTTATAAGCCAAAAGTGTTGATAATGTAATGATCTTAATGACACTTATATATTATATATATAATAATAAAGTTTGTTATGATCATTACATTCAGTAAAGCCAAAGTCTTAACTAGTTCAGCGGGGTATCAAAAATCCACAAACCAAAAATTCAAAACAGGTAATTGGTTTTAGAGAGTTATTTTGTCACAATTAAATATTCAACAATTAAGACAAAATGTAGTCAATATTGTAGATTTATACCAAATTTATTGATTATTTTAAATATAATGCTATTATTGATGAGCTGAATTACTATAATGATTTTGTGAGCAGTAGTAATCTTGCTGATAATGTACAGCTTGCTAAATCTTGCTGCAATTTATAGAACTTTCATAAAATTAAAATGTAAAACTTGCAAAATAAACAAACCAAAACTGGGATGACACATTATAAAAGCAAAAGAACTTATCAAAATCGCGATGTGAAAATAACGCTTTAATCAAATCAAATTTTGAAATAAAAGAATACAAAATCAGAACTCCATATTCCTGCTGGTCACATTTTGGATTGGTGATACCCCAATAGATTTATTATTTTAAGGGACAAGTGATATGAACTTGAGAGTTTAGGGTTTCCTTTTCACTATTTTTGTTTAATATTATTTTTGTTTGTGAAATGATGTTAAGATTAGCTAGTTGCTAGCTGAAGATATATAGTATAGTCATGAGTTTTGTTTTTTGTATTTGTATATTATTTATTTAGATTCTCAGTACTATTATGACTGATTAGGTTATTGATTTGATATTTATTTAATAAGGCAGCCATTGTGCAGATTTTCATATTTTCACTCCAATTATTAGGTAGCTACTTGGCTTAAGATTTCTCTCTCTCTATTATCATATATACCAGAATGTTTATAGTACTGTAATCAAAGCTTTCGTAACTTTTTTCGTATAAAAAGTAGATAAAGATGAAAAATCAATTATTCAAAATTATCTCTCTAATTCTCTCTCTCAGCTGTCATATATTAAAATGTTTGATGACCCAGATGATGTTTATATGATTCAAAGGACTAGTCTTATAACATATGATTATTTTTCTATAAAGTGTACATTGCTATAATATTAAGTGTACTGTATATGTTAGTTATCTCCGATGTTTACATTTATGCCTGTCAGCACAGCAGGTACTCCCACAGGTTTATTAAAGGTTTGTACATACAACCAAATTTTACAGCTGGCAAAATCATTAAACATTTTTTAGTACATTTCTTTTGTTTTCTTGTAATTACCTAAATACATGTTAATCACTATACTGTATTTCATATTTGTTAACCAACCAACTTTACTTCTAAAATCAATAAAATTGGGTAAGGGGGCCTTCATCTAATGGTGGAGGAAAAAAAGAATATGCCTCATGCATTCTACTGTGTGTCGTACAAGGCGACTAATAAGGGAGATGGCGATAGACTTGTGGACCAACAGCCATTACTATGCAATAAAGTCCTTATCTTAGCACTGTCTTGGTATGGCACTGCCGAGGCTGGTGGGGTGCGGATAGGTGCCACAGGGGACTGAGTCTTACCTGGGCGCTGTTTGGCACCACACCTGTGTCAGAAACAGTGTTTGCATGTTGGAGCAGTGTTGGGGCAGGACTTTATTGTTCTATAGTCCAAATTGCCTAATATACAGTAGAGTCTTGTTATGGTGCTGTCTTTTTGTAACACTGTTAAGGCTGGTGTGGTTGCAGATACTGCAGGTGCAAGTGCTGCAGGGAGACTGTTGAGTCTTGCTGAGGCACGGTTAGCACTATACCAACATCAGCCACAGTGATGACTTGGTGGGACAGTGCTGTGGCAGGACTTTATTGTACTGCAGTACACTCAAGTACTGAAAGACAACCCCGTCTGAGCCGTTACAATGCATGTAATGGAAAAATGACGTTAAACCATTGTATGAATGTATAAATACATGTGGCACTCCAAGGACTCGAACCTAGGTTGGAAACCCTCCAAGTCCAGCCGCGTGCGTGTGGGCGCACGCGGGAGTGATTTTCCAGTATTTTGCGTACCCATTTCCCCATGTTAATTGCGAGTTTCCGCCGCCCTGCAGGACTCATAAATGACCTAGGTGAGCGGTTTTTTGTTTTTTCCTTCATAACTAACCCATCCCATGTGTTTTCAGAGAAAACACAAAAATTACAACCTGCTGGTCCCTCGTACATTTACTATAAATCAGCTGGTGCTCGGCTGAAAATAAACCAATTATTCCAGTATCTTATTTTATTTGCACACACACACACACACACTAATATTAGGGTAGCGTTTAAATTCCTAAATGAAGACATGGTGAAGATATTAATAACACAGTTTTTAAGGCCTAGCCTGGAGTATGCAGCGGTTGTATGGAATCCACACATGAAAAAACACGTAAGTAAGCTCGAGAAAATTCAGCATGTGATCACAAGATGGGTGCCAGGGTTAAAAAACTTACAATATGAAGACCGGCTGTGTCACCTGGGGATTCCCTCACTTGAACAGAGAAGGGAGAGGGGAGACATGATAGCTTTATTTAGGTGTGTTCATGGAAAGGAATATATTGATCAAACACATTTTGTTTGGCCAGCGGTGGGGAGGACGAGAAGACATGACTATAAACTGTTGAGGAGGAGCTAGGAAGGATGTTAGAAAGTTTGGTTTTCCAGATAGAATGGTTGATCTATCTATCTATTGCCTGACGCCGTGATCCCCGAAAGGGTGGCCACGAACGAACTGCCCCCATGCACCTCTGTCCCTAGTCAGTCGACGCCCCTCCCCCCAACCAGCACTGCCTTCGTTCATGTACTTCCTCACTCCATCCTTCCACCTCTCATTCGGTCTACCTCTCCCTCTCTGTCCCTCCACCTCGCTCTCGTACACCCTCTTAGTCATTCTCTCGCTTTCCATACGTTCCATATGGCCGAACCATCTCAAGTTGTTCCTTTTCACACTTTCCAGCACATCTACCTCCACACCACACCTCCTTCTTACTTCCTCATTAGTCTGTCTATCCCTCCATGTAACTCCGCACGCACTCCTTAAGTAATTCATTTCCACTGCTCTCACTCTTGGTCTGAGTCTCTCAACCAACGTCCATGCTTCGCTTCCGTAAGTCAGTGTCGGGATTACCACACTGTCATGCAAGGACTTCTTCACTTCCATACTGACCACCCTATTTCTTGTTACTGCTTTTAGCATTCCTACAACCCTCTTCCCCTGTTGTACCCTCTCCCGCACTTCTTCATCCATAGTCCCATCTTTACTCAACACACTGCCCAGATACTTAAGAGTTGACGATCTCCATAGCCTGACCGTTCAGCTTCACCTCACACTCTGTGACTTCACCCCTTTCGAAGACCATAACCTTGCTCTTCCCCGCATTTACCTTCAAATTCCGTTTTTTCGCACACTGTTCCAAACTTATTTACCAGACCCTGCAACTCCCATTCGTTATCACTCATCAGAACTGTATCATCCGCAAACAGCAGTATAGGTAGCTTCCACTCAATTCCCTCCCTTTTCAGCGATACACCAACATCCACTGCTCTTGATAGTATTTCTTTCATGACTCCATCCATATATACAGTAAACAACCACGGGGACATCACACACCCCTGTTTCAAACCAACATTCAGGTCAAAGAACTCGCTCTGCTCACTCTCCACACGTACTGCCGCCTTTGCACCCTCATACATGCTCTTCACTGCTTTCAGCAACTTGCCATCTACTCCGTATATTCTAAGTACTTTCCACAAACCTTCTCTATCCACTCTGTCATAGGTCTTCTCCAAGTCCATAAAGGCAACATACACCCTTTGTTTCTTCTCCAGATACTTCTCCACAACACAATTCAGGGTAAAAATCTGATCTACACATCCTCTTCCCTTCCTAAAACCTCCCTGCTCATCGCCTATCCATTTCTCCGTTCTCACTCTCACTCTCTCAATCACTACCCTACTGTATACCTTCCCTACTACGCTTAGAAGACATATTCCTCGGTGGTTACCACACACTCCTCTTTCCCCTTTGCCCTTATATAGGGGGACTATTATGCCAGTCTTTCAGTCATCGGGTGCACTCCCCTTCTCCCATGCTAGTTTGCACATTTTCCATAACCATTCTATCACTATCTCACCACCATACCTCAACATTTCCCCACACACTCCATCTGTTCCTGGTGCTTTCCCCAACTTCACTCTTTTCATGGCTTCCCACAATTCTGACCTGATCCCCACCTCCTCCTCCACTACTTCTCTTTTTCTCCCTCCCATACCATATCCAGCTATGGTTGAGTTACCAAATGACCTAGTGTGTGCACAAAGTATTCAAGCTTTTAAAGTAAAATATGATAAGTTAAAGGCTAACGGGACACTACGAGAGTAATCTCAGTCCTGTAAAATACAATTAGGTAAATACACACACACCGAGGAAGACCTGGGATCGGACTATACGCGCCGATCTCAAATCCAAGAACTTGACAAGTGAAGCAGCCCTTAACAGGGTTGCCTGAAACGCCGCCGTTAGGACAAGAGACTGAAACTGCACTTACAGTATGTGTGGAACACTCAGTCTTAAAATTTTATGTATGTATGTATGTATGTATGTACACACTATATCTCTATAAAGCTGATGGTGAGCCCTGCCAAGGACATTAGTTCCAGGGCAGTAATTCCCTTTCCAATGTTCCCTTACCCACTCTAACCCACTGTTTGGACACTTGATCCTCAGTGTTTTGGAGGACAAGCAACCTAGAAGGGTCACTAGACCTGTTGTTGCTTGATTTCCTTTGTACTCCCTGTTATACAGAGTTGCTACCTATGTAATGAAGAGACTCAATACCTGACCCTGTCTTTGCAATGCATTAGGCAAAAGCATATCAAAACAGCTCTCTCTCACACAAACTCTCACTACTCTCCCCCTCTCTCTTCTCTCTCTCACACAAACTCACTACTCTCCCCCTCCCTCTCTCTCAAACTCTCACTACTCTCTCTCTCTCTCTCTCTCCCCCCCTCCCAGTGGGCATATGGTGAGTTAGAAAGCAGACGATGAACATGTAGTCAAGGGGAGGCAGACCGTTTTTCTGGACCCCCTTCTCCCTAATGTTTAGCCCCACTAGTTTTGAGATTATAAGACGTTCGGCCCATTAGTTTGACGATTTTAACACCTTTCGCCCCATTTCGTTGTCAATTTTAAGCCCTTTCGTGCCATTTAGGTGTCGATTATTTCCTGGCGAGCGATAGCGAGGCTGCAATTTTAAGAGGAATCGGCATTCGGGCGGGACATTTGCTACCGAAAAATTTACAAATTTATCTTGAAGTAGGGGATGTTTTTCTAAGCTTGATGGAGGTCTAGGGAGGAAACTAAAAAAATAAATGAATTAATAGACCAAACAAACGGTCAGTCTCCCCTTAACTAGGTTGTGTTGTTGATTGGAGTGTTGATTGGAGTGTTGATCGGGTGGTAGTTAGGGGGGGCCGTTGAAATGTGTGTGTGGGAAAGAACAGCTGGTCAGCGAAGGTTGGCGCCAAATTCCTAGAGTTTATGATCTTTATGGTGGGAACTGAGTGGCTGGTGATCTGTCAGTGGGGGGGGGGGGGGGGACTAGTACTTGGTAATATATCTACACATATACAAATACATGTCCATAGTAAATACACATACACGGATATTAGTTCCAGGGCAGTAGTTCCCTTTCCAATGTTCCCTTACCCACTCTAAACCACTGTTTGGACACTTGATCCTCAGTGTTTTGGAGGACAAGCAACCTAGAAGGGTCACTAGCCCTGTTGTTGCTTGATTTCCTTTGTACTCCTTTGTAGTATATAGTATACGCAGATTCAAACACACACACACTTTAAGTTTACGCAGATTTACACATACGGTAGCCGACATACACACATATACAGCGCACACAGACGCTCACTTCGTACGTCCAAACACACACACACAGTAGGCTACACACTCATTTACCACACACACACACAGTAGGCTACACACTCATTTACCACACACACACACAGTAGGCTACACACTCATTTACCACACACACACAGTAGGCTACACACTCATTTACCACACACACACACAGTAGGCTACACACTCATTTACCACACACACACACAGTAGGCTACACACTCATTTACCACACACACACACAGTAGCCTACACACTCATTTACCACACACACACACAGTAGGCTACACATTCATTTACCACACACACACACAGTAGGCTACACACTCATTTACCACACACACACACAGTAGGCTACACATTCATTTACCACACACACACACAGTAGGCTACACACTCATTTACCACACACACACACAGTAGGCTACACATTCATTTACCACACACACACACAGTAGACTACACACTCATTTACCACACACACACACAGTAGGCTACACATTCATTTACCACACACACACACAGTAGGCTACACACTCATTTACCACACACACACACACAGTAGACTACACATTCATTTACCACACACACACACAGTACGCTACACACTCATTTACCACACACACACACACACACAGTACGCTACACACTCATTTACCACACACACACACACAGTAGGCTACACACTCATTTACCACACACACACACAGTAGGCTACACATTCATTTACCACACACACACACAGTAGGCTACACATTCATTTACCACACACACACACAGTAGGCTACACATTCATTTACCACACACACACACAGTAGACTACACACTCATTTACCACACACACACACAGTAGGCTACACATTCATTTACCACACACACACACAGTAGACTACACACTCATTTACCACACACACACAGTAGGCTACACATTAATTTACCACACACACACAGTAGGCTACACACTCATTTACCACACACACACACAGTAGGCTACACACTCATTTACCACACACACACACAGTAGACTACACATTCATTTACCACACACACACACAGTAGACTACACACTCATTTACCACACACACACACAGTAGGCTACACATTCATTTACCACACACACACACAGTAGGCTACACATTCATTTACCACACACACACACAGTAGACTACACATTAATTTACCACACACACACACAGTAGACTACACACTCATTTACCACACACACACACAGTAGGCTACACATTCATTTACCACACACACACAGTAGACTACACACTCATTTACCACACACACACACACAGTAGGCTACACACTCATTTACCACACACACACACACAGTAGGCTACACACTCATTTACCACACACACACACACACACAGTAGGCTACACACTCATTTACCACACACACACAGTACGCTACACACTCATTTACCACACACACACAGTAGGCTACACACTCATTTACCACACACACACACAGTACGCTACACACTCATTTACCACACACACACAGTACGCTACACACTCATTTACCACACACACACAGTAGGCTACACACTCATTTACCACACCTGTGGTGGTGGTGAGTAGTTTCAGGCAGTAGTTGCTGCCCGTGGCCACGCTGATGCGCCGCCACTAGTATAACCCGTCTGCTCGTCTCTTCGCCATTTGGTCTATGATGCTGTTGCTGGCAGCGCAGAGGTGGTAATGTGGCAGCTTGGGTTGATCGGGTATTATCCGTAGGAATTTATCTAGTTGGTTCTTGAAACGTTCAAGGTTATGTTCCGTTGAGTCACGCAGGTGTCTGGGCAGTGCATTGAAAAGGAGTGGCCCTCTTATAGCAAAAGCGTTTTCTTTGAGCGTCTTGATTCTTGTACTTGCTCTGGGGTATATCCTTTCAATATGGCAGAGCCGACCCCGTCGCACACACAGTACGCTACACACTCATTTACCACACACACACAGTAGGCTACACACTCATTTACCACACACACACACAGTAGGCTACACACTCATTTACCACACACACACAGTACGCTACACACTCATTTACCACACACACACAGTAGGCTACACACTCATTTACCACACACACACAGTAGGCTACACACTCATTTACCACACACACGTACACAGTAGCCAACATACACACATTTCGCAGTAACCAACAAACATATATAACACTTTATATGGTATGCTTCCCAGGTGATTCCGGATAGTTCCACTTTATATGGTATGCTTCCCAGGTGATTCCGGATAGTTCCACTTTATATGGTATGCTTCCCAGGTGATTCCGGATAGTTCCACTTTATATGGTATGCTTCCCAGGTGATTCCGGATAGTTCCACTTTATATGGTAAGCTTCCCAGGTGATTCCGGATAGTTCCACTTTATATGGTATGCTTCCCAGGTGATTCCGGATAGTTCCACTTTATATGGTATGCTTCCCAGGTGATTCCGGATAGTTCCACTTTATATGGTATGCTTCCCAGGTGATTCCGGATAGTTCCACTTCATATGGTATGCTTCCCAGGTGATTCCGGATAGTTCCACTTTATATGGTATGCTTCCCAGGTGATTCCGGATAGTTCCACTTTATATGGTATGCTTCCCAGGTGATTCCGGATAGTTCCACTTTATATGGTATGCTTCCCAAGTGATTCCGGATAGTTCCACTTTATATGGTATGCTTCCCAGGTGATTCCGGATAGTTCCACTTTATATGGTATGCTTCCCAGGTGATTCCGGATAGTTCCACTTTATATGGTATGCTTCCCAGGTGATTCCGGATAGTTCCACTTTATATGGTATGCTTCCCAGGTGATTCCGGATAGTTCCACTTTCGTAGCAATTCGTCTTCCCCTTAACCCCTTCTGTACCAGCGTGGTATTTTGTATTTATGCTACATAAGATTTTATGAAGCTTAGGAAGGAAATATGTTAGCTAAAAAGATGAATTGAGACAGTCTGTAGCCTTTTAATGAGTAGACATCCTTCCTAAGCTGAACAAAATCGGCTAATAGTTGCCAGAATATAATTATAATTACATCACCAGTACAGAAGTGGTTAAGCAATTCACTGTCTCGTTTGAGTTCGATATTGGATGCGTAGATTAATTAATGCATACGACTTCCTTGGGCGGGTCCCCAACCCCGAAATGGGTTGAAATAGCCGCCAAAGGCGGCTTTCTAGGGCCTTTCCTAGCTGATGCTGAGATAATTGGGTTCTAGTCATATGATGATGGGCTGGTGTATCAGAGTGAGAGTTAAGCATTCTCTGCCATACCCATAGCTTACTCTAACTGTTCTTTTTACTTATATATATTCTAGATCTCAAGTAGCGGCGTCTCTTTCGTGGATTGACCTCCCTACTGACAACCTAGAGATTGGCAGACTGGGAGCCAAAGCATCACATATTTCCTTTGCCTCTCAACTTTCCCTTCATAATTGCTGAGGGGCACAGGGCCTTGGGTGGGGCTTCGGTGTGCCGGGCGTTTCCGCACCCTCCTCAGCTCCTCGCCTGGGAGCGGCTTTGGTCACCTGGGCATTCTTGGTGGTAAAGCAGGGAGGGTTCTGTGGGGGCGTTCAGTTATAGCCTTGGCCTTGCTCGGGACTTTGGGGCTGTTCGGTCAGACAGCCTGGGGAACAACAACAACAACAACTGCAGTACTTACCTGTCTTCGACCATTCTCCATCAGTTAGTATGAGCTGGAAAAGGTTCAGTTAACTTACCTGTGTGGGGTCAAGTAATGGCCACGCGCCGACGAGGCCACACCAGAGGAAGGGAGCGGTGGTATAATACTGTCTGAAGGACTTCCGATGATGATGGTCAGCTTCTGAAGAGCAACTCAATCCTGCAGAAGAAAATGACCACCATTAGCTCCCAGTTATGAGGTCATTATACAAGATATTTACGATGAGGATTACTTATACTAGACACTCATAAACTTATAATGTGTGAAAGTATATAAGTGTGAAAGTAAAGTCCACGAATATTTATAAGTGGGGTAGAGACTATGGTATCCGAGTGTACGGTCGCGCTAATAAGTCATGTCCCAGCTCTCATTACGTTTGGCTTGCTCTGTGCTGTATTAATGTCTGTCAGATGTTGAATAGGGTGGGTAAGTGTAGGAACATGTTGGTATATCTCACTCGATAGGAAGAAATCAAGCTTAGATATTGCTGATACCAATTATTGATCAAAACATACTTGGTGCCGAGACATGACTTATTAGCGCGACTGTACCTATAACTATAATATACCGGTACTGTATATATCCTATTTATATGTCTGTCCCAGTGTGGTGTGGTGGTGGTGGTGGCTGACTGGTCGTGAGATGGGACGTCCTATATCCCGATTTTTTAAGCTGTGAGGCTAACAGGTGTTGGCTAGACACCTCAATATGGAGAGATCCCAGTATTGTTCATCTCTCACTCTCTCTCTCTCTCTCTTACTCACTCACTCACTCTCACACCCACACACACACACTCTCTCTCTCTCCATGTAGGTGTCCTATTTGTTGTCCTGGCGAGCGTAAGCGAACCTACAATTTAGGAGGAACCGGTTTTTTCGCCACAACATTCTTCTACCAAAATTGCTCAAAATTATCTTGGGGGTATTTGTTTAAGGGGAGATTTCCACTTGAGGGATTTTTTTTTCTGGACCCCTTTCTCCCTCATGTTTAGCCCCATTGCTTTTGAAATTTTAAGACGTTCGCCCTAGTAGTTTAGACATTTTAAGAAATTTGTCCCCATTTCTGTCAATTTTAAGACCTTTCGTGCCATTAAGGTGTCAATTTTTTCCTGGCGAGCGATAGCGAGCCTGTATTTTAAGAGCAATCGGCCTCCGGCCGGGACATTTTTCTACCGAAAAATGTACAAATTTATCTTGAAAAGGGGTCTAGGGGGTGTAATTTTAAGCTTTATGAAAACGTAGGGAACAAACTAAATACCTCCCCTTAAGCTTGATGGAGGTCTAGGGAGGAAACTAAAAAATAAATAAAATATACGAATAATTAAATAAATTAATAAATAGTAAAAATAATATTAATATTAATAATACAAATAATGATAATAATGATAATTATAATAATACAAATAATAATAATACTAATAATCTTTTAAAGTTGACTGCTGGGCCCTGACAAGAAATAGGATGGTCACTGTGGTTCAAATATAGCCACAAACGCATCCCTCAAAATAGGTCGGGTATGTGATGACTTGTGTGAGCGTTCTTATTGATGAATTATTATATTGCCGGATAACTCGCTCGTGTAACAACCAAACGAGCGGGGATAGTGGAAAGTTGTCTATGTGTGTTGTAGAGATAGATAGCTTAAGGGGAGATTTCCACTTGAGGGATTTTTTTCTGGACCCCTTTCTCTCGCATGTTTAGCCCCATTGTTTTTTTAGATTTTAAGACGCTCGCCCCCTTTAGTTTGGCGATTTTAAGAACTTTCGCCCCATTTCTGTCAATTTTAAGAACTTTTGTGCCATTTACAGTAGGTGTCGATTTTTTCCTGGCGAGCGATAGCGAGCCTGTAATTTGAGAGGAACCGGCCTTCGGCCGGGAAATTTTTCTACCGAAAAATGTACAAATTTATCTTGAAAGGGGGTCTAGGGGGTGTAATTTTAAGCTTGATGGAGTTCTAGGGAAGACACTAAATACCTCCCCTTAAAGGTGGGGGCTCATGGGTTGAGATAAACATGGAATGATAATCGCCAAGCTGTACATAATTATCTTGCAAAATGCAATGGCACTGAAATAATTATTAACAATGGTATAAAGGATTTTGTGGATCGTCTACACCGGGCCTGTGACGTCACACCAGTATAAGTCCACCATCCACTCTAGGATAAGGATACTGGTGTGACGTCACTATGACGTCACAGACCCGGTATAGACGATCCGCAAAATCCTTTATACCATTGTTAATAATTATTTCAGTGACATTGCATTTTACAAGATAATTATATGCAGGTTGGCGATTATTTTTCCATGTTTACCTCAACCCATGAGCCCCCACCTTTAAGGGGAGATCCTTCACTTTTTGGTCAATGTTTTTATTTATTTATTATTTATCTAGTGTCCTCGCTAGACCTCCATCAAACTTAAAATGAAGCCCCCTAGACCCCCTTTCAAGATAAATTTGTACATTTTTCGGTAGAAGAATGTCCTGGCCGAAGGCCGATTCCTCTTAAATTACAGGCTCGCTATCGCTTGTCAGGAAAAAATTAAGACCTAATTGGCAGGAAAGGTCTTAAAATTGACAGAAATGGGGCGAAAGTTCATAAAATCGCCAAACTAATGGGTCTTAAAGATAAGGGAGAAGGTGGTCTAGAAAAGCGACTCGTCTCCCCTTAATTAAAGGGGTATAGTGCTCGTTGTTTGGGGGGTCTCTGTAGTTATGTCTAGTTTGTTCTATCTATCTATGTATTTACTCAGGCCCAATCCCCATTTTTTTTTTTTTTTTTTTAAGGGTGGCCGACTCGTATTTATGTATCAATAGATTTACATATTAATATATTTTTTTTTAGTTTCCTCGCTAGACCTCCATCACGCTTAAAAATACACTCCCTACACCTAATTTCAAGATAAATTTGTACATTTTTCGATAGAAAAATGTCCCGACCAAAGGCCGGTTCCTTGTAAAATTACAGGCTCGCTATCGCTCGCCAGGAAGAAATCGACACGTAAATGGCACGAAATGTCTTAATATTGACACAAAATGGGGTGAAAGGTCTCAAAATCGCCAAACTAATGGAGCGAACGACTGAAAATCTCAGAATTAATATGGTAAACATGAGGGAGAAAGGGATCCCCAAAACCCGACCACTATCCCCTTAATAACTGCGAGACCATATGGTGAGCTTTCCTTCCCCCCCCCCCCCCTCTCTCTCTCTCTCTCTCTCTCTGTATATATTGTTTTAATTATCTTAATTTTTGTATATATATACAGTATATATTATATTCTCAAGTTTTTGTTACCCCCCCTCCCCTCCCGCTCTCCCTTGTCCCATCCCCCCCCCCCCCCCCCCACCCCACCAACCCACATCGGATACATAATTGTTACGCATGATTGATTGTACACACACATAAGTAGATTGCTCTCACACACACACACACACACACACACACACACACACTCACACTCACACACTCACACACACACACTCACACACATACACACACTCATAGGGATACACTATACATGCATACTACTATCAAAAGGTGACACACTGACACACGTAAACACTATTCGTGACACAGATACACACTCACAGAAAAATATATTTAGAACACACACACACACAGAGACATACAAACACACACACACACAGACATACACACATACAGACAGACAGACACACACACAGACAGACAGACAGACACACACACAGACACACACAGACATACAAACACACACACACACAGACATACAGACACAGACACACACACATACAGACAAAGACACACACACAGGCACATACACACACACAGACACACACACAGACACACACACACACACACACACAGACACACAGACACACACACACACAGGCACACAGGTGGTGGTGGTGGTGGTGGTGGTGTAGAGTCATCAGTGTCTATGTGTGTTACTCTCCTGTGTGACGTTACTGGGTGTTACTGCTCCAACTATACCACCAATGTGCTAAGCTCAAATGCTGTCAGGAAATGGAATGTGTTAAATGTGAAGTATTATTGTCACTCCAGGAAATGTGATGTTATAAATGTGATGTTGTATTATGTGATGTTAAAAATGTGATTTAATAAGTGTAATGTTATGTATGTGATGTGTTAAATGTGCAGTATTATTGTCACTCCAGGAAATGTGATGTTATAAATGTGATTTTGTATTATGTGATGTTAAAAATGATGTAATAAGTGTAATGTTATGTATGTGATGTGTTACATGTGCAGTCTTATTGTCACTCCAGGAAATGTGATGTTATATAATATGTGATGTTAAAAATGTGATGTAATAAGTGTAATGCTATATATGTGATGTTTATTGTGACTGTAGAAAATGTGCTGTAAATGTGATGTTATTATTGTGCAGTGTTATTGTGACTAGAAAATGTGATGTACAGTATATATGATGTTGTTAAGGGGAGGTTTTTAGTGTGTTTCCTAGACTTCCATCAAGCTTGAAATTACACCCCCTTGACCCCCTTTCAAGATAAATTTGTAAATTTTTCGGTAGAAAAATTTCCCGGCCGAAGGCCGGTACCTCTTAAATTACAGGCTCGCTATCGCTCGCCAGGAAAAAATCGACACCTAAATGGGACGAAAGGTGTTAAAAGTGACATCAATGGGGTGAAAGTTCTTAAAATCGCCAAACTAATGGGGCGAACGTTTTAAAATCTCAAAAGCAATGGGGCTAAACATGAGGGAGAAAGGGGTAAAGAAAAAAAAATCCCTGAAGTGGAGATCTCCCCTTAACCCTTTCTGTACTGGCGACGTCTTTTAAAATTTTACTCCGGCTATATTTAGACGATTTGTGTGCAATTTCAGAAGGATGTGGGGCAGTAAAAAGGGTTAAGTGAGATAGGTCGAAGCCTGTTGATGGCTGGAGGCCCTTTATAAAACTGGATACAAGCGTCTAATAGCAGCCAGAATAAAGTTAAAAGAACGGCCCCGGTACTGAAGGGGTTAACAGGTATCACACGAGGGGTTAACAGTTATCACACGAGGGGTTAACAGGTATCACACGAGGGGTTAACAGGTATCACACGAGGGGTTAACAGGTATCACACGAGAGCTTTCATCGTCAACTTTTTCTCTCGGCAACATTTCCGGGATATTTTTACACTGATATTGAGAACTAGCTTGAAGATAGATATATTAACCCTTTGAAGCTCTGACGCGTTTTAGCAGTTTGTTTTGGCTATCATTAGACGATTTTACGCAGCTTAGGAAGTATCTGTGGGTATTGAGAGGGTAAATACTATCTCAATCAACCCTTTGACTTCCATATACCTTTACTAACCTGAATACAATTGTCTAATAGTAGCCAGAAAACAGAACAGAAACACGTATTGGAGCTTGAAAGGGTTAAGGGGAGATTTCCACTTGAGGGACTTTTTTCTTGACCCCTTTCGCCCTCATGTCTAGCCCCATTGCTTTTGAGATTTTAAGACGTTTGCCCCATTAGTTTGGAAATTTTTAAGAATTTCCGCCCCATTCTGTCAATTTTAAGACCTTTCGTGCCAGTTAGGTGTCGATTTTATCCTAGCGAGCGATAGCGAGCCTCTAATTTAAAAGTAATCGGCCTTCGGCCGGGACATTTTTCTACCGAAAAATGTACAAATTTATCTTGAAAGGGGGTCAAGGGGGTGACATTTTAAGATTGCTGGAGGAGTAGGAAACAAACTAGAAATCTCCCCTTAATATGAACAAATTATATATACAAATAGTACCCCATAAAAAACTGTTGAGGAAATAAGCGTGTGTAGGAACTTTAGAATATGTGCCAAGAACAGCAATAGTACATGGTGTTGTCGTCGTGCAGTAGTAGGTGACAACAATAAAGTGTTATATGCAGTGATAGTAGTAAAGACGGTATCACACGAGAGCTTTTATATACTGGAGGTAGTAGCGCCAACCAACTTGACAATTTTCTTGAACCCCCTTTTAACTTCTCATAACTCGAAATTTATGAGAGAGAGAGAGAGAGAGAGAGAGAGAGAGAGAGAGAGAGAGAGAGAGAGAGAGAGAGAGAGAGAGAGAGAGAGAGAGAGAGAGAGAGAGAGAGAGAGAGAGAGAGAGAGAGAGAGAGAGAGAGAGAGAGAGAGAGAGAGAGAGAGAGAGAGAGAGAGAGAGAGAGAGAGAGAGAGAGAGACCACCCACCCACACAGGAAGAAAGTCCAAACATTACCATACGTCAACAAGTTCAGTGTCTATCTCAGTCGGTAATGGTTTGGTATAATCAATTTCACGCCTACAGTCAGTGGGTGGGGAGAGAGTCTTCAAATGTGTCTATAATTGAGGCCTTTTATATATTAAGGGGCTATTGGCTGTTTTTTTTTTTTTTTTTTCCCCATTAATTAATTTATTCATATGTTTTAGTTTCCTCGCTAGACTTCCCTCAAACTTAGACAAAATACCCCCTAGACCCCCCCCCCCCCACCCCTCTGAAGATAAATTTGTACATTTTTCGGTAGAAAAATATCCCGGCCGAAAGCCGGTTCCTTTTATAATTACAGGTTCGCTATCGCTCGCCAGGAAAAACATCGACACCTAAATGGCACGATAGGTCTTAACATTGACAACGAAACGGAGCTACAGGTGTTAAAATCGCCAAACTAATGGGCTGAACATCTTAAAATCTCAAAACTAATATGCTAAACATGAGGGAGAAGGGGGTCCAGAAAAAGCGATTACGACCCCCTTAACCTGTGTTAATACCACACATACTTCTTAAACTGCACAACATCGTCTAGGTATAGCCAGAATTAAATACAAAATACGTCGCCGGTACAGAAGGGGTTAAGACAGTTGTCCAGTGATTTTTTTTTTCTATGTGAATGAGGGAGACAAAAGGCATAACTGCCAGCAGCGAGTGCCTCCCCCAGATTTCAAAGAGTGACAGGGCCAAAATCAAAGGACGTTCGAGCTAAAATGCCTGGACACACGGAGTTTGAACCAATTTAAGTCATATGAAGAGGGAAAGACTGATTCTGGGAGAGTTTCAGAGCTCAGCAGTTGAATAGAAGAAAGTCAGAATAGCGTTTCACTCTTGGGTTGGAGAGTTGCACAGAGTAGGGGTGGGATTGTGTTGCAAGGCGGGTACTACGTACCCTACGTAGAGGAGGTGTTATACACTGGGAAAGCTCTGAGGAGCACTGATTATTGTAGTAGCGATAGAACAGCGAGAGATGCAACATTACGGCGAAGAGAGAGATTGCAGAGAGTTGGTATGCAGTACGTGATAGTGACCCAGTGAATGAGTGAAATGTTAGTATAATGGTGTCATTCACTCGCGACAGGTGTTTGCGGTACCGCTCTCTCTCTCTCTCTCTCTCTCTCTCTCTCTCTCTCTCTCTCTCTCTCTCTCTCACCACACTCTTTCTCTCTCTAGCTCGCTCTCGCTCTCTCTCTCGCTCTCTCTCCTCAGCCAGATGCACGAAGAACCGGAAATGACATGACTATAGTCTGTTCATGCTAGGTTGGCCAGGCATCGTAACCCCTAACCTCTCATAACTCAAGAAGGACTAGAGTAATCGAGCTAATATTTCTACCACATAGGAAGACTTGGCTAGGGAATAGGTGTGGACATCAACAGCTCATTTGCTCTGGCCCTTTTTGAGTTACAGAGGTTAGAGGTGGTTACGATTTCTGTCCCACCTACTGTAGAATGAACAGGCCATAGTTGCTTAGTGCTCAGGGGGGAGGTAGTCGCTTTTTATGGACCCCCTTCTACCTCATATTTAGCATATTACTTTTGAGATTTTAAAACGTTCGTTCCATTAGTTTGGCGATTTTGAGACCTTTCGCCCCATTTCTTTGTCAATATTTAGACTGTTCGGACCATTTAGGTGTCGATTTGTTGTTTTGCATGCGTAGTGTTGTGCAGAAAACCCCAATACACACATATTGATATGCACAATAAACTGTCTTGATAGCGTAATGCATAAGTGCGCGGAATTTCGATGTGAGTATCCTAGGTTCGAGTCCTTGGAGTGCCACATGTATTTGTTGATTTCATTAATTGAATTTAGAAGTGAAGTTGGTTGGTGGAAAAATATAATAATGTATATAATTTTGCCATTTCAGGTTATTAATAGATGCACACACAATATCTTATGAGCTGGTGGAGAAAGCATTACAAACAAAGTGAATTGAACAAGATGGAGAGGAACAGAAATTTCCTACAAATAATCTATACTATCTTTAGAAGAATACATGGCCTAGAAAACTAGAAAATTTTACCCAAACACATATATGTACTTTTGAAAGTAAAGAAACATTCACTTTTATCTAATATTAAGAACATGTGATGCTCTTGATATGACGTCATTATCTGGCCTGCCAATGGCCGTCTGTTTTGTTTACATTTGTGCAACTGGCCAATGGACAACTCGAAGGACTAAGATAATTCTGAGGGCACCCTAGCTTTGCCGGGCCTACCCCAGAAGTCACAGGTCAGGTCAGAGGGGGTGAAGAAATGGGTCAGACTCTGGAGAAAATATACTATCGACCCCAATTGCATTTTGCGGTGTGGTTTGGCCGACAGTACCTGCTGGAGTTGCGGACCAAGCTTCAGACCAAGTGTTCTCTGTATAACCGACCTTCCCGCCAAAACCCGCCCTCACCCCAATTTTCGCGCCCAAGTTCCCGCCAAAACCACCGACCTTCCCGCCAAAACCCGCCCTCACCCCAATTTTCCCGCCCAAGTTCCAGCCAAAACCAGCCATCGCCTCAATTTTCACGCCGAGCCTCACCCACCTACGCCACCCTTCCGCCCAATTCCCCGCCCGTGAACTGCGAGGGTGGGATGGACTGGGCGGGGATCGAGGGCGTCCATGTGTATGACTGCCCTCATAATGGCGGACATCAACCACCAGTATGTCAACATTGGTAAGTACCCCCTGAAGATTATTAGTCTCTTATATTTTGATGTTTTGTCTATGTATCGATATTGTTAAAAGTCTCTGTCTCTCTCTCTCTCTCTCTCTCTCTGTCTTGATGTCTTGTCTATGTATCGATATTGTTAAAAGCTCTCTCTCTCTCTCTCTCTCTCTCTCTCTCTCTCTCAAATATATATATATATATATACAGTATATACATATATATATATACAGTATATACATATATATATATATATATATATATATATATATATATATATACAGTATATACAGTATATACATATATATATATATATATATATATATATATATATATATATATATACAGGTATATAATTCTTAGTTGTTTTTGGTAATTTAGTTATATCAGCTTCAATTGCTCTTCTTTACCTGATGTTGTAGATAATAATGAGGGTGTAATTTGTGTGTACCTTCCTGTGTGCTAATTTCCGGTAAGTGATAAATTACCTGTGCTGCGCCAGGTGAGTTTGGGGTTCACCTGTCAGTATATTACAAGGTCAATGCTGATGGCGTGTGTTTGTTGTTGTTGTTGTTTTGTTTATTGATATTTTTGTTGCAGTTGTCGTTAATATTATTTCTATGATATATGAAATGCTGGGTGCGAAGGGAATTTAACCCTCCCGAAAACTCCCCAGGTTTTGAGATGCTTGGCGTGGGGTTCGAACCCGGGTTATTAGTGACCTCAGTAGGTTAACCAGATCTGCGCGTAACCCACTGTACTACCACGGACGTACAATAGGATAGTAACCTTAGTTCTCCTTGAAAGCACCAGGTGATAGTCTCGTGGTGATTCACGTGGTGGGTTTATTAGACTTCGCCATCAACGACTATTTTACACTATTCCAGACGTCAACTCGGGTAGTACGGTATTGGGGTTGCGGGATTTTCGGGTACAGGGCATTACAACAACAACAACAACAACAACAACAACAACAACAACAACAACAACAACTACTAATACTACTACTACTACACTATCCACCTCTCCTATCAGTAACTATCATCACCAACCACAACCACCATCACTATCATCGTACTGCTAACAAATACATACACTACCACCATTACTACTACTACTACTACCACTACTACACTATCCACCTACCCTATCAGTAACTATCATCACCAACCACAACCACCATCACTATCATCGTACTGCTAACAAATACATACACTACCACCATTACTACCACCATTACTACTACTACTACTACCACTACTACTACCACTACTACACTATCCACCTACCCTATCAGTAACTATCATCACCAACCACAACCACCATCGCTATCATCGTACTGCTAACAAATACATACACTACCACCATTACTACCACCATTACTACTACTACTACTACCACTACTACTACCACTACTACACTATCCACCTACCCTATCAGTAACTATCATCAACAATGACCACTACCATCACTAACCACCCTACCATAGACCACAACCACAACTACCATAGCTTCCTAGTGCAATATTTTTTTTTTTTTTTTTTTTAAAGAGACAATGAACGGAGGAAGGAAAAACACAGATAAAACCAAAAGGTCCATGTGCCTAAAGGCATCCTCCATTCATAAAATGTTTGTAACAACTGGATTTAAACATTTGCAGATTGTAAGTTTGTGGAAAGCAATTCGAGGGAAGTGAATTCCAAAGAGTAGTAGCTCTGGGGATAAATTAATTCTGATAAGCAGAAGTTCTGCATTGTGGAGGAGAAAGTGTAAATTCATGGGCGCTCTCAGCTGCCCTAGTTCTACGCGGAAAGATGTGGAGAGGCGGCACAATTGAAGCAAGTTCCTCGGAACAATTGCTGTGAAAATATCTGTAGAATAATGCAAGGGATGCAACGTTTCTTCGTATGGATAATGTAGGAAGGTCCTGTGTGATTGCAGGGTTATTGATTAATCTAATAGCTTTATTTTGAATTTTGTCCAACTGCGTTACGTTACTCAGACCATATGGGGGCGTTAGCAACCTGTGTGTGTGGTTATGTTCGCTGATTGATTATGTACACACACACACACACATTCCTATATACATGGTTGGATACATACATGTATATAACACAGAGAACGGTAATGCTGGTAAACTGATTGAGTTTCTAATATATATATATATATATATATATATATATATATATATATATATATATATATATATATATATATATATATACCGGTATATACAGGGTGTTTCATAAATACCTTTCATAAATTTCATAATGAATAGACCTAGCAATAATAAATATACTTTACTATGTGACGGTTTTGGAAATTTCTCATATTTACCGGGATATTACACATTTTAGTTTAAATAGGAAAGTCTAGGGGATGAAATCGATCAGTAGATTACCATCACCTCAATTACTTTATTTTGTCATAAATGTTTGAACATCAATGTATTTTACAGTATTTACAATAGTTGCTCGAAGTTTCTCCCACCCTCGTTGATACAGGCTTGGGCTCGGCGCATAAGAGACTGTCGCACTCTTTCAAATATCCCTGGTGTGTCTCTTACTTCTCTGCAAGCCTCTTGAACTCGTTGCCACAGTTGCTGACGGGTGTTGATTTGTGTAGCATACACCCTGCTCTTCAAGTGTCCCCAAAGATAAAAGTCAAGTGGAGTTAGGTCCGGTGATCTAGGTGGCCAGGCGATGGGACCACCACGGCCTATCCACTTATCAGGGTACATAACATTAAGGAAATCCCTCGTACCTCGTGCAAAGTGAGCTGGAGCCCCATCCTGCATGAACCACATTTGTCTACGTGTTCTGAGAGGCACACCTTCAAGTAGTATGGGTAAGTCATCCTGAAGAAATCTGGTGTACACATTGCCTGTAAGTCGTTGTGGTAACATAAAAGGTCCGATTAGATGGTCACCAAGAATACCGGCCCAAACATTAATCGAAAAGCGTTCCTGATGTACCCTCGTTATTGTTGCATGTGGATTTTCTGCTGTGATGCTGTTCTGAGGTGATGGTAATCTACTGATTGTGTTCATCCCCTAGACTTTCCTATTTAAACTAAAATGTGTAATATCCCGGTAAATATGAGAAATTTCCAAAACCGTCACATAGTAAAGTATATTTATTATTGCTAGGTCTATGCATTCTGAAATTTATGAAAGGTATTTATGAAACACCCTGTATATATATATATATATATATATATATAATAGTGTATTCACGCACACATGCACAATATTTGCATGTATCACTAACACACGCACGCAGACACTAACATGCACACACCCATAAGCAAAGCACACATATATGAACACACACACAGAGATATACACACACACACACATACATTCACCCACACACAAGGTCAGCTGGTCCAGTAAGCTAGGTCACCCATAACTGGTGTGTGTGTGTGTGTGTGTGTGTGTGTGTGTGTGTGTGTGTGTGTGTGTGTGTGTGTCAAAGGTTAAATAAGGTCACCCGCTTCAGGTCTTATAAATGCTCTATTATAGGTCATTTTGTGTGTGTGCACATGTGTATGTATTGACGCAAGCGTGCACATATTCTCTCTCTCTCTCTCTCTCTCTCTCTCTCTCTCTCTCTCTCTCTCTCTCTCTCTCTCTCTCTCTCTCTCTCTCTCAGGCACGAATAACCTGAATCGGGTGAAGCGTCTTATTATTATTGCCACACTAACGGGGTTAAAACGTCTTAACATTTTCAAACTAATGGAGCGAAACAGGTTTATCCAACAAGACCTACCGCGGATCAAATAGGTTTAACCCCTTCAGTACCGGGGACGTTCTTTTCATCATATTCTGGCCACCATTAGACGATACTATTCAGCTTAGGAAGGACCTCTACCCATAATATGCCTTCAAACTATCTCAACCAGCCCTTTTCACTACCACAGCTCCTTCCTAAGCTATATAATGTCGTCTAAATATAGCTAGAATATATTATTACACACGTCGCTGGTACAGTCGCGCTAATAAGTCATGTCTCGGCACCAAGTATGTTTTGATCCATAATTGGTATCAGCAATATCTAAGCTTCATGTCTTCATATCGAGTGAAATATACAAACATGTTCCTACACTTACCCACCCTATTCAACATCCGACAGACATTACTACAGCACAGAGCAAGCCAAACGTAATGACAACTGAGACATGATTTATTCGTTTCGAGTGAGATATACAAACATGTTCCTACACTTACCCACCCTATTCAACATCCGACAGACATTAACACAGCACAGAGCAAGCCAAACGTAATGACAACTGAGACATGATTTATTCGTTTCGAGTGAGATATACAAACATGTTCCTACACTTACCCACCCTATTCAACATCTGACAGACATTAACACAGCACAGAGCAAGCCAACCGTAATGACAGATGGGACATGACTTATTAGCGCGACCGTACTCAAAGGGTTAATACTGGATCAAAATGCACTCAGGAAAGCAGACATTGGCCTGAGTAAGCTAAATGTGAAACGTTGGCAAGAAAGTGCTCCTCCTCAGATGTGTTTATATTCTGGGTAAAGTTTGTGAATTAGCTGTCAAGAGCAGAATTAAGGGGAGGCAGTTGTTTTTTCAGGACCCCCTCCTCCCTCATGTTTAGCCCTATTAGTCATGAGATTTTAAGACATTTGCCCCGTTAGTTTGGCGATTTTCAGACCTTTTGCCCCATTTCTTTGCCAATATTAAGACCTTTCGTGCCATTTAGGTGTCGATTTTTTTCCTGGCGAGTGACAGCGAGCCTGTATTTGAAGAGGAATCGGCCTTCGGCCGAGACATTTTCGACCGAAAAATTTAAAAATTTATATCGAAGGGGGGGGGGGGTCTTGTGGGTGTTTTTTCAAAGTTTGATAGAGATTTAGAGAGCAAACTAAACCCCTTCCTTAAACCATTGAGCCGAACCAGTAAATTATGCTGCACAACAATACCGTCTGAGCTCCCTTAACCCCTTCACCACCATGACTCCTCCTTAACGTTGATTCTGGCTAACACACTAGAGGATTGGTCGCAGTTTAAGAAGGACCTATAGTTACTGGGAGGGTTTATTGAGAGCGTAGTTACCCATTGGAGTCGTATAGGTAGATGAAACACGAAAGAAAATCGTCTGAGGGTAACCAGAATATGATGACAATTATGTAATGATGGTGAAGGGATTAAGGAGAGGTATTTAGTTTGTTCCCTACTTTTTCATCAAGCTTAAAATTACACCCCCTAGACCCCCTTTCAAGATAAATTTGTACATTTTTCGGTAGAAAAATGTCCCGGCCGGAGGCCGGTTGCTCTTAAATTAAAGGCTCGCTATCGCTCGCCAGGAAAAAATCGACACCTTAACGACACGAAAGGTCTTAAAATTGACAGAAATGGGGCAAAATGTCTTAAAATATCCAAACTACTAAGGCGAAGGTCTTAAAAATATCAAAAGCAATGGGGCTAACTAAACATGAGGGAGAAAGGGGTTCAGAAAAAAAAATCCCTCAAGTGGAAATCTCCCGCTATATTATACAGTATAGGGTGAACGGACAGCTTGTAATATACCTTGTACCTGCAAAAATCCCTCAACCACAAAACTACCTTGATTCATAATGATTCAATTAAAATACGTGACGCCAGAATTTGTATTTTTTTTTTTTAAGGAGTACAATTAAACCCCCGAAACAACCGATGTAAAAAAGACCCTTTGTTCTTTCTTAAGGGGAGATTTCCACCTGGAGGATTTTTTTCTGAACCTCTTTCTCCCTCATGTTTAGCCCCCATTGCTTGTGAGATTTAAAGACGCTTGGCCCATTAGTTTAGCGATTTTAAGAACCCTCGCCCCATTTCTGTCAATTTTAAGACTATTCGTGCCATTTAGGTGTCGATTTTTTCCTGGCGAGCGATAGCGAGCCTGTAATTTAAGGGGAACCGGCCTTTGGCCGGGAAATTTTTCTATCGAAAAATGTACAAATTTATCTTGAAAGGGGGTCAAGGGGGTGTAAAGTTAAGCTTGATGGAAGTCTAGGGAATCAACTAAAAACCTCCCCTTAAGTTTGTTGGGGTCATTTAATAATAGAGGTGTTACTCAATTGTGTTAGTGTTTTTGTATAGCGGTATTTCGTAAGTTCGTGTGTGTGTGTGTGTGTGTGTGTGTGTGTGTGTGTGTGTGTGTGTGGGGGGGGGGGGGGGGGGGGGGTGGTAAGGTGACTTAAATTGCTTCCAACTCCTTGACTTGGTGTTGGTACGGAAGGGCTTATTGTTGGAATTAGACTTATATGGACTAATCCGTTATATTCACAGATTTATGCATACGCCTATTTACTTTGACTTGGGTGTTTCCATATTTACTTGTTAAAACTGCTGTTTCCAAATAAATGCATGACTGTTAAATAAATCCCGTACTTAGTGTGTGAGTGATAAGTGAGGGGTGAGTGATAAGTGTGTGGGGGGGGGAGCTATGTATGTGTGTGTGTGTGGGGGGGGGGGGGGTATGTATGTATGTGTGTGTGGAGGGTTATTGTATGTATGTATGTATGTGTGTGTGTGGGGGGGGGGGTTATGTATGTACGTGTGTGTGTGTGTGTCTGTGTGTGTGTGGTGGAGGGTTATGTATGTATGTGTGTGTGGGGGGGGGGGTATGTATGTATGTGTGTGTGTGTGTGTGTGTGTGTGTGTGTGTGTGTGTGGTGTGTGGTGGAGGATATGTATTATGTGTGGGGGGGGGGGGGGGGGGGGTTATGTATGTGTGTGTGTGTGTGTGGTGGAGGGTTATGTATGTATGTATGTATGTGTGTATGTGTGTGTGTGTATGTGTGTCTGTTGTGTGTGTGTGTGTTAGTATGAGGTTGTGTTGTGTGTGTGTTGTGTGTGTGTGTGTGTGGTGGAGGGTTATGTATGTGTGTGTGTGTGTGTGTGTGTGTTAGTATGAGGGTGTGTTAGTGTGTGTTGTGTGTGTGTTGTGTTGTGTGTGTGTCTATTTGCACTAGTTGTATTTACACTAGTTGTATTTGCGGGAGTGAGCATGCTCGTTAATTCCCGCCTCCTTAAGATATGTTTGTCATACCGTGCTTTGAAACTATGCACTGATGGTGCATGGTGTGATGGTGTGGTATGGTGAAATCATGTGTAAATATCGCTGATACTAATTATTGATCAAAACATACTTGGTGCCGAGACATCACTTATTAGCACGACTGTACCAGCTTAATGTCTTAGGAACTATACAGTACATGTGGCCAAAGTATATAATTAGTATGTATATAACCTTTACATGTGGCAACCTAGAACATTGGAACAGAAAACGAGTTAGTATAGAAAACGAGTTAGTACAGAAAACGAGTTAGTATAGAAAACGAGTTAGTATAGAAAACGAGTTAGTACAGAAAACGAGTTAGTGTTACTTGTGCAATAATTACTGCCAGACTAATACATTTTCTCTAGTATTATTATTTAGTGAAGAAAGTAGGCCTATTGTGCAGACGAGTGGTGGGGCCAGGTGGTTAAGGGGGGATGGCCCTATTTATTGGTTCATTTACAGTATGTATATTTGTATTTAGTTTCCTCCCTAGACATCCAAGAAGCTTTAAAAACACACACACACACACACACACACACACACACAGACACACACACACACACACACACACACACACACACACACACACACACACACACACCCTCCTTCAAGATAAATTTGTATTTTTTTCGATAACGATCTTTCTTAAATTACAGGCTCGCTTTCGCTCGCCAGGAAATCATCGACAACTAAATGACACGAAAAGTCTTAATATTGACAAAGGAATGGGGCGAAAAGTCTCAAAATCACCTAACTAATGGGTCAAAAAATGGGGCTAAGCATGAGGGAGAAGGGGGCCCCGAATAGCGACCCATCTCCCGTTGAACAAGAGGCCCCGGGTTTCAGTTAATTACGGGTTATGTTAATGGCTTCTCTCTCTCTCACATAACCAAACACACACAAACATCTCAACACACACACACACATCTCAACACACACACAAACATCTCAACACACACACACACATCTCAACACACACACACACATCTCAACACACACACACACATCTCAACACACACACACATCTCAACACACACAAACACATCTCAACACACACACACACATCTCAACACACACATACACAAACATCTCAACACACACACACAAACATCTCAACACACACAAACATCTCAACACACACACACAAACATCTCAACACACACAAACACATCTCAACACACACACACACATCTCAACACACATATCAATACACACACACACACAGCAACAAACACACACACACAAACATATCAACACACACACACACAAACATATCAACACACACACAAACATATCAACACACACATCTCAACACCACACAAAACACATAACACACACAACACACCAATCAACACACACAACAAACATAAAATACACCACACACACACCATCAACACACACAAACAAACATCTCAACACACACAAACACACATCTCAACACACATCCCACAAACATACAACACACACACACAACCATTACTCCAACACCACAAACACATCTCAACACACACACACACATCTCAACACACAAACACATCTCAACACACACACACACACATCTCAACACACACACACACATCTCACACACACCACCACTCTCAACAACACACACAAAAACATCTCACACAACACACATCAAAACAACCAATCTCAACACACACACATCTCAACACACACAAACATCTCAACACACACAAACACATCTCAACACACACACACACATCTCAACACACACAAACACATCTCAACACACACACACACACATCTCTACACACACACACACACATCTCTACACACACACACATCTCAACACACACACACATCTCAACACACACACACACATCTCAACACACACACACACATCTCAACACACACACACACATCTCAACACACACAACCAACAATCCACACCACACACACAATACTCAACACACAAACCAATACACAAACATCCTCACACACACACACATCCTCAACACACACAAACACATCTCAACACCACACCCACATACACAAACACACACATCCAACCACACAAAAACATTCCTCAACACACACACACAATTCAACACACACAAACACAATCTCAAAAACACCACACACACCATCTCACACACACAAACATCTATCAACACACACACACACCATCTCACCACACACACACCCATCTCAACACACACACTACACACCCACAAACACATCAACACACACACACATCTCAACACACCACCACACATCTCACACACAAACCAAACATCTCAACACACACAACACACAAACATCTAACACACACAACACATCCCTCAACAACACCAACATCTCAACACACAACACAAATCTCAACACACACCACAAATCTCAACACACACAAACACAATACATCAAACACACACACAATCTCCCACACCACCACACAACACAATCTCAACCCCACCACACACAAACACACTCACACCCCGACCACACAGTATATAACTCACACACACCACATCAACAACATACCGTCAAGCACACCCTCCACACATCTCCACATCTCACACAACACACCACACATCTCAACACACACCACAAATCTCAACACACACCACACAATATTCAACACCCACCACACATCTCAACCGCACACAACGGACACACATCGCGCCCACACACGCATTACGTCTTCCTTTACCACCCTAGACCGATGCATTCACGAAGCTACGATCCTCGAAACACACACCACCCATAAGCCCGTCAGATAAAAATGAGGCGCTACTAGCGCCCCAACACGAACAGCTGCGCCTCCCTCGCACTACTAACCCAGTGTGCCACCCAACCCTACTCATCCAACCAAAACCGATCCCCACAACATCCTGTCGCAGACACACCCAAACACATCTTCCCCTCAACACGACACACCATCTAGTGCCTCAAACGACAGCCCACAGTGTATGAGACCCAAACAAATGCTTCCCAGGCTACCCCACGCGCCCCAGGCAACACAAACCTCTCCACATCCCCCAAAAAATCTAACCTACATTCTCAACCGCCACTAGCACATCAACAGCCATCTCACACACCCTCACAGCACCTACCCCACCTTCGCCAAAAGCCACACACGCACACCATTGTGCGTTAACCCCGTCATCTTGTGCCAAACAGCCACACTAACATTCATCTCACCAACACCACATCACATCTCCAACACACCTCACACCTACCACACCAAGACATCCCTCATCGTGCATTGTACTCCACAGCACAACCCGTAGTCTCAAACCGACACACATAGGTGTCCTAACATCCCGCCTACCACCAGACACACCCTACATATACTCAAACAACCCACACAGCACCAACATCTCACTCACTAGCTTGACACAAACATCTTCCAACAAACCAACCCACAAACACCACATCCCTCAACACACCACACAAACATCTCCACACACTCCACATACACAAACAATCCTTCTAAACAACAACACACAAAACATCTCCACCCAAAACACACACACACACATCCTTCAAACGCACTACACACACATCTAACACACACCAAATCCTCATCCACACCACACAAACACAATTCTCAAACCAACCACACACACAACATCTCCCAACCACACACACAAACCACATCTCAGAAACACCCAAACACCACCATCTCAACACCCACACACACATCTCAACACAACAAACAAAACACATCTCAACACACCACACACAATTCAACACCCACACACACATCCCTCAACACACACAGCCACAACACATCTCCAAAACACCCCCATAACAAACATCCTCAACACACACCACCAACCAACATCTCAAAACACACACAGGGGCACACATCTCCAAAAACACACAATTACCAAAACCTATCCCTCCAAATCACAACACCACACATCTCCAACACACAACACACACCAATCCTTCAACACAACAACACCCAACACAAACAATCCTCACCACACACAACACCACTCTCAAACCCACACACACACAACATCATCCTTCAACACACACACACACACGTCCCTTAACACCCACAAACACACACATCCCTCAAACCACACAGCACACACAAATCTCACACACACACACACACATACTCAACAACACACAACCACAAATCTCAACAAAACACACCATCTCAACACAACACACACATCTCAACAACACAAACAACATATCAACACCACGAACAACAACAATCCCGTCAAAAACCCACCACATCACAACACAGTCTCAACACACACACACACATCCCCCCTTCAAACCACACACAACAACACAAAAACATCTCAACACAACCCA
>CM064560.1:5805927-5855927 GCA_032716605.1 Paralithodes platypus
GCAAAGGGTAGTCATAAACGGGAAGGCATTCTAAATGGACCAATGTAAGTAGCGGGGTACCCCAGGGATCGGTATACTAGGACCAATTCTCTTTTCTAATTTACATCAACGACATAGATGAGGGTCTCACCTGAACAATCTCAAAATTTGCTGACGATACCAAAAATTGCAAATAGCGTACTCTCAAAAGAACAAGTTGACGATATTGCCAACACAATCTAGATAAATTGTCATGTTGGGCCCAAATTTGGCAAATGAGTTTCAATGCGGATAAATAAATGTAAAGTTACTACATGTCGATACCTAAATGAGGAAAGCAAAAACTATCGATGAATGGCACTCAGCTTAAGAATGTAAACAGAGAGAAACTGATCTGGGAGTACACAATATCGAGTAACCTAAAACCGAAGTCAACAATGTTCAGAAGGTTGTTAAGAAGGCAAACAAAATAATTGGCTTTATAGGCAGGTCATTTGAGCATAAATCCAAAGAAAGTTATCCTATCGCTTTACAATTCCTTAGTCCGCCCACTGCTGGAAGACTGCGTTCAATCCTGGTGCCCTTATTAGCAAAAAGATATAAACAAGCATTAGAAACCGAGTTCAACGTAAGAGTTACCAAAATGAGTACCTGTAGGCCTAAAGAACAAACCATACGCAAGAGCTGTCTTAGGGGAATTAAATCTATTTCCTTTAACCCAGCGCAGATTAACGAGGTGACTTAATTCAAGTGTTCAAGATCATCAAAGGCATCGACAATATCGAACTGTAGTAAGTTACTTCACTATCGACCAATCTAAATTACACGCGGGGAAACGGAAAAATGTTTCTGCCCCCCAAAATTATTGGTAAATCTTTTAAGTCACACGAATCAAAGAATTTTTTCTTCAATCGATGTTGTCAAACTTGTGGGAATGGGGCTTCACCGAAGGACGTTATAGACTGCAGCACCGTTGATTCATTTATAACTTCCGCTCTGAGAACAAATATTTCTCGCATTCAAACCCGGCGACTGACGCTGACGGTTTGTAAACTGAAATAACTTATTTTATCCCCCCCTCAGGTTACTAAACCCATACTGTCCCCTACTAACTTTCCTAATTCCTGCAAAGGACATTAGTTACAGGGCAGTAGTTCCCTTTCCAATGTTCCTTACCCACTCATAACAAAACCACTGTTTGGACACTTGATCCTCAGTGTTTTGGAGGACAAGCAACCTAGAAGGGTCACTAGACCTGTTGTTGCTTGATTTCCTTTGTACTCTCTCTCTCCCCCCCCCCCACTCTCTCTCCCCACACTCTCTCTCTCTCTCTCTCTCTCTCCATTATTGTTTTATGTCAACCATGCTCTGTTTCCTTCCATACATATAAAGATCATGAAATGGATACCATTAAACTTATGCGGTCAACTGTACTTTATGATGGTAGTGGTAGTTATGGTGGTAGTAATGTTGGTAGTTGAGGTGGTAGTGATGATAGTAGTGGAACTAATGGAACGAACGTCTTAAAATCTCAAGACTAATGGGGTTTAACATGAGGGAGAAGGGGGTACAGAAAAACAAAACGGTCAATTTTTAACCTCCCTAGCATAGTCCGCAAGGTTTGTGAGATACTAACATTCCCTTATAACACACACTCTCTCTCTCTCTCTCTTCATACCTACCTCTATATGGGGTCCCTTCGCTCACAAACCACTTCGCTCTCTCTCTCTCTTCATATCTACCTCTATATGGGGTCCCTTCGCTCACAAACCACTTCGCTCTCTCTCTCTTCATATCTACCTCTATATGGGGTCCCTTCGCTCACAAACCACTTCGCTCTCTCTCTCTCTCTTCATACCTACCTCTATATGGGGTCCCTTCGCTCACAAACCACTTCGCTCTCTCTCTCTCTTCATATCTACCTCTATATGGGGTCCCTTCGCTCACAAACCACTTCGCTCTCTCTCTCTCTTCATACCTACCTCTATATGGGGTCACTTCGCTCACAAACCACTTCTCTCTCTCTCTCTCTCTCTCTCTCTCTCTCTCTCTCTCTCTCTCTCTCTCTCTCTCTCTCTCTCTCTCTCTCTCTCTCTCTCTCAAAGCCTATATAACTGCGGTCTGGGAGTTTTCTCAGAAGTAAATACCTTAATACGGTGTTCGTCCCCATCCCCTCCCATCCTTCCCTCCCGCCCTTGATAGGGGGGGGGGGGGGGATAGGTAGGTAGGTAGGTAGGTAGGTAGGTAGGTAGGTAGGTAGGTAGATTGATAGGTTAGGTAGAGGGGAAAGATAGGTAGGTAGGTAGGGAGGTAGATAGGTAGGTAGGTAGGTAGGTATTTATTTTGTTTTAGTTTCCTCGCTACACCTCCATCAAGCTTAAAAAACACCCCCTAGACCCCCTTCAGGATAAATTTGTACATTTTTCGGTAGAAAAATGTACAACTTTTACAACTTGTCAGTAATATGAATCTGAGACATGGTAGTTACATATTTTCCCGTTAGTTATCGATAAATCAGTTAATAAGGGATTCAATTTACCGTCAGATGATATGAAACCCAGTATAGTCCCTCAAATAATTATAATTCTCTCCACAATAAAACAGTCTCCCACTAGCCATCTTAATTCTCACAACCCCAATAAAAACAGTAATTCCGTTCACAAGGAGTTCTAATTTTCGCACCGTAAATAAAATACCTTGATTTACTACCAATGACCGTATTTAAGAGCGACTGTAGTACAAATTGTCATTAAGTTAGTTATTAGAAATATAAAATATATATATAAACACTCCCATTACACCCACCCACATATTGCACACACACACACACACACACACACACACACACACACCCACACACACACTCACTCTCTCTCTCTCTAGCCTTCTACTTTACTGTCCTTTTCTTCTACTATACACTGTCCCTGTCTAGTAGCATTAAGGCCTAACCGTCTAGTAGGGACCGCAAGGTCTGTGTGATCTGAGTATGTGTGTAACTCTTTGTAACTCTCACACACACATTACACACCTATATTACACACCCATATTGCACCCCACTCACACATTGCACACACTCTCTCTCTCTCTCACACACACACACTGCACTCTCTCTCTCTCACACACACACACGCACTGCACTCTCTCTCTCACACACACACACTGCACTTTCTCTCTCTCACACACACACACACTGCACTCTCTCTCTCTCACACACACACACACTGCACTCTATCTCTCTCTCACACACACACACACACTGCACTCTCTCTCTCTCACACACACACACTGCACTTTCTCTCTCTCACACACACTCTCTCTCTCTTTCACACACACACACACACATTGCACTCTCTCTACCTCACACACACACTGCACACTCTCTCTCTCACACAAACACACACTGCACTCTCTCTTACACACACACACCCACATACACACACACACACACATTGCACTCTCTCTACCTCACACACACTGCACACTCTCTCACACAAACACACACTGCACTCTCTATCTTACACACACACACACACACACACACACACACACACACACACACTGCACTCTCACACAAATCATATATTTTCCCTTCAACAGAAAAACAACAATAAAAAACGATCTAGATTTCACTTCATCCCAAGCTCTCTATTCTCCCTTCAGGGCATAAACAGCATAAATATATCGATAACATATAGTTTATCCTCTGACTTCCATACACCCTTCTTAACCCCTTCAGTGCCGGTGATGTACTTTCGAGGTTAATAAGTGTTGGCAGATATTTCACAAAGTTTCGGACACTGACTAATTAAATACTCTAAGGGACTTCACAAAGTTTCGGACACTGACTAATACTCTAAGGGACTTCACAAAGTTTCGGACACTGACTAATACTCTAAGGGACAAGCACTTTTCCCTGTAACTATAAAGATACCAATAACACTTTTTGAGCGAATACCAATGGAATCTATGCCAACACTTAATACCCCCAATTGTACTTTTCAGTATATTCTGGCAACTATGAGGCGATTTTATTGAGCTTAGGAAGGACGTGTATCAATCAAAAGGCTACAGACTATCTCAATGAATCCTTTTATCCTTCCATATCCTTCCTAAAAGCCTCATAAAATCATCTAAACGTAGCTGAAATTAGATGAAAAAGACGTCGCCGGTACAGAAGGGGATAATGTGAGTCAAACCGTCTAATAACCAACAGAAAATGGAATGCGTTATATCGATCGTATCTTCTAAGGTTTAACTCCTCCTTCTTTGCGTTACATTCTGGCGACTATTAGGCGATTTTAACTCCTTCTTTAACTCCTCCTTCTTTGCGTTACATTCTGGCGACTATTAGGCGATTTTAACTCCTTCTTCTTTAACTCCTTCTTCTTTGCGTTACATTCTGGCGACTATTAGGCGATTTTATTCAGCTTACCAAGGACCTCCAGCCATTAACAGGCTTCGAACTATCACACTTAAGCCCTTCTTGCTACCACAGATCCTTCTTAAGGGGAGGTATTTAGTTTGTTCCCTAGACCTCCATCAAGCTTAAAATTACACCCCCTTGAGTCCCTTTCAAGATAAATTTGTACATTTTTCGGTAGAAAAATTTCCCGGCCGAAGGCCGGATCCTCTTAAATTACAGGCTCGCTATCGCTCGCCAGGATAAAATCGACACCTGAATTGCACGAAAGGTCTTAATATGGGGTGAAAGTTCCTAAAATCGCTAAACTAATGGGGCAAACGTTTTAGAATATCAAAAGCAATGGGGCTAAACATGAGGGAGAAAGGGGTCAAGAAAAAAATACCTCAAGTGGAGATCTCGACCCCTTAAACTGCACAGAATTGTCTTAATATATATATAATTAGCAAGAATAGAATAAATAAGACGTCGCTGGTATAGAAAGGGTTAATAGGATATAATTATGAGGGTAGGCAAAGCAACCAATAAATAATGAGACAATTATATATAAATCAATATACAAGTATTTCACAACAAACCTTTCACGTTCATCTTGAGAGTGCTACATTAAGGGGAGGTATTTAGTTTGTTCCCTATACCACCATCAAGCTTAAAATTACACCCCCTTGAGTCCCTTTCAAGATAAATTTGTACATTTTTCGGTAGAAAAATGTCCCGGCCGAAGGCCGGATCCTCTTAAATTACAGGCTCGCTATCGCTCGCCAGGATAAAATCGACACCTGAATTGCACGAAAGGTCTTAATATGGGGTGAAAGTTCTTAAAATCGCTAAACTAATGGGGCAAACGTTTTATAATATCAAAAGCAATGGGGTTAAACAAGAGGTAGAAAGGGGTCAAGAAAATAATTCCTCAAGTGGAAATCCCCCCTTAAGGGAGCCCACCTCGCTTGTTTTCTCTTTCTCTCCCTCTCTCTTTGGCTTGTATCCATTCGGCCCCATTCAGCCTTCTGTTTTAAGACGTTTACCCCCATCCAGGTGTCAATATTTTCCTGGCGAGCGGTAGCGAGCCAGCATATATATATATTTGGTTTGACAGCAAGCTAAATTTTTAAATTTTTCGATAGAAACATTTCTCCGGCGAAGCCCGATTTCTCCATACAATACTGGCTCGCTATCGCTCGACAGGAATAAATCGACACCTGGATGGGGATAAACGTCTTAAAACAGTTGGCTGAATGGGGCCGAATGGATACAAGCCAATGAGAGAGGGAGAGAAAGACAAAACAAAAGCGAGTTGGGCTCCCTTAAAACACTTTGGATGAAATTAATAACCCTGATTATCTTCCCCCCCCCCCCCAAAAAAAAAAAAGGGACACGAACAATAACAACAAACAACAACAACAACAACCACAACCACAACAACAACAACAACAACAATCTCACCAACACCATTAATAACCCTTTGAGTACCAGCGACGTGTGTTGTATTATAGCCTTATCTGGTTATATTTAGACGATAGTATGCAGCTTGGAGAAGGGTCTGTGGTATAGTTAAAAGGGTTGGTTCAGGTAGATTGAAGCCCTATTGTTGCTAGAGGTCCTTCCTAAGCTGAATTAAATCGTCTAATCATGACCAGAATATAATCAAAATTATGTCACCGGTACTGAGTGGGTTAACAGAAGAATATAAACAATAATAACAAAAAAACAACGAGTTAAAAAAAAATAAAAAAAATAAAAATAAAATAAAAAATAAATCCGTTAGGCAATGAAGACGCTCCCACAAGCCCACACTTAAGGAGAATTATTATTTTGTTCTGGCCCCCCTTCTCCCTCATGTTTAGCCCCATTTGTTTTAAGATTTAAAAACGTTCGCCCCGTTAGTGTGTCGATTTTAAGATCTTTCGCCCCATTTCTTTAATATGTTAGACCTTCCGAGCCATTTAGGTATCAACGTTTTCTTGAGCGATAGCGAGCTTATTATATATGAGGAACTGTCCTTCGACCAGGTCATTAGTCTACCGACAAATGTACACATTTATCTGGAAGGGGGATCTTGGGAATGTTTTTCTAAGCTTGATGGAGGTCTAGGGAGGAAGCTAAAATAATATTGGATAAATAAATAATTAAATAAATAAACTAATAATAAACCTTGACCACCCTTAACGCCTTTCAAATGTAAACCCCTTCAAATTAAAAAATCCGCGCGCGCAGGAAACCGGTCAAACTAATTCACATCCTAACGGTTTCCAACGGTCGTAACGGCTTCTCTCCCTCGGGACACATTTAACTCATTGGCTTCTAGCCGGTTCTTGGTGCTTATATCATACGAAACAGGATGGTAACCTACATACGGGGAGAGCATGAGAGAGAGAGAGAGAGAGAGAGAGAGAGAGAGAGAGAGAGATGGAGGGAGGGAGGGAAGGAAGGAAGGAGAAAGAGAGGGAGTGGGAGGGAGGGAAGGAGAGGGAGAGAGAGAGAGAGAGGGAGTGGGAGGGAGGGAATGAAAGAGAAAGAGAGGGAGAGGGGGGAGGGAGGGAAGGAGAGAGAGAGAGAGAGAGAGAGAGAGAGAGAGAGAGAGAGAGAGTGAAGGATAAAGAGAGAGAGAGAGGGAGGAAAGGAGAAAGACACTTTTAATTTGTTCTAATGTTCGAAAGTTTTGACAGAGAGTTGCAAGTTTTATGGACCGTGAGATGAGTTAGTACAATGATGAACGAAAACCGGTGAACAAAAGGAAAAGATCGGGAAAGTGTACGAACACGAAATGAACGAAATGACAAGCGACTTTATTAACTCTTTCTTAAAATATAGTTTATTATGAATAGTGACCATGAGGAGACACAATTAAGACAAGCGACGTGTGTTTTATAGTCTCGCAATATATAATTCAGTACAATGAAGTGTAATAAAGTCTAATAAAGTACAGTAATCAGAAAGCATAATAAAGTGAAATAAAGTGTACTAAAGTGAAATAAAGTACCGTAATACAATTAAAGTGTATAATAAAGTGAAATAAAGTGTATAAATTATAATAAAGTATAATAAAGTTTATAATAAAGTATATACCGGTACATTATAATAAAGTGTATACCGGTACATTATAATAAGTATATAATAAAGTGTATACCGGTACATTATAATAAAGTGTATACCGGTACATTATAATAAAGTGTATACCGGTACATTATAATAAAGTGTATACATTATAATAAAGTGTATACCGGTACATTATAATAAAGTGTAATAAATATGAAACTAAAGGACTATTGCCGGATCATCATGTACCTCCCCCCCGACCACCGGAAACCCCCCGCCCCCCACCCCCCCTTACGGTGAGTTAAGCCGGTATCACACGAGAGCTTTTATAGTCAACATTTGATGATAAACATTTTGCTGGCAACATTTCTGGAATATTTTTCACGGGTATCGGAAACTAGACTGATGATAGATGGATTTAGGCAACCGAAATATCTTATAGGTTGACCATATAAGCTGCCAGACCAGTGTTGAGGATAAATGTTGAGTGAAAAAGCGTTCGTGTGATACCGGCTTTATAGATGTAGGGAGGTCAATCCACGGAAGAGACGCCGTCACTTGAGATCTAGAAAATATATAAGTAAAAGAAACAGTCAGAGTAAGCTATGGGTATGGCAGAGATGGCTCGGCTCTCACTCTGATAGACCAGCCCATCACCAAGGGGGGATCAGTGATCTAGTTAAACTTCTCAAAAAAAAAAAAAAAAAAAAAAAAAAAAAAACAAGGGGGTGGCCCGTTATAATGGCTCACGACTTAACATATAAAATCACACAGGCGTTGTCTACACACTTATGTAAATGATATCAAACCCCCTTGTTAGAGAAAGATACATGATTCTTCCTTGTATGGTGAATCCTGTTGTGAGCCCCGTATATATATACTTTATATGTACTGTATATACCGGGTATATGATTCTTCCTTTAATATTGAATCCTATTTCGAACTTAGTTAAAATAGGACTTCAGAGGCTATCAAGCCTTCTGGTTTGGGTGCTTGTGTTCTGGGTGTGGTGTCCCAAGTTCGATTCCCAGGAGGACCATGTGCTTTCATTGGTTTGTTCGGGTACATTGGGGTTTGTAATAGATGATTTATGTTAAGAACGGGGTGTTTAAGGGGAGGTTTTTAGTTTGCTCCTTAGACCTCCATCAAGCTTATACACCCGCTAGACCCCTTTTCAAGATAAATTTGTAAATTTCCCGGCCGAAGGCCGATGCCTCTTAAATTACAGGCTCGCTATCGCTCGCCAGGACAAAATAGGCACCTAAATGGCACGAAAGATCTTAAAATTGACAGAAATGGGGCGAAAGCTATGAAAATCGCCAAAATAATGGGGCGAAAATCTTAAAATCTATAAAACAATGGGGCTAAACATGAGGGAGAAAGAGGCCATGAAAAAATTTCCTCAAGTGGACATCTCCCCTTAAGCCAGCACACTATAAGTCAACAATACCACCAGGACTAGAGCCCCTTTTCGAGAACCCCAGTCTTTTGTTTCAAACCCGGTATAAAAATTATAAACTATTCTTCCTTCTATGATGAATCGTGTAGCGAGGTGTTTTGGTTGTGTAGGGGCCAAATGTATTCTCCTTAAGGGGGACCACCTCGCTTTTGTTCTCTTTCTCTCCCTCTCTCTTTGGCTTGTATCCATTCGGCCCCATTCAGCCTACTGTTTTCAGACGTTTACCCTCATCCAGGTGTCAATATTTTCGTGGCGACCGGTAGCGAGCCAGCATATATATAATTGTGTTTGACAGCAAGCTAAATTTGTAAATTTTTCGATAGAAAAATTTCTTCGGCGAAGCCGGATTTCTCCATACAATGCTGGATCGCTATCGCTCGCCAGGAAGAAATCGACACCTGGATGGGGATAAACGACTTAAAACAGTTGGCTTAATGGGGCCGAATGGATACAAGCCAGGGAAAGAGAGAAAAGGAGAGAAAGATTAAAAAAAAAAAAAACGGTGACCCCCCTTGATAATTACAGGATATTAGGCACTGGAGGGGGTAGGGCCATGGGAAGTTAATATAGCACTTTGGTTCATGGTCTATAACGAGGAAGGGTGGGTCTCTCTCTCTCTCGCTCTCTAACAGACACAGATAGGCAGGCAGACAGAGAGAGAGAGAGGGAGAGGGGGGACTCTACAAGCCTTACGGTGACTCTAACAGGACTGTCTCTATAAAGATAAATTCTGCTCACTTTACATACCTGCTCTGTGTGTATGTGTGTGTAAGAGAGAGAGAGAGACAAGGAGTTACAAAGAATAGTCAGTATCTCAGAGACCTTGCGATCCATTCCGAGGAGATACTCGAAGTGTAAGGAGAGAGACTGTTTAGTGCACTACACTCATTACAGAGTGTGCAAAATACTATCTACTCTCTTCTTGAACTGCTCTACTGAAGAACTATTTACAACTTCTGAGGGAAGTTTGTTCCAGGTAGAACAGATCTTATATGTGAAAGTGTCCACATATACTAGTGCTGAACCTTTTCAATTCTAATTTCCAGCCATGGTTGCGTGTTCTATTCATATTGAGGCTAAGCATTTTGCTATAGTCCACATTGTCAAACCCATTAAGTATTTTAAAAACTTCAATGAGCTGACCTCGTAGTCTGCGTGTCTCCACCGGAAAGAGATCAAGAGCTCTCAACCGGTCCTCGTAGCTCATTCTTCTAAGATTTTAAGTGATGGAATAATCTTTGTAGCCCTAGCTTGTACTCTTTCCAGTCGATCTATATCTTTCCTGAGTGCTGGAGTCCAGAATTGAACAGCATACTCCAGGAGAGGCCGTATTAGAGCGTTGTAAAGTGTGAGGACTATTTCCTTATTTATATACTTAAACTGTCTCTTAATATAACCCAATAATTTATGAGCTTTCATCTCTACTTCACTGCACTGCTTGGAGAACTTTAGGTCACTGCTAATCAGAACACCCAAATCCTTTTCCAAGTCAGTCACTTCCAGAGGCATTCCCAATAGTGAATAGCCTGAATTGGTGTTTGCTTGGCCGATATGCATCACCTTGCACTTTTCCAAGTGTAGAGGCATCTGCCATGTCTCCGACCATTCACCCAGTCTGTTAAGGTCCATCCTGAGCTGTTCAACACCTTTTGGGGTCTTTCACATTAATTCCAAGCTTTATGTCATCTGAAGAGAGAGAGAGAGCGCGAGAGAGCGAGCTACTAACACAACACTTGGACTGCATACTGAAGACAGAACCACACTTCATGGGCAGAACACATAAGGAAGCATGAATTGTGTGTGTGTGTGTGTATTGTACAGTATATGTGTGTGTGTGTATGTGTGAACGTGTGAGTGTATTTTGTATGTGTGTGAGTGTATTGTGTGTAAGTGTATTGTGTGTATGTATGTGTGTAGGTGTATTGTGTGTGTGATTATAGTGTGTGAGTGTATTATGTGTATGTATGTATGTAGGTGTATTGTGTGTGTGTGTGTGATTATAGTGTGTGAGTGTGTGTATGTATGTATGTATGTATGTAAGTGTGTGTGTGTGTGTGTGTATAGACCAATTACCCCTGTAAATGGTTAACAACCTTTCATGGGAACCAATTACCAGACATCTTCACTTTACTAGATAACTCTATTGTTCTCTCTCTCTCTCTCTCTCTCTCTCTCTCTCTCTCTCTCTCTCTTATTTTTTGAGTCACTAATTCTTTAACACACTAATGGATTATCGTAGTATATTTGAAAACATATAAATTAAAAAATAACAGAGAGAGAGAGTGTGAGTGAGTAGTGAGTTTGTGTGTGAGAGAGAGAGGCTGACTTAGCATAACGGAGAACTACCCAGGCATGAACGGACACACACACACACACACACACACACACACACACACACACACAATAACCCCACCTTCCATTCAATTCATAATTTTTTGTCTTATTTGATTTGCCTTCCGTAAACAGTTCTAGCGTTGTCTTTTCTCTCTCTCTCTCTCTCTCTCTCTCTCTCTCTCTCTATATATATATATATATATATATATATATATATATATATATCTATATATATATATATATATATATATATATATATATATATATATATATATATATATATATATATATATATATATATTTATATCAGTGGCGGACTGGGTCTAAAATTTCTACAGGGAAAACTGGTTAAAGGCCCCCCCCCCCCCCCCGGAATTGTTTTTGAATCGCGAACAATTCTAGGAGCATTTTAAAGCCATATGCAAAGCTACATTGAGGTGGAAATTGTAACAATACACACATATATATATAGTTTCCCAAGCAATACGGTAATCCCCCCCCCCCCCCCACCCTTCCAAGGCGCACCTTTGAATTTGCTTACTCCCTTAATAAGAATATCTATAAAATTGGAGAAAATGTGTGTGTGTGTGTGTTCTGAAAGTGTAGGATGAAAATAACCAGTAGCCTATTAACGATGCGAGCCTCTTCTTGAAAATGATCACTAATTAGCCTAGGTGTATTTGTAAACAAAAGTAATTACAGGTATTTGGCATCTGTAATCTACATGTAACATGCACATAATATTGTTTAAGTTATAGGTTAATAAGTAAATAAAGCATATAATGATATACAGCAACGGAAAATATAACCGAAACTCCATGGTTTTTCTTTTTGGTTTTAGGTAGTTTTCATCATTATACAGTTGATGAAATTAGTTACAATCCAGTTTCAGTTTCAGTTTCAGTTTCTATGGAGCTCGTCCTGGAATCTTTACGACTCTGAACCTCACGATTCTATACAGGACTGGCCATTTGTATCGGCACTAGCTCAGAGAAGAGTGTTGAGAGGGGAGAAGGGGTGTTGGAGAGAGAGGAAGCTGTTGGAGTGGCTTTGTTATCCGGAAAACTTTATTTCTCCCATTATCCAACGATCTTAAAACACTCAGATGCAAGTAATTTCCAGAGTAAATAGGCTAGGCTATACCATTTGTTTTAGCCTTTGGATACAGGATGGGTTGAGGGGGGGCTTAAATCAGCATCTATTTTAACAGTAAGGGACTTAATAAGAGTTTCCCTGCAGTCAATAGGGAGAGTTATAGGGAGTTTTTCGTTTTTACAGTACTTTATATAGTGCACATAAAATGTATCTCCGGAGGTTGAAACACATTTTAATATGATCTTTGCAACATCCTTATTCTATAATAGCCTTCAAATATTGAGAAATAATTAGTGGTAGTTTCGGTAATAAGTACCGGCCTATTATATTCAGATTAGGTCATTAGGAAGGATAGGCCTACATGACAATTAAGGGGTGTTAGGAGTCAGGACAGTTAGGGGTTAAAATTGCTGAAGACGACCCGGATAGGCTACGAGCCCCATCGATAATTATCAGTGTTCTAGAAGTTTCATGGACGATACTATGTTGGTGTAGGCCTACATGTAATTACCGTCGCAAATTCACTATTTGTGAAATACGAGAAACTGTTGGATTGTTCACCGATAAACAGGGAACGTGAGCTGGGTTTAGACCGTCGGTTAGTTTTGGTTAGGTTAGGGTAGGCCTAATGTTGAAAATACTAAAATGCGACGATCCTCGGTATTAAACAACACTGCAACCTAGGTCTATATAAAAAAAAAAAAAAAAAAAAAAAAAAAAAACTAAAATTAACTAGGCCTAGTAAAAAGGCTGTCCGGGCCCGGGGTCTCTTCAATTTTTACCCACTTAGGCCTAGCTGATGTAGCCTAGTTTATATCACTCAAGAGTCTCACAGATCATTCCTAAGCTGTATAAAATTGACAACAAATTGTCAAAATGTAGTAGGCCTATCGACACACTAGTCTACAGGCGTCATATTCTGAAGGGGTTAAACTTAGACAACAGGCAGCTCAGGAAGCCCTGTTTGTTTGTATTGGCTTGTGGTTGACTTGTTGATCTACGTAACGTTACGGTAAACCTATGGCATTATCACATGAAAAAGAGTTAAGTGTAAGTAAAAGTTCACAAAACACTGCTGGGGATACAACAAAAATATAGAAAACTAAGAATAGCTTGCCTGTATTTGAAGTTCAGGCGGCAATTTGGACATCAGCTGATCGTCAACCAGGCAGGTGCCGGCACTGTCGGAGCTACGACCCGCCAACTTTGAAATTACGCTAGCTGAAATAATGCCTGTTCTGATCGCCTAACAGTAAAATAGGTCTATGCCAGGGTAAAAAGCTTCCGTTCCTCGTGACCTCATCCCTGAACTGCTACGGTACTTTAAAAAAAAAAAAAAAAAAAAAAAAAAAAATCGTCATCACAGGGGTCCACTGGGAAATTACTCTGGGGGCCCACCGGGAATTTTCCCGGTTTCCCGGCGGGCCAGTCCGACCCTGCTATATATATATATATATATATATATATATATATATATATATATATATCGCTCTCGCTCTCACTCTCGATATATATATATATATATATATCGCTCTCACTCTCACTCTCACTCTCACTCTCACTCTCACTCACTCACTCGCTCGCTCGCTCGCTCGCTCGCTCTCTCTCTCTCTCTCTCTCTATATATATATATATATATATATATATATATATATATATATATATATATACCAGTATATATATTATCTCACTCACTCTCACTCTCTCTCTCTCTCTCTCTCTCTCTCTTACCATTGTCTTGTGTGCTGTTATTTTATTATATATACCGGTATATATACAGTATATACTGTATATATATATATTTTTTTGTAATGTGTATGAGGGAGACAAAAGGCAAAGCTGCCTATAATAATAAATGGAGTATACCCGGTATGAAAAAGGTATATGAGATCAGTGGGTATATTGATAGTGATTTACATATCTATCCTTGTATTATATGGGTATTTAAAACTAGTCTGTATACTAATTTCCTTCCCTCTTGACAGTGTGGAGGAGGAGGTGGAGCTGCGTGTCTCCGAGGACGAGGGTGGAGGGGGAGGTGGTGGAGGGCTGGAGGAGGAGGAAGCCGCCCGTGCCGCCCATCTCCGTCCACCCAGCTTCAACCCCGAGGACTACGCCCAAGCCCTGGCCAAGTACATCCGAACACCCCATGTCTACCTCGAGCCCAACACCAAGGAAAAGAAGGTAGGAGAGAGAGAGAGAGAGAGAAAAAATAAATATCACAAATACACATCATTAACCCTTTCACTGCGGGTGATGTATACACACATCCTGGAAATATCCTGGAATTATTAGCAATCATCTGCACTAAAAGGGTTAATATATTTGTTGTACTCGCTAGGAAAATGAAACGCGGAGCTGCAAGCTTTCATCTGTATTCCATGACATCTAATTAATCATCTAGATTCTAGAATATAACCTATCACAAGTAAGAAAAGGTACCTAACCTGAATACTAGCTAACCCAAAATCAAGAATATAAGCTACCATAAGTATGCTAATGTAACTTAAGGGGAGATTGGTCCTTTTTCTGGTCCCCCTTCTTCCTCATGTTTATCCCCATTAGTTTCTATGGATTTGTATAAGTGACTGTACTATTTTAGATGATGGATTAGCTATACATGTTCGTTTTTCTGGTCCCCCTTCTTCCTCATGTTTAGCCCCATTAGTTTCCATGAATTTTACAAGTGACTGTACTATTTTTGATGATGGATTAGCTATACATTCCGGTTAGGTAAAATAAACAATAAAAAGTACAGTTTGCCGCACATATTCTATTTTGTTGGGGTCTTAATTTGACAGCGCTGCACCCACTTCCCCAACCCCCCTCCCTCGCTCCACTTCCTTCCCTTCCACTATTGGTAGGAGGTGGAATGAGGGAGGGGGGTTGGGGAGGTGGGTGGGGCGCTGCCAAGTTACGATTTGCTGGGATAGTTGAAAAATGGAATATGTGTGGAAAACTGTACCATCTTGCCTTCCCCAGGGTCGTGGTGACAGGGGTCGAGGTGGCCCGGGGGGTATGGAGACCAGAGGGGAGATGTCCCTGCGACAGTTCAGCTCTTTACCGGAACTACTTAAAAGACTACGGGAAGACCTCAAGATGGCTTACTTAAGGTTAGTGTGTGTGTGTGTGTGTGTGTGTGTAAGGAAAATAAGGAAATAAATGGATAATAAAACAAAAAAACACCATCTGAGGAGGAGCACTTTATTGACAACGTTTCGCAGATAGCTTCAGTGACCTAAAGAAGCTATCTGCGAAACGTTATCAATAAAGTGCTCCTCCTTAGATGGTGTTTCTTTCTAAACAGCCCATCTCCCCTTAGAGGAGGCGGGAGCCCCGGGATCATTGCCACTGCCCCGCACTACACTCACAACAACACTGCGGCCGTTAGAATTATCGGAGGTGTATGAGGTTGCCACCAACGGTTTTATCGTAAGGTAACTTATCGGACTTACTGAGCTCCATATGACGCTAGTGCGTCATATAACTTATTATAGAGGTATGGAAATAAGTCCATATGACACGATCGCGTCATATGAGTTTTTGGTTCACTAGTCCATATGACGCGATCGCATCATATATGTCTGGGGGAGTTAATACATTATCACACTAACTTCTAACTTACCTACCCTAGACGAGATGGGTTGGGTGAGAGAGGGATCTGCCTTGTATGGCAGATCTGCCAATCGGCTTTCTGCAGACTCCCATTTTCTTATGTTCTTATAGGTCAGGCAAACCGCACACTAGGGTTCTTGAGGAGGAATTTACACAATTGTACACGAGACATCAAACACATAGCTTATAACACCCTTGTTCGCCCAACACTGGAGTACTGCGCCGCAGTATGGGATCCATACACTCAATTTAACATTAACACACTTGAAAAAATTAACACAAAAGCAGCCAGGTTCATCACACACAATTACACGCAAACCCCAGGCATCACAACCCGTATCAAAAATCAAATAAGCATGGAAACCCTTAACACACGAAGACTCACACACAATTATATTGACATTAAAAAATATGAATACCTACACAACTCAAACACCCGCAACACTCGTAACACACATTCTCATAAGTACCAAACATACCACACTAATACTGACTTCTACAAACACTCATTCTTTCCACGAACCATACGGGATTGGAGCAGTCTCCCAGAAGATACAATAAATAGCCCTACACTAGACACATTCAAACACAGAATAAACTAACATTTCGCCCACATTACATGCACACCATAAACCCTCCACTTAGCTCCCCCCATCCTATATCCTGACCCCCCATCCTCCACCCTAATACCCTTATATGTGTGATATGCGCAAGTCCAGCGCCCTACATATTATCAATCGAGATTGAGATCGAGGTTGTGTTATCAGATGGACGAGATGGGTTGAGTGTGAGAGGGGGCGGCTTTCTACTGACTCCCATTTTCTTATATTGTTCTATGTTTCAGCTTTGTGAAGGAGTTAGTACGAGAGCCCCATGATGGAGTGAGCCTGCTGTTGGACGCGTTGAAGTCGGTGCAACTATCCCAGACCGACCTTACTGGTAGGGTATTAATATGGAGATTGTAACTTTAAGGGGGTAGTGCTTGGTTTTTGGCCTCTATATATATTTATTTTATTTATTTTATAGTTTCCTCGCTAGACTTCCATCAAGCTTAGAAACCCCCCCCCTAGACCCCCTGTCAAGATAAATGTGTAAATTTTTCGGTAGAAAACTGTCCTGGCCTTTAATCGCTCGCCAGGAAAAAATCGACACCTAATGGGCACAAAAGGTCTTAATATTGTCAAAACAATGATAAGTAACACCGCACTGTATGGGCGGATTACAGACAATTTTTTGTTTTTAAATATATTGAGACTACTGTATTTTACTCAATTATTGGTAAATAGATAACAAAAGATTGCTAAATTCATATGAAACTTGAAGCAGCAGACCAAATAATGCCATGAGAAAAAACTATGCTAGAAGAATATTTAGTGTGAATGTGCCTTGACGCAGCTCTTCTCCCCAGGTCGCGGTACGAGTCACGCGCAGCAGATGGCCCTGCGTCGCGCCCTGGCAGACGAACATGAGGTGCTGTCCTGCCTACGATACTGCCTGCGCTCCTCCGATACCCCCGTTCGAGTTGCCCGTTACCCCCCTGGTCTCTATACCCTCGCTGTGGCCACGCTCAGTAATCTTCCTCGCAGTCGTACAATTGCTCTAGAGGTAATGTAATTTAGAGATTGTAAGTAGGCTAGAATAAATGTTTAGAGGATTGGGAGGTTTAATATCAAATATATAATACAGTACTGTAACCTGTCGCACTATTGCACTAGAGGTAATGTAATTCAGAGAGTGTAAGGATAATAAATGTTTGGAGGTTTAGTACCATAATGATTAAAACCTGAAGAGAGTTAGCGAACACTCAAGGCAATTTAGAGATTTGGAGGGAAGAGAGAATTCTATAGATGTCATGAGCATAGGAGATCTTGCATGGTGGGGTACTGAAGATTATAAGGAAGGAAGAGAGAAAACTAAATAAGTTGAAGATGAGCGCAATATTCTGTACTGCTTGTGCTTCCCTGCTGTCCCCTTGTGTGTTCTATCCCCCCCAGGCCTCACTTATTAAGTTTCCTGCCCCAGTAACCCAAACCACCATCACATAAATAGCCTACGGCGGATTCCCCGTAAGTTCAACTTAAGTTTTGTTGTACCTTTTTGACTCCTCTGAATCCTGTGCCCCAATGTTTTCTTTGTAGTGTATCCCTATAACTCTGATTCCCATAGCTAAGTGTTTTTATTTTTCCTTTACGACTGCTCCTAAAGCCGTTATCACACAAGAGCTCTTTTAGTCAACATTCGATGATCAACATTTTTCTGACAACATTTCTGGACTATTTTACACTGGTATCGGAAACTAGACTGATGATAGATTCATTTAGATAACCGAAATATTGGAAATGTTGACCTTACACACCGTATAAGCTGCCAGACCAGTGTTGATGATAAATGTTGAGTGAAAAAGCGCTCGTGTGATACCGGCTTAACTCCCGTGCCTCTCCACAGCTGTTGACAAGGGCGTGTGGTGCTCCAGGTGGTCGAGGGAGGGTGGTGGAGGCCCTTGCTACACTGCGGCTCAGGTTTGCTGAGCCCGTCACTTGCAAGTTCCTCGTGGCAATGATGCTCTCTCACCCACATCCAAGGTACTGTATTAATTTAATTATTGAAATATTATTTTTTCCTATGACTACTTAGTATCCGTCCTAATTTGAAAATGATTATTTGTCAGTTTATATAATAAGTTGAGAGAGTCACTTGTAAATTCCTCTTGGCCATAATGCTCTTCCACCCACACCCTAAGTATTGAAATTGTATGTATATATGTATGTATATATGTATCTATGTATATATGTATGTATGTATGTATATATGTATGTATGTATGTATATATGTATATACTCAGGCACATACCCCATTGCTGGGGGCGGCCGACTCGAGACAGAGCCCGTACAAAAACCTGTAAAGTTTCAATTCTTAGGGTTCAGGACCACTTTTGCATTCCTTTGCCCCTTTCTCTGTCTCGTTGAGTAGGAGAATTTTACAAGGGGAGGAGGATTCCTAGCCTCCTGCCCCTTGAATTAAAGGTGCTAACCTATATCTATAATCCTTTCCTTCTGTAACATTATGGTGCAGCCAAGAGAAAATGTTGTCCCTGGAAGTACAGTAGAGAGTTAAATGAGAGAGTTTGTTTTTAAACTTTTTAAGATTAATGTTCTCCTATCCTCACCTGTGTCACAATGGTAGCATGTTTGGCTCACAGGCAATCCCAGGTTTGATTCCCAGGCAGGGTATGACAGATGGGCAGTATCCCTCTAACTGTCGTCCCTCCATCCCTTCCCCCCGGTCTGCAAGTGTGGGGTTTGCGGCTGATGAATGCCCTGGTGTCGTCAAGTGAGAGTGTCCAGGAGAAGGGGTTCGATCTCTTTTTCCCTGTATTAATATAATTGAAGGAAGGGCAAAGTAAGGGCCTTCTCATACCTAAACATGTGCTGCTAACTGTTGTGTCCCATACCTTCCCCCAGTCTGCAAGTGTGGGGACTGCGGCTGATGAACGCTCTGGTGTTGTCCAGTGAGAGCGTCCGTGAGAAGGTCTACCTGCAGGAGGAGCTAACCCTCGCTGGACTACACCCACCGACACTTAGAAAGGTTTGCAGTACATTACCTTTCACAACTACCTATCATAAACGTTTAACCTCCCAACATTAGTCCATTAGAAATCTCGCTTCCGAGAGAAACACGAGTCACACTTGCTCACCTTAGGTCCGGCCATGAACCATCATTACATGACTACAAACACAGAATTTATCTAACATAAGACCATTCTTGTCCCCGCTGTCAACATCCCACTGACAACACAGAACACTTAATACTCCACTGCCCAACACTTGCCCCACACAGACATAACTTCAACATCACCTCACTCAGAGATATCTGGACCCACCTGCATCATTGATTATATTCACCTTCAGGGGGAGGGAGAGATGTGGATGGTTAGATGGATGTATAATTGTATATGTGTAAATATATCAGTAGAGAGTGAGAAAGAGAGTATAATTGTATTTTTAACTTTATAGCTCATAGCTTTGTGAAGTGCTATTAAATACAAAAATGAGTGTCACAAATCCCTCAAAAAAATATGGTTCAGAGCGGATTCCAGATTTCAGTACAATTCAACGGTAAACCAGCTTGCGTGATGCCGGCTTAACTTATGTCTTTGTCCCCAGGTGATCGAGCGTAACGGCAGCGAGGGTGGATATAAGGAGGCGGCCCTGAAGGAGCTGGTGGTGTGGGAGATCAACTATGTGGACGTGGGGAACCTACAGGGGGAGGTGGACGGACTTAAGAGGGCCAACTCCACGCTACATGATGAGTTGGCTAAGCTTAGACAGGCCAACATGGTGAGTCAGAGAGAGAGAGAGAGAGGGAGAGGGAGAGAGAGAGAAAGAGAGAGAGAGAGGGAGAGAGAGAGAGAGAGAGAGAGGGAGGTAGAGGTTTTATGCAGTACAGTAGTAGGCAATGACATAATAAATACTGTTTAGCTAGAGAAAGATATATATATATAATGCAAGTTTTATGCAGCAGTTAACAGTATGCCATAATATAACCTGTATATGAATTGCAATAAACCAAAATATATAAAAAAATTAAACAAATCATTAAATACAGGTACTGTATTCCACTTCACTGATTGAGAGAGAATAAAAAACAAATAGATAATATTAATAACTCCTTCTCTACCGACAACGTCTATTTGATTTTATTACAGCTACATTTAGACAATTTTATGAAGCTTAGGAAGGATATATGGTAGCTAAAAGGATTAATTGAGATAGTCTGTAGCCTTTGAATGAGTAGACGTCCTTCATAAGCTGTACAAAATCGTCTACTAGTTGCCAGAATAGCATTAAAAGTACATCACTGGTACAGAAGGGGTTAAAAACATAAATGCATTCTGTCATCATCATCATCATCAAATCTGACGCCTCGCTTCTGTCATCAAGAAATATTCTAATTGTGATATCGTATGTAGCTTACATATTGTATGATTTTTTAATGTACATTCTATGGGTTCCATGTCATCTCAACCAGACCATTTCAACCAGGAGCTCTCAACCAGTGCCAAATTAACCCAGACCAACCAAACCAGTGGCAAAATATAGTACTAACCTACCCTAACCGTATTGGTTGATTTGGTACTGGTTGAAATGGTCTACTGGTTGAGTTGACCGGTCACCCATTCTATGTGGTGATTTTATGTTCTTTTATTTCAAAAGTATATTTTGGTAAATAATTATTTCCACATAGTGATTTTGATCATTTCTATTGCATTTATATTGTGTCGTCCTTGTTTTGGTTTGTTTATTTTGCTAGTTTTACATTATAATTGTCTCTCCTACCCTTCAAGGGATTGTAGGGAATTAAATTAAATTTCTAAAGTTTAAAGATTTTTTTAAAATTCTAGCAATGGATATTTAAATACAGTAACTAATTTGAAAGTATGGACTTAGATGAAATTATATAGTAATTATTTATTAATATAATTTGGATTTAGCCCATACAGTACAGTAGTTATTATAACATATTCGATGAGCAGATTGGAATATACTGTACTGTAAATATATAATAACTCATTCAATTATTTATCTTAAGCAGTAAAATACCATGCCATAAAACAAAATCAAATAAGTGTTTTCTCTTGCAGAAACTTCTGGAAGAGAATGTAATGTTGAAGACGGTCGGAGGGGAAGTGGAAGAACGATGTGCAGCTTTACAGAGACGTCTTGATCAGTCTGGCCTTCCCATGCCCCCCTCCCCGAACCTCTCCTTCACAGATTCCGACCTCTCCTCGCTGGCTACAATCCGATCCCGTCGACCCCGCCAGCCGTCCCCCGCCCGAAGCTGTGAGACCGAGACTGATTCTGTCATATTCCGACCCTCCCGGGGGCCTATCGATGATGTCTCCTCGGATGATACAGTGATTCCCTCTAGGCCCCCCTCAGCCTCCAGCTCCTCCCTCCTGCTCCCCAATGCCTCCTTCCTTCCTCCGCAGGTCTCTCGAAATCGTCATCACTCCTCCCCGTCATCTACCCTTGAGTTTATGCATCCTTCCACCTCCCCTGTCCTTATCGATCCCTCCCCGGCAACCCACAGTGAAGTTAAGGTCGTGGAAGTGCGAGAGAGTGTGTCGAGGAGTAGCAAGAATGGAGAGACTGAGGCAAAGTTCAAGGAGATTGTAAAAATTGGTGTGCAGGAGGTCGAAGAGAGAGGAAGAGACGGCAGGGGAAGTGAGCGTACTAACAACAGTAGAGGAATAGAAAAGAGAGGCAGTGAAAATAAAGAAAGTGAGATTAGAGTAAGTGAAACAAAGATTCGTAGAGCCAGTGGAAAAGATGGGAAGAACAGTGAAAATAAAGAGAATGAGGTTCAAGTTGACAACAGAGCAAATGAAAGCAAAAGTGGCAACAGCAGCAGAGAAAATGAGAGTAAAAGTCATGAACCTAAGACAAGGCCGGAAGACAGATTCAACGAGTCCCGACCGTCTCCTCTCATTGACCTGACCCTGAGAAGTGAAGTCAAGCCACAGCCTTCAACACAGCAGACTCCTCAACACCAAGCCAAGCCAAACCGAGGCGGTAGCACCAGACAGAGACAGCAGGTTTCAGAGCAGCCCCCAGCTCTCTCCCCGACAACCCTCAGTTCCCCGGCCCTCAGCCCCACACCTCCCACCCCACCTTCCATCTCCCCACCAGCTCTCACACCCCCTCCTGGAGAGACAGTCAGGATTGTTGGAGAGATACCAAAAGGAGAGAGATTGTCCCCTAATTCAGTATTACAATCCCAAAGGTCCTTGCATGGCCAGTCTCCCTCCCCAACCTCTAATGGTCAATCTTCCTCCTCTGCCAGCAACAAGAGTAAGACTCAGAATCCTCCTACAACCACAAGCCCTCTGTCTTCATCAACCTCCTCTCTCTCCTCCTCTGCACCCTCCTCCCCCGAGGCAGGGCAGCGGATGGACCCGGAGTATATGAACGTCCCGCGGCGAACCGAGACCAGAGACGAAGAATTGAGAAAGAACAGAAGAGAAAAGAGAGGTAGCAGCAGCACGGGTAGCAGTGGCGAGATGAGAAACGGCTGTGAAGATTCGGAAGTGGATTATGAACGTGATGTTGGCGTTTACGAGGCTGTTACCGTGGCCGGCGACAGAATATTTATTCATGGCACTGATACTCAGGGTTCTGGCGGTTCCTCCTCCAGTCACGGCTCCCAGAATTCCAGAAAAACTAATAAAGTGAACGGAAATGGAGTTCAGGATGTCAAGAAAGAGAAAAATGGTATCCAAGAACATGCAAGGAGAAAGGAGGAGACCAAAGGAAGCTCAGAGAACAATGCTAAAAATCAAGAGAGCAACATTAGCAAACAGGAGTCTAGTGCCGTACCAGAGAGTAGTGTGATGGAGTCCGTGCGTCATTATGAGAATCTATTAATGATGGCCGAGCAGACGAGAGCGGAGCCAAAGATCGAGGGGAAAGCAGAAAATAGAAGTGAATCCGGTAACTTGAGGAATGGGGAGATTTTCTATTCAGAAGAGGAAAGAGAAAAAGAAAGAGAGAGTGCAAGAAGGAATGAAGATGTAACTGAAGGTGAGGTAGAGGCAGTTATGTCCGGACTTGAGAATGTTCTGCGCAGAGCTGAATCTTCATTAAGTTTGGCTTCCCAGGAAACAGTGAAAGAGATCAACGGTACTCGAGACCAGTTTGAGGACCGATCAAGCCCTGGGGTAGTCCCTGGGGAGGAGTTGGAGATTGTACCTACTCGTGTGCCTCACCCTCCAGCCAGACCTCACTCTCACACTTCACCGGCAACCACCCCACGTGACCCTATTCTATTTCTGGAGATGGAATCCCCAGCTGAGACCAGTGATACAGAAACACTAGGGAATCCTCGCCCTGGAAGCCCTCACACCATTGAAACTGAATCGACCCGCTCGTTTGGATATATTCAGCCGGATGTGGCATTACGACGACACGAGACCATGACTGAACGTGGTGGTGGCGGTAGTGGAGAGAAACGACGGCAACAATTAAGGCGATGCGAGAGCTTCCAGGCTGCCGGCAGTGAGTGCGAGTATGAGTATGACAGCCACCGCTCCTACTCTCCCCGTCACCGTACCACCACAGAACAACATGTGCCTATGCGCGAGACCCCTGTGCATATCAGTGGCCGTGTGTTTACCCGATACACTCCACAGGAGGTTGAGCGTCGCAACCGTGTCAATAACCTTATCACAGCGGAACTGGCCAAGCGTAAGAACCGCAGCGTTGAGGACCGCTTGGATCAGTGGCATGGGGAGGAGGACTGGACGCTTCGTTGGCGCTACCCCGATGTGCACCCAGATCACCAACCTCGCCCAGGCCGCACACGCAGTCGGACTCGATCTCCTTCCCGCCGTGACCCTCCCAGACGCTCACGTTCCTCCACCAGACACTCCACACAGCCTGTACCTCCCCAAGTCCCCCACAAGCAATCTCGTGGATCAAAATTCTCAAATTCCGAGCTAATTGCATTCACTGGTTTCAGAAACCCCAATGGCGGTGGATTCCGTGAGAGTGATTATGGCCCAAACTTTATGCTCAATACTCCGTCCCCGCGACTTCCCGACTTCGCAGATTATGGGGGCCGGGACTTTCCCCCACAGATGGGGCCCCTTCCTCCTCACCGCAGCTCGAGGGAAAGGGGAGGAGGGGGAGGTAGAAGGAAGGCAGACTTTGACCCCGATATACCCACACCCGACTACACAGCCACCCCAGCGGGCACCCTCACAGCACCCCCCGCTGGATCACCCACAAAGCACATACTTGACATGCCTTCAGGTTTATATTAAGGGGGAGGTAGTCACTTTTTCTGGACCACCTTCGCCCTCATGTTTAGCATGTAAGTTTTGAGATTTTAAGACGTTCGATCCGTTAGTTTGGTGATTTTGAGACCTTTCGCCTCATTTCTGTGTCAATATTAAGACCTTTCGTGCCATTTAGGTGTCAATTATTTCCTGGCTAGCGACAGCGAGCCTGTAATTTTAGAAGGAATCGGCCTTTGGCCAGGACATACAAATTTATCATGAAGGGGGTCTAGGGGGTGTTTTTCTAAGCTTGATGGAGGTCTAGCGAGGAAACTCAAATATAAATTCATACATAAATATATTGACTAAAAAACAAGCACTAGCCCCTTAATCTAACAATAGGGTAAACAGTAACAAACAGTGTCACCCGTGGGATACTTCTGCATACATATATAATTACCTACTCCAAAATAACACTGCCTTCACTTAACCCCTTCAGTACCGATGCCGTCTTTAACTTTATTCTGGCCACTATTAAATGATTTTACTTGGCTTAAATAAGGCCTCCAGCAATGAACAGGACTAGAACTATCTCACCTAACCCCTTTTACTACCACAGACGGCCAGACAGCCTGAGGAACAGCAACAACAACAACTACCACAGATCCTTCTTAAACGTGCACAAAATCATCTAAATATAGCTAGAATATAATTAAAAAGACGTTGCCGGTACAGAAGGGGTTAAGGAATACCAATTAAGATAAAGTTAAATACCAGCTAGCCATATGTATACCATAATCGAGACTTTAATTTACTGGATTTTGATGTAACAGTATAATTAGTGGAATATCTTTGTTCAGGAGTGTACAGACTACCAAGATAATCTGTAAAAATTCATAGAGACTGGAGAATTTAAACCTACATAGTGATTTCATATAGTGATTGTACTATTAACACTATATTAATTATGCAACATTAAATCCTTCACAATATATTTAAACCTACATAGCCTAGTGATTACATAATATAGTGACTGTACTATTAACACTATATTCATTATGTAACATTAAATCCTTCACAATTTATTTAAAGCTCTTTTCTCTTCCTGAAAATCCACAATCTTCTAAGCGGTACTGCGACGGAGGGTTACAGAAATGATAATTTGAGTTGGATTGCTATTTATGTATAATTAGTGTCGATATTCTTGTTATCTACCACTTATGAGTTCCAGGCTATAAGGAAGTTGGAGCTGTAGACATTGATTTTTAGCACCATTATCAGCTAAGATATGATTGTACAGTAGCATATTTGTATGTAAACACATAAAACCCAGTTCATAACACTTTTTATCCATCGGAAACCTACAGTACATTATTATTGTAATTCTGTTTATTATCTATGTTTACAGCTCCAACTTCTTTATAGCCTGAAACTCACAAGTGGTCAAATGGAGTTGGTGAATTATTGAGGAAGTCCTAACACTTTGGGGAAATAAAAGACCAGATTATTGTTGTTGTTGTTGTATATATGCTCAATACTCAAGCACAGGGGAAATACTCAGACACTCATTTATTCCATATTAATGATACTCAATAACCTATAGTATATTCAAGCTAACTGGGCAGAAAATGGTAATGCTGCAGTTTTTATCACCACGCTCCCTGCTCAAGAGTGGGGCTAGAGTGATAGCGTAATGCATAAGTGCGCGGAATTTTGGTGTGAGTATCCTAGGTTCGAGTCCTTGGAGTGACACATGTATTTGTTGATTAATTGAGTTTAGAAGTGAAGTTGGTTGGTGAAAAAAATATACTTCAGTGGACAGTTGCCAGATATCGCTAGACCGCAGCGTCCACCACAGCACTGTCGTCTGCCAATAACGCACACTGGTTGGCCCGAGCCTCCAACCCTCAACCTCTCGGTTCGCAGATGAGTGTTTTACCAAACGCACGACGGCCTTTCTATATATTTTTATAGCCATCACGAGCAGTTTAGAAAGGCCGTATGGCAAGGCAGCATTACCAATTGCAGCCAGATTAGCTTGAATGCGCTATAATACTGTACAGTATATGAATCTTACAAACACGAGCCCCACATGACTAAAACATTTTCTAACTTGTGCAATACAGTAGGGTAGACTAACCAATTCCAAAGTGATTATTCAATTAGTATGCAGTATCAGTCAAAATAAGGCCCACAAGAACTGAGTAAATTAAAATGTAAAACTTGCAAACTAAACAAACCAAAATTGGGACAAGGACCATATAAAGTCAAATTAAATTATCAAAATCGCTATGTGGAAACAACGCTTACTAAAATGAAAATTATTAAATAAAAGAACACAATCCACCACAGTAAAGTTATTTTTAAATTTAGCATCACAATTTAAAATAACCTCCCCTTAATAGCATATGGCCATAATGTGAAAACAAATGTATCTACAGTATAATAGTACAATTTGAAAACCATGTAGGAATTGGCTCGGTTACCCTTCCTGGTATATATATAAATGCATGTGTATATAATCTGTATGTGAATGTATATATGTCTAGCAATGTTATGTATACTGAGGGAGTGTATTTATGTTGCTTTTTGGTAGATGTTTATGAAATTGATTGTCTATAGAGATATATTATGCTTATATATGTTTCAGCTGATTACTCTTATTTAATGAATTTCTTGTTATACTAAACCGAAAGCTTTTTTTTTGTACTGTCTTTTGTAATTAAGAAGGGAAATAAAACTAATACTGACAGCGATTCATAGGTTTTATTACATTTAGATTTAAGTATTAGAAGATGTAACGGAGGATATTATAGGACTCTGATTTTTTTTTTCTGGGCTCCCTTCTTCATGTTTAGCCCCATAATTTATAAGATTTTAAGACGTTCACACCATTAGTTTGTAATTTTTTAACCTTTCGCCCCATTACTTTGTCAATATTAAGACCTTACGTGCCACAGTTTGAGGCTCAGGCCAACCAGTCAGCATTATTGGCAGATGACAGTACTGTACTGTTGGTGGACGGCGCGGTCTAGCAATCTGGCAATTATCCACTGAAGTCCCTGAGACAACAGGGAACCCACCCTACCCCTGTTCTTGAGCAGGGAGTGCATGGTGGTAAAAACTGCATCATTAGAATTATATGTGTTGGGGTGGTAGGCTAATACTGAATGGCTTTATTATTGAATTGCAAATAATACAACATGGCTTCATCACTTTATCAATCTTTATTTGTTTATGTATTTTGAACACACAGCACATAGTTACATGGATCACAATACTGTTTACCTCACACCAACATTCACAAAACTAAATATATATATGGTGAAGAACCAGCATAGGCTGCAACAGTACTGTAGTGGGTAAAGACATCACGGTAGCAGAGTAAGGACCCAAGTTTATTCAACGTTTCAACGACGAACTAATTGAAAGAGCCTTCATATCGAAACATTGAATAAACTTCAGAATAATTTAATAGCTAAAGAGTCCTACGATGGCTAAAACCAAAAGTAGATGTAGCTATGTAGCATATGTAGATACTTCAGGTTATATACACTAACATTAACTTAACATGTGGACATCAGTGATTACTTAAAAGTTTGCACAACAGTTCTACTCTAGTTAATGACAACAGTATTCTAATAATCCATAGGCCTTGTTATATTCAGACTGGCACCGCTGATGATTTCTTATGAATATAGACACCATATGAGGAGGAGCACTTTATTGACAACGTTTCGCAGATAGCTTCTTCAGGTCTGCGAAACGTCAATAAAGTGCTCCTCCTCATATGGTGTCTATATTCATTCTGTTAACTTTTCGAAGTTATTTCAACATGATTTCTTATGCCCATATCACCGAGTAATATGTATTGCATTTGGATAGTGCATTTGCACACTTGATCAAATTATTACCACAATTTTTAACCCTTAGAGTACCAGCGACGTGTGTTAGATTTTATGCAAGTTGTATTTAGACGTTTATATAAAGCTTAGGAAGGATCTGTGGTAGTTGAAATGGTTGGTTGATATAGTTTGAAGCCTTATTTTTGCTAGAGGTTCTTCCTAGGCTGAATAAAATCGTCTAACAGTTGCCAGAATATGATAAAACGGACGTCCCCGGTACTGAACTGGTTAAATATGTAAATCCCACCCAGCACTAACCAGATTTGACCTAGGTCAGATTTTACGGTCTGATCTTGAATTAAAAAACCTACCAAGTGAGGCAACTCTGGACAGGGCTGCCTGGAGCGCCGCCATTTGGACATGAGACCGGAGCCGCATTTCGTGTGGAGCACTTGGTAATTGAATTTATGTATGGATGTACAGTATGTATGTTATGCAGGAGGGTTTTCCAAATACTTTGCTACATTTATGCACCCTATTCAACATCTGGCAGACATTTCTACAGTGCAGGATAAGACCAGCATAATGGCAGCTGTGCATGAGTTAAGTTATATGATCAGCTATACATATGGCAAAATCAATATTCTTAAACCCTTCTGTACCGACGCTGTTCTTTAACTCTATTCTGGCTACTATTAGACAATTTTAGTCAGTTTAAAAAGGGCCTCCATCAATTAACAGGCTTCAAACTATCTCACTTAACCCTTTTTACTACCACAGATCCTTCTTAAACTGCACATCGTCTAAATTTAGCCAAAATAAAACCACAAAGACGTCACCGGTATAGAAGGGGTTAAAGATCATATACAGCAGAGGGATCAACAGTTTTCCCCGACTACCACAAAAACATGAATTAGTGAGTACTAAGTAGAGATGGTAGCACATGCCTACGGTGTTTGCAGAGAAAGTGGTGGTGCTGGCAGAGGAGGTGGTCCCTTAGCACTTCTGCACCCCGTATCTTAAGGGAGCCCACCTTGCTTTTTTTTATCTTTCTCTACCTCTCTCTTTGGCTTTGTATCCATTCGGCCACATTCAGCCTACTGTTTTAAGACATTTACCTCCATCCAGGTGTCAATATTTTCCTATATATATATATACATACATAGCTTTGTTTTGACAGCAAGTTAAGTTTGTAAATTTTTCGATAGAAAAATTTCTCCGGCGAAGCCGGATTTCTCCATACAATGCTGGCTTGCTATCGCTCGCCAGGAAGATATCGACACCTGGATGGGGATAAACGTCTTAAAACAGTTGGCTGAATGGGGCCGAATGGATACAAGCCAGGGAAAGAGAGAAAAGGAGAGAAAGATAAAAAAAAAGCTCGTGACCCCCCTTAATAATAATGACTAAAACAAGAGACACTCAACTCAATCTACAGTAGGAACAACATTGCCTCGAATTGATGAGCGGACACACACATATACGATATAATAATGACACTGCTGAATGCCCTACACACGCCCCAACTATCTTAGGTTAGGGCGATAAGTAATGTGTTGGTGGTGTAATGGTTTAGATGCTTATGTTGGGTGTGGTGTCCCGAATTTGAATCCCGAGATGATCATATGCTTTCCTTAGTTTATTCTAGTACATTGGGGTTTGTAATGGAGGATTAATGTTAAGAACGGGGTGTTACTTATATATATATATATATATATATATATATATATATATATATATATATATATATATATATATATATATATACTATATGTTATATGTTGTTTTAGGGGTCATCAGAAGTATTTACAATACATTTTATAATCTATACAAACCATTTAAAACCTTAATATTTAATGAGCATATTGGTTCACGTCTAACGCTAGTGATATGGTGAGAGGTTGATGTCAAAGGTCTCTCTCTCTCTCCTGTCTATCTATCTACCCAATTACATATACAGTACTCCTATTAATCTCTCTCACACTCACATACTCGCTCTCTCTCTCTCTCTCTCTTCTGTCTATCTATCAACACAATTACATATATATTCCTATTTATCATTCTAATAATCTCTCGCACTCGCATACTCGGTCTCTCTCACTCGCTCTCTCTTTCTCAGGAATATAAGGAGTTTCTTCCTCTCATTCATACCCTTTAAAATTACAAACTACAATAATATATAATTTTGTATAGTAGTTGTGGACTGTAGGCTACACATATTCTTTAAACAATAAATATCTTGTATGTACCGGTACTCTACATACAGTACAATTTAGGAAAACTTTGAAGTAACTTAAGGGAGTGATTTTCTGGACTTCCTTTTCCCTCATGTTTAGTTCATGAGTTTTGAGGTTTTAGAACGTTTGCTCCATTAGTTTGGCGATTTTAAGACTTTTCACCCCATTTCTCTGTCAATTTTAAGACCTTTCGTTCCATTTAGGTGGCAAATTTTTCCTGGCGAGCAATAGCAAGCCTGTAATATAGAAGGAAGAGTATTTAATTTTAGTAGGATAAGCTTGTGAGGGGTTATCCTGCTGTATAGGGGCGTATTTGAGGGTATTTCTAAGTTATATTCTTGCTAAACAAAGTCAATAAAATAATCATAGGTTCTCCTGATGGCCGAGAACAACCATCTGCATGTCCAAACAAAGTGCAATTACTATACTATGCTCATATATTGTGTTCTTTTATTTATAAAGATTTTTTAATTTGCTTAAACGTTGTTTCCACAGCGATTTTGATTAGTTGTTTTGTCTTTTTACTGTGTTCGTCCAAGTTTTGGTTTGTTTATTTTGCAAGTTTTACATTATAATTCCTTACATTGCCAATATTAATGGCATAAACAAAAACAGAGACTGGAAGACGAGAGCCAGGAACAACGAGGTGCACTTGGAGGTGGAGTACGAGGCACCCCCTCCTCTTTCCCCACCTTTACCCCCCCTCACCATGGTCCCGTTCCTGCCCCCTCTGCCCCGGTAGCCTCCTCTGTAGCCTGTAGTGGTCCTGTCGTCCTGCGCGGTGCCCTGGCGGTTGACCTGCCAGTGGATGCGGTTATCGTTGGGGTCCTGGGTGGTGGTGGTGGTCGTCCGAGGGGTGTAGGGCTTGGTGGGACGAGGGGTGTACCGGATGTATGGAGGAGAGCCTGGTAAGTCAAGAGAAGGAAGGAATTATATTAGTTTCATATCCATGTTCTATTTAATTCCCCTATAAAACAATGAGAGTGTAATCAAAATCGTATCCGTATACTGCACTCTAGTAGACTGCATTTCACACAATCACTTATGCCAACAACACAATTGGTGATGGGCTGGTCTATCAGAGTGAGAACTGAGCGATCTCTGCCATACCCATAGCTTACTCTGACTGTTCCTTTTACTTATATATCTTCTAGATCTCGAGTGACGGCGTCTCTTCCGTGGATTGACCTCCCAATCTACCAAGATTGGAAGCCAAAGCGTCACATTTTTCCCTTGCCCCTCAACTTTCTCTTCATAATTGCGGAGGGGCACAGGGCCCTGGGTGGGGCTTTGGTTTCCCGGGCATTTTCGCACCCTCCTCAGCTCCCCGCCATGGAGTGGCTTCGGTCACCCAGGCTTTATTGTGGTCGGCAGGGAGGGTTCTGTGGGGGCGCTCGGTTATGGCCTTGGCTGTGCTCGGGGCCTTGGGGCTGTTCGGCCAGGCAGCTTGGGGAACAACAACAACAACAACAACACAATCTACACTCCTTGAGAGCTCTGTAGGAAAGCCCGACCGTGGCCATGGCTTTCCTTAGGGAATCGAGGCTGTTCGGCCAGGCAGCTTAGGGAACGACAACAACTGCATATTCAATGTGGAATGAGATTGCTGATTAGCTTCATATCCTTTATCCATACATTGAATATACAGTCAGTAAATGCTAGTGGGATGAAATTATTACCTACAGTGTATTTAAATACAATTGAGGAGTTGAATAAAACTCTTATTCATGTATTAAAAAAGATAAGAGATCATGGATTGCGAGGGTTGTAGGCCTATCGGATGTATGGAGGAGAGACTGTTTAGGAAATAGTATGGAGATGGATTAGATTCATTCAGATTATCTACTATATATAAGCAACTTCTGGCATACAGTACTCAGTTGCATCCCTTATGGAGCAATTCAGAATAGTTAAAGTAAATTATTAGGAGGTTAAAGGAAAGAGCGTGTGAGACAGCTTATGAGAAGTTGCTTGGCTGAGCTTGCTTGAATCTTTAGGCTTACATTGTTAATTTCAAACAGACAAAACAATTTAATTTCCCTATACAGTAAACCCTCGCTATCTTGAACTAATTGGGGGGAGACCCAGTCCGAGATGACCGAAAATCCGAGATGTCCGAAGTCCGATTTATGTCCGACTTAAGAGAGGAAAATGTCTGAATTGGAAGAGGGAGTCCGAGCCACCAGAGAAAACGGAGACTTCCCTATCACTAACAACGTTGATTCAAGATAAATTACAGTACCTGTACAGTATCCAGCAGACATATATTATAAATATCACTTTCCTTCTCCATTTCACTGTCCTTCTCCACCTCACTGTAGCCTTAGATCTCGGAATTTGCCCTTATATCTCGGAATTTTCCGAGATATATGACACCTGTCCGACAGACCATGTGGGCCCTCGGAGTTTTCCCCTTACATCTCGGAATTTTCCGAGATATACGGCGAACTTTCCGAGAGGCCGATGCCAGTCCGAGTAGTCCGGGTTTCCGACTTCTAGAGGTCCGAGATAGCGAGGGTTTACTGTACTGTACTATAGTGATTACGGGAGCTATTGCAAGAGGTAAGCAACACTTTCAGGAGATGAAAAAGGTCGTCGACACCGCACAGTATTGTATCCCTTGCACATGTGTAGGGCCTACTATCATATAAATTTGTTTTGTATAAGTTAGATATAGATTCAAACCAGTACCAAGACAATACTTTTGGATCATTAACCAGCAAACCATTTCTACTAGTAGATCTCAACCAGGGACCAACTAAAACAGAGCCAACTTATTGTGCTAACCTAACCTTTTATGTCTTGTTGTTATTGTAGAGTTGATGGGCGGGGAGAATACTCTATGCACCTTACCACGGTGCATGTCAAGACACAGCAGCCACCCTGGAAACAGGAGGCCCAAACATCAAGGACCCGAGAGGGGTTTCACAGGGGTAGCAACACTCGCGGGACGTGAAGGATGGAATGAAGAGGTGAAGCGATGAGCGACGACACCCAATAGGAGGAAGCAATGTGATGATGAGAAGAGACTAGGATGGGGACACCAATCCACCCCTCAGAGGCTGAAGGTACCGTAGCCCAGAGCACCTGACAAGTGAAGCAACTCTGCCTGGAGCGCCGCCATTAGGACGTGAGACCGGAACCGCACTTCTTGTGGAGCATTCGGTCTTTAAATTTATGAATGTATAACAGTAGCCTATTGGTTGAGTTGCCACTGGTTGAAAATTACTAGTTGATATGGTCTAGTTAAGTTGTCCTGAGTATCTTGTAGCCTACTTACGTGTGTAGGGTATTGTTGGCAGTGTAGGGATGGTCACCAACTTGTCTCTCAGTTCTGAAACATCACAAACATCGTCAATTTACACATTTAGCCTATTATTAGATTGTTGCTTTATACATCAAATCTCAAGTGGGCAAGATTAACATGGCTAATTGAGAAATTGGCAGTTAATCTCTAGCATAGCCTCTGAAGTATGATTGTGAATTAACCCTTAGAAGATAAGATGACGGATTTATTTTCTGTGTTCTGGTTATTATTTGACGATTGTATTTATATTGACGATTGTATTTATATTAGGAAGGGAATATGAAAGTGAAGAGGGTTAATTGAGATAGTCTTTACTCTTACAATTCGCACAGATCCTTTTAAATTGTATAACAGCGTCTAATGATTGCCAGATTTAACTATCGAAATGCGTCACAATCTTCAGAGGGTTAACATGATTGGATGACAGTGATATGTGGAGTGGCCTGGGAAGTAGAATAATGAATAACTTTGATTATATCCAACAAATCGAACCACTCAGATCAACTGTAGGGTGAAATGAGATGTCAAGTTAACCTTTTCATTATGCATCTTTTAATTTGAAGTTGGCTATTAGTAGGCCTATTTATTTTTGCAAACCTCTGTGGCGATTGTCTAAATATGTCCGTAGCCTATAGGCTACAGTAGGCTATAGCCTATTTGCCTAATAGGTGTGGTATTTTAGGTTGTGGATGAGTCTTGTAAATCGTGTACTTGTAGGGTGTAAATATAATGTAGCCTATATCTTTGGCTATGTCTCCTAAGTTGCTACCTGTAGTTTTTCATAAGAAACCTCTATCCCTGGATTGTCGAAATTAGCTGTGAAGACGTAATTTCGGACTGGCAAAAGTCATTATAGTCATCGTTGTCATTAGCAATCATAGAAAACGAGCAAAGGAAGGAAGGTATATCCCCGTTTTCATTAGCAATCATAGAAAACGAGCAGAGGAAACTGGATGAACACAGCGTAAACACGGATTTCGTTAAAGGTGTTATTTTGTTCGTCAGCGGTCTACCAGATACACTCTGAACTTCCAAACTCCTTCCATTTGACCTAGAGAGTACAGTGATAGTGATGGAGGTAGTGAATTGACAGCTTGGACCCCTTAACTAAGACGATGAAGGTAATAAGGTGTGCAGGTGAGCATTGCGGCTACCATCAAAGCCAAGGACACAACAATGGCGGCCCGGCAGGTGAACCAAATATCTCAATCTCGAAGCGTTGAAACAGCTACAGCCTATCAGTGATTACATTTATAACAGTTGTAAATAGCCTACTTATTGAGAATTTTAATTATTGCATTGAGAATTGCAAACTGTATCTCACGACCGGGAAATCAATTAGATGCGTGAAGTAGCCTATTAACCTCGAGCGTTTACGTTTACGTTGAGGGACCCGCAGAGGGCCGCTCTCGGGCGGCATGATATGCGGGGGTTGTGCTTTTTAGGACTAATGGTTGGGGACAGGATCAGGATTAGGGATGTAATGATTGGTGATCCTAGTTCTAAATGAATCAAGGATGGGGCTATTAACTACATGAGATGGGAGGTGATTCCACTCTTGGATGCTGCGGGGAAAAAATAATTATCTAAATATGTCCGTGCTTGCCTGATACGTGTGGTATTTTAGGTTGTGGCTGCGTCTCGTAAATCGTATACTTGTAGGGTGTAAATATATATCTTTGTCTATGTCTACTAAGTTGTTGGTGATTTTATATAACATCTGACGTTGTCTGTGCATTTGTCTTCTTGTTGCAAGTGGGTCGAGTTTAATGTCTTGTTTGAGCAAAGTGACAGATGTAGTGTGTCTGTAATCACGTCTGATCCATCTTGCAGCTTTGTTTTGTATGGCCTCTAATTTATTTATATATATTGTTGCGAGTGTGGATCCCAGACGGTGTCGCAGTATTCTAAGTGTGGCCGAACAAGAGTAATAGGCTAATTATGTAAACAAAGTGATCGACGATAGCCTACCCCCGCGAACGCAACTCTTCCACCGAGTATCTTTATATTTTATCTAGCCTATTATTATTAATAATATCAGTGTCCCAACTACTTTTTGGGTGTTAAATCTACTTACAACTCCACTACAACTCTACTTACCAGTCTGCTGCCAACCTCCTACTTCAACCTGCCCTGCAAAGTGAGTGTTGAACCTTACTATCTAGGCCTATAGCTAGGCTACTATGAATCTACCTTACTGTTACAATCTACCTAATCTACCTCATATCTATCTAATGTGCCTCTCATCTACCCGATCTACCTTCCACCTACTGTTTCTGGTCTTCTTTTATTATGTTTACAAAATTACATTATAAATATTGTGTAATCATATTTTGGTAGGCCTACCTACGGGTAACCCTACCTGTTTTCAGATACTGTACACTCGCGCTAATAAGTCATGTCCCAGCTGTCATTACATTTGACTTGCTCTGTGCTGTATTAATGTCTGTCAGATGTTGAATAGGGTGGGTAAATGTAGGAACATGTTTGTATATTTCACTAGATATGAAGAAATGAAGCTTAGGGTTAGGGGAGGTGTGGTGGAGTGGTCATGCCACGCAGCCACGACTGGTAATTTTTGTATTAACCCGGGAACTGCCGGGAGACTTATGAGTTTTACTGGGCGACTGCGGGGAGACACTTATGATCCTAGGCCTAAAAAAAAGCATTTAACCCACTGAGCCCCAGCTAGTTATTAATAAATGTACCACCAGGGCCCAGCAGGTTTTGATTTTTTTTTTCTCCAGAAACAATAGCGAATGGGTTAGGAATGAAGGAAAAACCACGAAAAAACTATCAAAAAGCTCAAAAAATGGTCCTACGGAGCCCCCGAAAACGGATTTACAAGAGTAAAAAATTGAAGGCAATTTCCCCCCAAAAACAAGTTTTTGCGCGCTCACGCGCACGCGGTTGGACTTTGAGAGTTTTCAACCATCGGCATGGTTGCGTGGGATACTTACACAGTTCCCATACAAATCTGAGCCCTCTAGGTACCATAGGACCGAAGTAATTAGGACCGACGCCACAGTTGCGTCGCTGGGTTCTGGTGATCGAACATTGCCGACGCAACACGTGCGTCGCTGGGATCCAGCGGGTTAAAACACCCCAATAGCACTTATTTTATTTTATTTTTTTGCCCCTCGGCCATGCCACATATCACTCCTCCACATCCCCCCTTTCCTCCCCTTCAATTATCACCTATTTTCCCTGTTATTCCCTTATTCTTAGGTATATTTTCGTGCTAACATTAGCGAGTTGCTAGCAGGGCGTGGTCATCTGTGTATCTATGCGTGGGAAAGAGAGAGAGCTACAGAGAGAGGCCTCAGTGTCCCTCCAAGCCTCGAGAGGGGAGGATGTGGAGCAGGCTGGCTCACACTTGATGAATGAAACTCGCTTTCATTTCGCGATTTTGACCATCCAAACACTTTTCCCCCTTGTTTTATTGTTGTAACATGTTACTATCTTCATATTAAACGTAAAATAGGCGCATATGGATAAGTATTAATTATATTTATGGTAAAATAACGATTTTAGTGAGGAAACTGTGTAAATACCTCCGCACAGGCGTGTGGTGTATATTACATAGGGTGCGCAGCCCAGAGGTTAAAGAGTGTTCCGTGAGCTCTAAAATCACAAATTTAATGGTTTTCTGTGCAAACACTCGTAGCATACGCAATAAGTTTTTTTCAGATTTAGAGGAACTAGTGTATACAGAACATTATGACGTGATTGGCATAACAGAATCTTGGCTCAATGTAGAAGACAGAGACATTTTAGCAGAGTATTCACTTCCCGGTTATGTAATGTTTGAGAAAAGCCGAATAAATAAAAATGGTGGTGGCGTTTTACTTTTTATCAAAGAAAGTCTTAACCTGACCCTCTTGTCAAAACCTCAAATTGTGAACGTCGACACATCCTATGTGCTAATAAAGAATAATAAAGGTACACAAATAATACTTGCATTAATATACAAACCTCCAGCACAATCAGTGCAAACTGACCGAGAAATTTACGAACAAATTGTAGATGTAAGTAACTCACAAGATACTGTAATTTTTGGCGACTTTAATTTACCTGTGACCAAGTGGGGCGATACTCTTACTTCACACTCCGGATATGACTTGTATGCGAACTTGCGAGAGAGTTCGCTCTATCAATTTGTTCGATCGCCGACCCGTGGTAATAACATTCTTGACCTTGTACTTGCAACAAAAGAAGAATTAATAGAGAATTTTAATGTTGGTGATGAATTCAATAACAGCGACCATCGTACGATAACTTTCAGTATAAAGTTTACTAGTAATGATTCTAATGAACCAAATAGCAGCATCGAGAAAGTCCCTAATTTCAAAAAAGCAAACTTCCGTAAACTTAGAGCTATGTTTAAAGAAACTGACTGGAGCTTTCTAAATAACAATAACAACATAAATACATCTTGGGAATTAGTTGCAACCACTTACCTAAAAGCAGTGCAAGACTGCATACCATTGAAAATACGGCGTACAGGCCATAATGATAAGCCCAAATGGTGGAATAAAGAGATTTCAGACTGTTTGCTTGCTTAAAAGATTGCTAATGATGGATTAAAATCCTCACAAAATGATGAAGAACGGGTGAAATTTGTAGAACTACGACGCAAAGCCGAAAGTAAAAAGACCCTGGAGTTACATGTTGCGAATCAAAGTAAAACAAACCCGAAAGAATTCTATAGTTATATCAGAAAGAAAAAAGTACCGGTAGTTACCGGTACGGTACTTCAACGGTTGGACCGTTAGTCGATGAAAATGGAGAATACACCAAAGACGAAGTACAAATGAGTAATAATACCTTTGCATCAGTTTTTGCAACAGAAGACCTCTGTGATATCCCTACAGCATCACCGATTCAGATAGATACCCGGTAATTCTGATGTTCTAAGCAATATCACCATTACAGAGAGAGAAGTTTTGAAATGTTTAGATAAACTCAAGGTAAATAAAACGCCCGGACCTTTACAATCTCACCTAGAGTTCTAAAGGAAGCTAAGGATGAGCTCTCCAAACCACTGACATTGCTATTCAATAAATCCTTGCAGTCTGGAACTATGCCTGATCAGTGGAAGCTAGCCAACGTAACATCGATATTAAAAAAAGGCAGCCAATCCCTACCCAGTAACTATCGTCCAATTAGCTTAACAACCTCAGTTGTATGTAAAATGCTAGAAACACTCATAAGAGACAGACTCGTAAATCACTTGGGAGGAAAATAACATACTTAAAGATACTCAACACGGCTTTCGTAACAAACCTTCCTGCTTAACAAACCTCTTAGACTTCTTCCACGATATCCTCAACCTCTATGATGAGAGTAAAGCTGTAGATATTATATACCTTGATTTTCAAAAGGCCATTGACAAAGATCCCCACAAACGTTTACTGCTAAAACTAAAAGCGCATGGAATACGAGACGGTGTGTTGAAATGGATAGAAAATTGGCTCAGCGACAGAAAGCAAAGAGTAGTCATAAACGGTAAGGCATCTAAATGGACCAATGCAAGTAGCGGCCGGTACCCCAGGGATCGGTACTTGGACCAATTTTCTTTTTAATTTACATCAACGACATAGATGAGGGTCTCACTTGTACAATCTCAAAGTTTGCTGACGATACAAAAATTGCAAATAGCGTACCGGTACTCTCAAAAGAACAAGTTGACGATATGTAACACAATCTAGATAAGTTGTCATGTTGGGCCCAAATTTGGCAAATGAGTTTCAATGCGGATAAATGTAAAGTACCGGTACTACATATCGGATACCAAAATGAGAAAGCAAACTATTCGATGAATGGCACTCAGCTTAAGATTGTAGACAGAGAAACCGATCTGGGAGTAACAATATTGAGTAACCTAAAACCGAGTCAACAATGTTCAGAAGTTGTTAAGAAGGCAAACAAAATAATTGGCTTTATAGGCAGGTCATTTGAGCATAAATCCAAAGACGTTATCCTAACTCTTTACAATTTCTTAGTCCGCCCTCTTCTGGAATACTGTGTTCAATCCTGGTGCCCTTATTACCAAAAAGATATAGACAAGCTAGAACGAGTGCGGCGAGATCGCCTGATTGACTGGCACTGTAAGGGGGACTGAGGACTGAGAACTAAAAACCAAAGCACTAGCCCCTTAAGCCGGTACCGTATCACACGAGAGTTTTTATAGTCAACATTCGATGATCAACATTTCTCTGGCAACATTTCTGGGATATTTGGCACTGGTATCGGAAACTAGACTGACGGTAGATGAATTTAGGTGACCAAAATTATTTAAATGTTGACCTTGTAAGCTGCCAGACCAGTGTTGAGGATCAAATGGTGAGGGAAAAAGCGTGCGTGTGATATCGGCTTAACCCACTGAGCCCCAGCGACGCAGGGTTTGCGTCCACAATGTATGTAACGCTAAACCCCAGCGACGCATGGTTTGCGTCCTGGCTGGTCCGGTCCCAATTACTCCGGTCCTATGGCACCTAGAGGGCTCAGATTTGTATGGGAACTGTGTAAGTATCCCACGCACCCATGCCGATGGTTGAAAACTCTCAAAGTCCAACGGCGTGCGCGTGAGCGCGCAAAAACATGTTTTTTTTTGGGAAATTGCCTTCAATTTTTTACTCTTGTAAAATCCCTTTTCGGGGGCTCTGTAGGACCATTTTTTGAGCTTTTTGATCGGTTCTTCATGGTTTTTCCTTCATTCCTAACCCATTCGCTATTGTTTCTGGAATACAAATTTTTTTCAGAATGAGCCTGTCCTGGGTGGTACATTTATAAATATTTAGCTGGTATTCAGCGGGTTAATACACACACACAGGAATATTGAACAACGATAATAATTCAATGGTCACAAGTTTAAGTCACAAATCAGAAGACCAGGGTTCGAATCCCCCCTATCATAGAGTGTGCTGTGCGGTGAGGTTATAAACACACAGGCATATTGACCAATGATAATCCAGTGGTCACAAGTTTAAGTCACAAATCAGAAGACCAAGGTTCGTGTCCCACTTACCATAGAGTTTGATGGAGCCCCTAGCATGTCCGGTGGGGTTGACGGCATTACACTGGTAGGAAGTGAAGTCCCTAGGTGTTAGGCCCCGCACCGTCAGTAGTACCGCACTTCGCCCTCCCAGCCGCTCCTCTCGAACACGGTACTTGGAGTCTGGCAGGAGAGAGGGGTGCTCTACTTAGTTTCAGTAATTAATCACATATAAACATGCATAGTTTTAAAGATCGAGTGCTCTACACGAAGTATAGTTCTGGGTTCATGTCCGAATGAAGGCTCTCCAGGCAGCCCTGTTCAGATCTGCCTCACTTAATTGTCACTTTTTTATATTCAAGATCGCACGTCTTTCTTGGTCTGCTCCTGAGTGCATATCCCTCCACGTTCACGGACTTGCATCTTTTCACTAGATATCCTATCTTGCTAACAGAATATTCTATGGTTATCCCTCAAAACCCCCAAATACTGTCTATATCGACACCGTAGAAGCTTGGCTCGTGGTATGGCTGTATGAAGACTAGACAGAAGTGACACTATGAACTACTGTGTATATTTTGGAAGCTATGGAGGTAATGAACTATCAGCCTACTACCTGTCGGTCACCCTCCAAACTTCGTTGCTCACCAGGTATCCAATCCATTAGCTGAAGCACATGTCTGGAGATTTGAAATATATATTAAACAAGTACGGTACTGTACTTTTAAAATCCATATATCCATATCACCACCTACCGGTACTGTAGTTATGAGCAAAATATTAACGTCATCGTTCTTGGTATTTTCACTTCAGTCCAGAGCAATAATAATATTTATTCAGTTAGCAATTTACAGAGTTGGTACCACATAGTATGTTACAAATATGACATGTACCAGCCTTGCATAATTCCAACTAAGGATAGCCCAATAAGGCCGTTAGGCGTATTTCCAGCACAGACGCTAATTCCCATCATATACCTAATAATTCCCAAACTTGACTACTTCCTTTAACGTGACGATAGTGCGTTGTTATATGTGCGATTAGTTTGCTTGGGAAACAGATTAACTTGCTCATGTAGTAATGTACACCCTATGTGGTGGATTGTGTTCTTTTATTTAATAATTTTCATTTTAGTAAGCGTTGTTTCCACATAGCGATTTTGATAATTTAAATTGACTTTATATTGTCCTTGTCCCAATTTTGGTTTGTTTAGTTTGCAAGTTTTACATTTTAATCTTCTGTATAGACCGTAACCAATTAATAAGTCAATCATCAAATGTAAGAATGTAGTATTATGCTTACTGGATGTGATGTTGTTGTGGTAGACGGTCCAATAGTGTCGTGGCGGTGGGTTGGCCTCGCTAGAACAGTTGAGTGTGACGTCACCACCCCTCACACCACCCACCCTCTCTCGACCCAGCCATATCACCGGAGCGTCTGTAGGGGAGAGAGAGAGAGAGGTCAGGTCTGGTTATGGGAGAGAGAGGAAGCGGTCAGGTCAGGTCAGGTTAGGGGAGAGAGAGGAATAGGTCAGGTGAAGTTATTGAGGGATAAGCCTTTACAACGGCACCTCGTAGCTACTTTCTACTTTTCCTATTTTCTGAAGATTGTAGAGAGGAGAGAAGGGGTGTTGGAGAGAGAGGAAGCTGTTGGAGTGGCTTTGTTATGTGTGTTATTAGTCTGTATACGTCGTTGAGGTGTTACTGTTGGTGTGGTTGTAGTTGTGAGTGTTGTCTGTAGCCAGTGTAATATAACATGTGGTGCTGTTTTAATTTTATATATATTTCTGTTTATATTTAATTAACCGTCTTGATAGCGTAATGCATAAGTGCGCGGAATTTTGGTGTGAGTGTCCTAGGTTCGAGTCCTTGGAGTGCCACATGTATTTGTTGATTTAATTAATTGAGTTTAGATGTGAAGTTGGTTGGTGGAAAAATATAATACTCTAACTTTTGTTTCTTCTCAACAATACAAGTCAACAATACACACACACACACACACACACACACACTTACAGGTAACAGTCAGGTGTGTGGTTCTAACTAGCGGGGCGGTAGAGTTGTTGTGGACGTGACAGGTATAGGCGCCGCTGTGTTCCCTTCTCACGCTCTTGAACACCAGGTTGTCCCCCTCAGTAGCCCACACTGTTAAAGATATAATATTGATAAATATTAACCCTTTCAAGCTCCAATACGCGTTTCTGTTCTGTTTCTGGCTACTATTAGACGATTTTATTCAGATTAGTAACGGTATATGGAAGTCAAAGGGTTGATTGAGATAGTATTTACCCTTTTAATACCCACAGATACTTCTTAAGCTGCATACAATCGTCTAATCTATCTATCTATATATGCTCAGGCCCAATCCCCATTTTAGGGGTAGCCGACTCAAGACAGAGCAAGAACAGGGAACAAAAAAAAAAAAAAAAAAAATCGTCTAATGAAAGTCAAAATAAACTGCTAAAACGCGTCAGAGCTTCAAAGGGTTAAAGTAACAAAGCCAATTATAATCAGAATACTATGAGAGCTATGGTTACTTTAGAAGTGATGGGAAGGTGCCGACTCTAACAGCATATCACCTTCTTTATGTAGTTTGCATTGTACCCTGGCAACCCTTAGACGGTATCATGGAGTTTAAAAAGGGCCTCCAGCAATTAAGGGGAGGTTTTTAGTTTGTTCCCTAGACCTCCATCAACCTTAAAATTACACCCCCTTGAGTCCCTTTCAAGTTAAATTTGTACATTTTTCGGTAGAAAAATGTCCCGGCCGAAGGCCGATTCCTCTTAAATTACAGGCTCGCTATCGCTCGCCAGGATAAAATAGACACCTGAATTGCACGAAAGGTCTTAATATGGGGTGAAAGTTCTTCAAATCGCTAAACTAATGGGGCAAACGTTTTATAATATCGAAAGCAATGGGGCTAAACATGAGGGAGAAAGGAGTCAAGAAAAAAATCCCTCAAGTGGAGATCTCCCCTTAACAAGCTTCGAACTATCTCCCTTGACCCTTTTTTACCAACACAGATCCTTCTTAAAGTGCACAATATCGTCTAAATTCAGCTAACCATGAAACTAAAAAGGACGTCATCGGTTTCTCAACGCCGAATATTATCAACGCAGAGTGGTTTTCCCCGCCCCCCTCCCCCCCCCCCTAAAAATACGCCCAATAAATGAATACAAAGTTATATAAATAATCAAATAAATCCCCCCCCAATCCCCCTTAAATTGAGTTAGATTAAGGATAAAGGGTTATCATCTAGGTTTGATTGCTTTGTTTAGGGTGGGCTACGGGGGCATGTTGGGAGGGGCACTTAACAAAAACGAGAGAGGTGATTATTTGGGGAAAGCTTGTTGTATGTTTGTGTATATATATATATATATATGTCTGTCTCTTTCTTTCTCTCGCCCTCGTTTTCTCTCTCTCTCTCGCTCTCGCTCTCGCTCTCGCTCTCTCTCTCTCTCTCTCTCGAATATACTAGTGGCGATTAAGGGGTTAGTTCTTGTGTTTTGGTCTATATCATTTTCTGTTAATATAATGTTGAGTTCCCTCGCTAGACCCCCATCAAGCTACCGGTACCTCCCCTTCCTCACCCCCTCACCCTCCTCACCCTCTCTTTAACCCCTTCCGACATATGACGCGATTTTGAGCCTATTAGGGATACTTTAAAGCCTTTGTTACCATCAGGGGTATTTATAAACCTTTAGTTAATTACTTCAACCTCTGCAGTTGTCTTTGAGTTAGCTGTGTTGAGCCTATTAGGGATACTTTAAAGCCTTTGTTACCATCAGGGGTATTTATAAACCTTTAGTTAGTTACTTCAACCTCTGCAGTTGTCTTTGAGTTAGCTGTGTTGAGCCTATTGGGGATACTTTAAAGCCTTTGTTACCATCAGGGGTATTTATAAACCTTTAGTTAGTTACTTCAACCTCTGCAGTTGTCTTTGAGTTAGCTGTGTTGAGCCTATTGGGGATACTTTAAAGCCTTTGTTACCATCAGGGGTATTTAGAAACCTTTAGTTTAGTTACTTCAACCTCTGCAGTTGTCTTTGAGTTAGCTGTGTTGAGCCTATTGGGGATACTTTAAAGCCTTTGTTACCATCAGGGGTATTTAGAAACCTTTAGTTTAGTTACTTCAACCTCTGCAGTTGTCTTTGAGTTAGCTGTGTTGAGCCTATTGGGGATACTTTAAAGCCTTTGTTACCATCAGGGGTATTTAGAAACCTTTAGTTTAGTTACTTCAACCTCTGCAGTTGTCTTTGAGTTAGCTGTGGGCAGAAAACTAATTTTGGAGAGCTAATTATAAGAGTGAGAGAACTCTATTTCTTATTGCTAATCTGGCAACCTCTGCGTCATATGAATCTGAAAGGGTTAATATACCCAGGCCATCTCATTAACTCCCTCCCACCACCTTGAAGACAGACCCACCCCAAGTGCTTATACGCGTCGCTCGATAATTTAGGCCCACACTTGCAATCTCTCATCTCCACTATTATCGGGTTGGGGGGGGGGGGGGGGATTCTCTTCTTACTTACTTACGGTGTCCCGAGTTCGAATCCCGGGAGGATCATATGCTTTCATTAGTTTATTCTAGCGCATCGTGGTTTGTAAGGAAGGATTAAGGTTAACCCTTTGAGTACCAACGACGTCTGTGTAATATTTTATGCTAGCTGTAATTAGAAGGTATTATGCAGCTTAGGAAGGATCTGTGGTAGTTAACAAGGTTGGTTGAGATAGTTTAAGGTGTTATTATTGCTAGAGGTTATTCCTAAGCTTAATAAAATGGTCTAATCGTAACGGGTTAAGGGGAGATGTCCATTTGAGGGATTTTTTTTCTTGACTCCTTTCTCCCGCATGTTTAGCCCCATTGTTTTTTTAATTTTAAGACGTGTGCCCCATTACTTTGACTATTTTAAGAACTTTCAACCCATTTCTGTCAATTTTAATGTTGTTTTGCCATTTAGGTGTCGATTTTATCCTGGCGAGCGATAGCGAGCCTGTAATTTAAGAGGAACCGGTTTTCAGCCGGGACATTTTTCTACCGAAAAATGTACACATTTATCTTGAAAGGGGCTCAAGGGGGTGTAATCTTAAGCTTGAAGGATATCTACGGACCAAACTAAAAACCTCCCCTTAAGAACGGGGTGTTCCTAAATTATATATGGGTTAGGTTTGAGTTCCCTATGTGGTGTTGGTAATATTGACCCTTAGTGACTTATATTGACCCTTAGTGATCTATATTGACCCTTAGTGACTTATATTGACCCTTAGTGATCTATATTGACCCTTAGTGATCTATATTGACCCTTAGTGACTTATATTGACCCTTAGTGATCTATATTGACCCTTAGTGACTTATATTGACCCTTAGTGATCTATATTGACCCTTAGTGATCTATATTGACCCTTAGTGACTTATATTGACCCTTAGTGACTTATATTGACCCTTAGTGATCTATATTGACCCTTAGTGATCTATATTGACCCTTAGTGATCTATATTGACCCTTAGTGACTTATATTGACCCTTAGTGACTTATATTGACCCTTAGTGACTTATATTGACCCTTAGTGATCTATATTGACCCTTAGTGATCTATATTGACCCTTAGTGATTTATATTGACCCTTAGTGACTTATATTGACCCTTAGTGGCCTACATTGACCCTTAGTGACTTATATTGACCCTTAGTGACTTATATTGACCCTTAGTGATCTATATTGACCCTTAGTGATCTATATTGACCCTTAGTGATCTATATTGACCCTTAGTGATTTATATTGACCCTTAGTGATTTATATTGACCCTTAGTGACTTATATTGACCCTTAGTGGCCTACATTGACCCTTAGTGACTTATATTGACCCTTAGTGACTTATATTGACCCTTAGTGATCTATATTGACCCTTAGTGATCTATATTGACCCTTAGTGACTTATATTGACCTTTAGTGATCTATATTGACCCTTAGTGACTTATATTGACCCTTAGTGATCTATATTGACCCTTAGTGACTTATATTGACCCTTAGTGATCTATATTGACCCTTAGTGACTTATATTGACCCTTAGTGATCTATATTGACCCTTAGTGATCTATATTGACCCTTAGTGACTTATATTGACCCTTAGTGATCTATATTGACCCTTAGTGATATATATTGACCCTTAGTGACTTATATTGACCCTTAGTGACTTATATTGACCCTTAGTGGCCTACATTAACCCTTAGTGACTTATATTGACCCTTAGTGATCTATATTGACCCTTAGTGACTTATATTGACCCTTAGTGATCTATATTGACCCTTAGTGACTTATATTGACCCTTAGTGATCTATATTGACCCTTAGTGATTTATATTGACCCTTAGTGATCTATATTGACCCTTAGTGACTTATATTGACCCTTAGTGATCTATATTGACCCTTAGTGACTTATATTGACCCTTAGTGATCTATATTGACCCTTAGTGATCTATATTGACCCTTAGTGACTTATATTGACCCTTAGTGATCTATATTGACCCTTAGTGATCTATATTGACCCTTAGTGACTTATATTGACCCTTAGTGATCTATATTGACCCTTAGTGACTTATATTGACCCTTAGTGATCTATATTGACCCTTAGTGACATATTAACCCTTAGTGACATATTGACCTTTAGTGATCTATATTGACCCTTAGTGACTTATATTGACCCTTAGTGACTTATATTGACCCTTAGTGACTTATATTGACCCTTAGTGATCTATATTGACCCTTAGTGACTTATATTGACCCTTAGTGACTTATATTGACCCTTAGTGACTTATATTGACCCTTAGTGATCTATATTGACCCTTAGTGACTTATATTGACCCTTAGTGATCTATATTGACCCTTAGTGACTTATATTGACCCTTAGTGACTTATATTGACCTTTAGTGATCTATATTGACCCTTAGTGACTTATATTGACCCTTACTGATCTATATTGACCCTTACTGACTTATATTGACCCTTAGTGACTTATATTGACCCTTAGTGATCTATATTGACCCTTAGTGACTTATATTGACCCTTAGTGATCTATATTGACCCTTAGTGACTTATATTGACCCTTAGTGATCTATATTGACCCTTAGTGATCTATATTGACCCTTAGTGACTTATATTGACCCTTAGTGATCTATATTGACCCTTAGTGACTTATATTGACCCTTAGTGATCTATATTGACCCTTAGTGATCTATATTGACCCTTAGTGACTTATATTGACCCTTAGTGATTTATATTGACCCTTAGTGATCTATATTGACCCTTAGTGACTTATATTGACCCTTAGTGATCTATATTGACCCTTAGTGACTTATATTGACCCTTAGTGACTTATATTGACCCTTAGTGATCTATATTGACCCTTAGTGACCTACTTTGACCCTTAGTGACCTACTTTGACCCCCAGTTACTTATATTGACCCTTAGTGACCTATATTGACCCCCAGTTACTTATAGTGACCCTTAGTGATCTACTTTGACCCCTTAGTGACCTTAACTGACACTAACTGATCTACTGTATATTGAATCTGAATGACCTTGTAATAATAATAATAATAATAATAATAATAATAATGGTTTATTAAAGATTGACCCTGCATGATGTACATTGCCTTCAACTGACCTGATTTAACCCCAACTGACCTGATTTAACCCCAAGTGACCTAGTTTAACCCCAACTGACCTAATTTAACCCCAACTGACCTGATTTAACCCCAAACTGACCTAATTTAACCCCAAACTGACCTAATTTAACCCAAAACTGACCTAATTTAACCCCAACTGACCTAATTTAACCCCAAACTGACCTAATTTAACCCCAACTGACCTAATTTAACCCCAAACTGACCTAATGTAATCCCAAACTGACCTAATTTAATCCCAACTGACCTAATTTAATTCCAACTGACCTAATTTAACCCCAACTGACCTGTATTGACCTAATTTAACCCCAACTGACCTAATTTAACCCTTACTGACCAAATTTAACCACAATTGACCTAATTTAACCCCAACTGACCTAATTCAACCCCTACTGACCTAATTTAACCTGTATTGACCTGTGACTGACCTACATTAACTTCAACTGGCCTAATATGTCCCCAACTGACCTGTATTGACCTGTGACTGACCTGTAATGACCTGCGACTGATCTGTATTGGCCTGCGACTGACCTGTGCGTGGCGTGCGGAAGATAGGGTCAGCGTCGGCCCTCCTCCAAGTGGTGGTGGGTGGAGGGAAGGCCCGGGCGGTACAGGTCAAGGTCACACCAGCTCCCTCACGAGCCTCCACGTATGACCCCGACCACTCCTCCAAGGTCGGCGGTACTGAGATAGAGGGGAACTTGATTAAACCATTTGACGCGATGACGTAATTTAATCTTTAATGTCTTATGATAATGTACGACAGGTTGGGAGAGAGGTATCCTGACCAGGATTCGAACCCACTCACTCCAGGTATATTTGGGAGAGTCGGGCACCGTAACCACTCGGCCATGAGCGGCATGGCCAAGTGGTTAGGGTGCCCAACTCTCCCAAATATACCTGGAGTGAGTGGCTTCGAATCCTGGTCAGGATACCTCTCTCCCAATCTTTAATGTCTTTAATGTTGCCTTTAATGCTTCCAAATCCCAATTTATCCAACTATCTACTCGTCGTGAACTCCCAGATACCGGTACTATCCCTTATACTTCAACAATACAAAAATCAATCGTTTATCTTCTCTCAGTATTCTCGGTGTCTCATTTTCTTCTGATCTCTCTTGGAAGGACCATATTACCAGTCTTGCTAAGGCAGCCTCCCAGAAGCTGGGTGTGCTCAACTGCCTCGAGGGGTTCTTTACCCCTTTACAGCTTCTTGCTCTGTAC
>CM064560.1:5860927-5868427 GCA_032716605.1 Paralithodes platypus
TATATATATGCTGGCTCGCTACCGCTCAAAAATATTGACACCTGGATGAGGGTAAGCGTCTTGAAACAGTAGGCTGAATGGGGCCGAATGGATACAAGCCAAAGAGAGAGAGAGAGAAAAGGAGTAGTGCTTGTTTTTGTGGCCTTTATATTTACCAATATATTTATTTTTGAGTTTCCTCGCTAGACCCCCATCAAGCTTAGAAAATCCCCCCTAGACCCCCTTCCAAGATAAATTTGTGCATTTGTCGGTAGAAAACTGGCCGGCTCCTCTTAGAATTACAGGCTCGTTATCATTCGCCAGGAAAAAATCGACACCTAAATAGCACGAAAGGTCTTAAGATTGACAACGAAATGGGGCGAAAGGTGTTAAAATCGCCAAAGTAATGGGCCAACCGTCTTAAAATCTCAAAACTAATGGGGCTAAACACGAGGGAGAAGGGGGGTCCAGTAAAAGCGAGACCTACCCTCTTTAAAACGAATTCTCCCGGTTCGACCCCCTGCAAGTTCCCCTATACCTTGCTCATTTAACCCTACAAGTATATCGAAAAAAGACACTGTTCTGTTAAAAAGCTGGTATCACACGAGAGCTTTTATAGTCAACATTCGATAATTAAACATTTTCTGGCAACATTTCTGGACTATTTTGCACTGGTATCTGAAACTAGACTGATGATAGATAAATTGAGGTAGCAGACGTATAATAAATGTTAACCTCATCAGCTGCCAGTCCAATGTTGATGATAACTGTTGAGTGAAAGAGTGCCACGAGTGTGATACCGGCTTAACTCTCCCAATATACCAGTCCTCCCCTCCCCTCCCCTCCCCCCAAAATCCTCCCCACTCAGCAGTTTTGTCTCCCCTCGTTGTGTCCGTTTTGCCCGGCCCCCGATAGCTTTGGTTATGAAGAGAGATGACGGGGGCGGCGGTGGGGGGGGGGGGGGGGTTGTCGGGACGAGACCTGCATACGTTCAAGAGTGGTCCCTTCCCTTCCTTCTTTGTGGGGGTAGGGGGAGGATGAGGGGTTGAGAGAGGATGAGGGGGGGGGGGGGGTAGTGGTGGGGTTAAGGAGGGCGGAGGGGTTGGGACGAGACCTGCACACGTTCAAGAGTGGTCCCTTCCCTTCCTTCTTTGTGGGGGGTAGGGGTAGGGGGAGGATGAGGGGTTGAGAGAGGATGAGGGGGTTAGTGGTGGGGTTATGGTTGAAGAGGGGTTGAGACGAGACCTGCACACGTTCAAGAGTCCTTCCCTTCCTTCTTGTGGGGAGTTACGGGTAGGTGAGGGGTTTGGGGTTAGAAGGGGGACGAAACCTGCATACGTTCAAGAGTGGTCCCTCCTTCTTTGTGGGGTAGGGGGGGGGGGGTGAGGGATTAAATAGAGGGGTTTGGGGTTAGGGAGGGCGGAGGGGTTGGGACGAGACCTGCATAGGGCTAGAGCAAATTGGCTGTAAATGTCCACATCTATTCCCTGACTGACTCTTCCCAAATGGTAGAAATATTAGCTTGATTACTCCAGTCGGTTTTTTAGTTACAGAGGATAGATGTCATGATTGTTCGCCTACTTACAGCGAATAGACTATAGTATTGGGAACACAGGGGGTAGGGGGCCAAGAGCACTTTATTGATTAAGGGGAGATCTCCACTTGAGGGATTTTTTTTCTTGACCCCTTTCTCCCTCATGTTTAGCCCCATTGCTTTTGATATTATAACATGTTTGCCCCATTAGTTTAGCGATTTTAAGAACTTTCACCCCATATTAAGGCCTTTCGTGCCATTTAGGTGTTGATTTTATCCTGGCGAGCGATAGCGAGCCTGTAATTTAGGAGGCCGGGAAATTTTTCTACCGAAAAATTTACAAATTTATCTTGAAAGGGACTCGAGGGGATGTAATTTTAAGCTTGATGGAGGTCTAGGGAACAAACTAAAAAATACCTCCCCTTAAGTTTTTCGAAGATATATAGTGACCTGAAGAAGCTGTCTGCGAAACGTTGTCAATTAAGTGTTCCTCCTAAAATGGTGTTGTCAATTAAGTGTTCCTCCTAAAATGGTGTTGTCAATTAAGTGTTCCTCCTAAAATCGTTGTCATTAAGTGTTCCTCCTAAAATGGTGTTGTCAATTAAGTGTTCCTCCTAAAATGGTGTTGTCAATTAAGTGTTCCTCCTAAAATGGTGTTGTCAATTAAGTGTTCCTCCTAAAATGGTGTTGTCAATTAAGTGTTCCTCCTAAAATGGTGTTGTCAATTAAGTGTTCCTCCTAAAATGGTGTTGTCAATTAAGTGTTCCTCCTAAAATGGTGTTGTCAATTAAGTGTTCCTCCTAAAATGGCGTTGTAATTAATTCTTAGTTCATTAGTAGTCAGGTTATTGTGATCTGCATCCAGTACAGTAGTCGGTCTCTCTTCGCCGCAATGTTGCATCTCTCACTATTCTACCGCTACGGTATTACAATAATCAGTGTTCCTCATAGCTCTCTCAGTGTATACCAACCCCTCTTCGTAGAGCACGTAGCACCTGTCTTGCAACACAATCCCACTCCCTACACTATGCAACTCTCCAACCCAAGAGTTAAACGTTATTCTCAATCTTCTATTCAACAGCTGAGCTCTGGAACTCTCCCCCAGAATCAGTATTTCCCTCTTCCTATGACTTAAATTGCTTCAAACTCCGTGTGTCCAGGCATTTTGGCTCGAACGTCCCTTGCTTTTGGCCCTGTCACTCTTTCAACTCTGGGGGAGGCACTCGCCACAGGCAGTTCTGCCTTTTGTCTCCCTCACTCACATAGGAACAAAAAATTCTTCCTCCCATCCCCCTCCGACACCCCTCCTCCCCCCACCTCATCTCTCCCCAGCTTCTCTCGCCCCCTTCCAAGTGTCCCCCTTCCCCCTAACCCCTAACCCCCCCCCCCCCATCCCTCCACAGCTTCTCTCGCCCCCTTCCAAGTGTCCCCTTCCCTTCCCCCTAACCCCCCCCCCCCAGCTTCTCTCGCCCCCTTCCCCCCTAATCACCCCCATCCCTCCCCAGCTTCTCTCGCCCCCTTCCAAGTGTCTCCTTCCCCCACCCCCAACCCCCCAGCTTCTCTCGCCCCCTTCCCCCCTAATCACCACCCCCATCCCTCCCCAGATTCTCTCGCCCCCTTCCAAGTGTCCCCCTTCCCCCCTAACAACCCCCATCCCTCCCCAGCTTCTATCGCCCCCTTCCAAGTGTCCCTCTCCCCCACCCCATCCCTCCCCAGATTATCTCGCCCCTTCCAAGTGCCCCCCTTCCCCCCCTCCACCACATCCCTCTCCCCCATCACCCCATCCCTCCCCAGCTTCTCTCTTTCTCCCCCAGCTTTTATGAGTATTGGGTATGTTCTTGAGGGGCAGGTGGGAGAGTGCGGTGCCCCAGGGGAGGGCAAGGCTGGGAGGATGAGTTATAAGAGCAAGGCACCACCAGTTTTTTAACCCTGATTTATGGAAGTCCCCCCCCCCCCCACCTGGAAGAAAAGAAGAAGAAGAAGAAGAAGAAGAAGAGGGAGAAGAAGAAGACCAAGAAGAAGAAGAAGAAGAAGAAGGAGAAGACGAAGACGAAGGAGAAGAAGAAGGAGAAGACACAGTACATCAGGCTTAGAAACTGGAAAACAGTATTCAATAGTAAGTCACTAGGGGTTCAATCCCAGCCAAGGCGGACATTTAGTGGGTGTTGTAGTACGTCCTAGCGTGTTTCACATGCTCGCACCCAGTCGGGGGACACCTCGACGACGTATACAGACTAATAACACACCCAACAAAGCCACTCCAACAGCTTCCCCTCTCTCCATCTCCAACACCCCTTCTCCCCTCTCCAGAAAACTAGGAAAGTAGAAAGTAGAAACGAGGTGCCGTTGTAAAGGCTTATTTATCCCTCAATACCTTCACCTTACCTGACCTGACCCCTAGTGACTTATTGAATACTGTTTTCTAGATTCTAAGCCTGATTTATGCGAGTCCCCCCCCCCCCAATCTGGAAAAAGAAAACCTCAGTGACTTATTATTGAATAGCCTACCGTTTTCTTTGGCTTTCACACGTCGCGGGTATCAATTTAGAAAACGAGTTGCGGAGGGGTTTCTTGTTAGTTATAGGGTTATATATTTTGGGTCTTAAATTTGATACACGGCTTGGCGAGGGCATTTTCTGGTATTAATGGTTTGTATGTTTTTTCTAATTTTCTTCGCTAGTGGTTATGCTATGCCTTTTTTTTATTTTTTGGAAGAATGTATGACAGGAGATATGTTGGTAAAGTATTTCACTATATCCTTTTATATGTGTATGTATTAATATATATCATACACATGCCCTAGCCTTTGTGTGTGTATGAGTGTATGTTATGTGTGTGTGCCAGTTATGTGACACCCAGGAGAGCCCTCGGCGACGACATCCTCCCCCCTCGATACCCAGGGGCACACTGCCGGAAATCGCCCCTATTTGTCACACCCTGGCGATGATGTAGATTTTTAGATAATCGTACCTCTGGCAGCAATACCACCTGATGGGTTTATGGATGGGAGGTGTTTATATTGGTTTATATATATTAAATATTATTATAATTATTATTATTATTATTATTATTATTATTTATTTATTTTTTATTATTATTTTCTTTCCTCCCTAGGCCTCCATCAAGCTTTACAACCCCCCCCCCCCCCAAGTTCCTCCTTCGGAATACAAATTTATCTTGAAAGGTGGTCTAGGGGGTGTTTTTCTAAGTTTAATGCAGGTCTAGCGAGGAAACTAAACAAATAAAATAAATTAATATTTATACTGTATAGGCCTTTTTGGCCAAAAACCAAGCACTACTCCCTTAACCCAAAGCGGTGATGGTGTGATGATAGCGGTGGTGGTAGTGGTGATAGCAGTGATGGTGTGATGATAGCGGTGGTGGTAGTGGTGATAGTGTGATGATAGCGGTGGTGGTAGTGGTGATAGCAGTGATGGTGTGATGATAGCGGTGGTGGTAGTGGTGATAGTGTGATGATAGCGGTGGTGGTAGTGGTGATAGCAGTGATGGTGTGATGGTAGTGGTGATGGTGTAGTGGTGATAGTTGTGATGATAGCGGTGGTTGTGATAGCGTGATGGTGTGATAGCGGTGGTGGTAGTGGTGATAGCAGTGATGGTGTGATGATAGCGGTGGTGGTAGTGGTGATGGTGTGATGATAGCGGTGGTGGTAGTGGTGGTGATGGTGTGATGATAGCGGTGGTGGTAGTGGTGATGGTGTGATGATAGCGGTGGTGGTAGTGGTGATGGTGTGATGATAGCGGTGGTGGTAGTGGTGATGGTGTGATGATAGCGGTGGTGGTAGTGGTGATATCAGTGATGGTGTGATGATAGCGGTGGTGGTAGTGGTGATAGCAGTGATGGTGTGATGATAGCGGTGGTGGTAGTGGTGATGGTGTGATGATAGCGGTGGTGGTAGTGGTGAGGGTGATGGTGTGATGATAGCGGTGGTGGTAGTGGTGATAGCAGTGATGGTGTGATGATAGCGGTGGTGGTAGCGGTGATGGTGTGATGATAGCGGTGGTGGTAGTGGTGATAGCAGTGATGGTGTGATGATAGCGGTGGTGGTAGTGGTGATAGCAGTGATGGTGTGATGATAGCGGTGGTGGTAGTGGTGATAGCAGTGATGGTGTGATGATAGCGGTGGTGGTAGTGGTGATAGCAGTGATGGTGTGATGATAGCGGTGGTGGTAGTGGTGATAGCAGTGATGGTGTGATGATAGCGGTGGTGGTAGTGGTGATGGTGTGATGATAGCGGTGGTGGTAGTGGTGATAGCAGTGATGGTGTGATGATAGCGGTGGTGGTAGTGGTGATAGCAGTGATGGTGTGATGATAGCGGTGGTGGTAGTGGTGATGGTGTGATGATAGCGGTGGTGGTAGTGGTGATAGCAGTGATGGTGTGATGATAGCGGTGGTGGTAGTGGTGATGGTGTGATGATAGCGGTGGTGGTAGTGGTGATAGCAGTGATGGTGTGATGATAGCGGTGGTGGTAGTGGTGATAGCAGTGATGGTGTGATGATAGCGGTGGTGGTAGTGGTGATAGCAGTGATGGTATGATGATAGCGGTGGTGGTAGTGGTGATAGCAGTGATGGTGTGATGATAGCGGTGGTGGTAGTGGTGATAGTGTGATGATAGCGGTGGTGGTAGTGGTGATAGCAGTGATGGTGTGATGATAGCGGTGGTGGTAGTGGTGATAGCAGTGATGGTATGATGATAGCGGTGGTGGTAGTGGTGATAGCAGTGATGGTGTGATGATAGCGGTGGTGGTAGTGGTGATAGCAGTGATGGTATGATGATAGCGGTGGTGGTAGTGGTGATAGCAGTGATGGTGTGATGATAGCGGTGGTGGTAGTGGTGATGGTGTGATGATAGCGGTGGTGGTAGTGGTGATAGCAGTGATGATGGTGTGATGATAGCGGTGGTGGTAGTGGTGATAGCAGTGATGGTGTGATGATAGCGGTGGTGGTAGTGGTGATAGCAGTGATGGTGTGATGATAGCGGTGGTGGTAGTGGTGATAGCAGTGAAAGCAGTGATGGTGTGATGATAGCGGTGGTGGTAGTGGTGATGGTGTGATGATAGCGGTGGTGGTAGTGGTGATAGCAGTGATGGTGTGATGATAGCGGTGGTGGTAGTGGTGATAGCAGTGATGGTGTGATGATAGCGGTGGTGGTAGTGGTGATGGTGTGATGATAGCGGTGGTGGTAGTGGTGATGGTGATGATAGCGGTGGTGGTAGTGGTGATAGCAGTGATGGTGTGATGATAGCGGTGGTGGTAGTGGTGATGGTGTGATGATAGCGGTGGTGGTAGTGGTGATGGTGTGATGATAGCGGTGGTGGTAGTGGTGATAGCAGTGATGGTGTGATGATAGCGGTGGTGGTAGTGGTAGTGGTGATAGCAGTGATGGTGTGATGATAGCGGTGGTGGTAGTGGTGATAGCAGTGATGGTGTGATGATAGCGGTGGTGGTAGTGGTGATAGCAGTGATGGTGTGATGATAGCGGTGGTGGTAGTGGTGATACAGGCGTTCCCTTAACCCATAGTGGTGATGGTGTGGTGATGGTATACCCTCTCACCTTCCCTTGGTTAATTATTCTTGTGGTGCTTAACCCTTTCATACTTCGTTAAACTTAAGGGGGCATCATGTCTTACAAGGTGGTGGCTTTGATGGATGGAGAGAGAAGTGCACATTGGTTTATAGTTTGCTTCCTAGACCCCCATCAAGCGTTAAAAGAATGCCCCTAAGACCTCCTTTCGATATAAATTTGTACATTTTTCGATAGAAAAATGTCTCCGGCGAAGGCGGATTTCTCCATACAATGGTGGCTCGCTTTCGCTCGCCAGGAAGAAATCGACACCTGGATAGGGATAAACGTCTTAAAACAGTTGGCTGAATGGGGCCGAATGGATACAAGCCAGGGAAAGAGAGAAAAGGAGAGAAAGATAAAAAAAACCGGTAACCCCCCTTAAGGGGAGATCTCCATTTGAG
>CM064560.1:5873427-5903427 GCA_032716605.1 Paralithodes platypus
TTGGCTGAATGGGGCCGAATGGATACAAGCTAGGGAAAGAGAGAAGAGGAGAAAAAGATAAAAAATATATCAAAGATACTCTCTCTCTCTCTATCTGTCTGTCTGTCTCACTCTTACTCACTCACTTACTCTCTCTCTCTCTCTCTCTCTCTCTCTCTCTCTCTCTCTCTCTGTCTGTCTCACTCTCTTTCTCTCTCTCTATATATATATACAGTATATATATATATATATATATATATATATATATATATATATATATATATATATATATATATATATATATATATATCTATCTAACCCCCTCTCTCTCTCTCTCTCTCTGTCTGTCTGTCTGTCTCACTCATTCACCCACTCTTACTCTCTCTCTATATATATCTATCTACCTCTCTTCTCTCCATCTCTCTCTCTCTATCTCCCTCTCTCTCTCTCTCTCTCTCTCTCTCTCTCTCTCCCTCTACCTCTCTCTCTCTCTCTCTCTCCCCCTACCTCTACCCACATACCGGACCACTACCCACAACCGGACAACGGCCGATTAAGCGTGAAACAGGTGACCCAATCCGGACACAGGGGGGGGGGGGGGGGGATGGGGGGGTGGAGGAAGAAGGGGTAGGGGGGAGGAGGAAGGGGAAGGAGGTAGGGGAAGTAGGGGAGGGGAAGAGGAAGAGGGGTAGGCAGGAGGGGTAGGAAGGAAGAAGAGAGGGAGGGTCTATAAGAGGTGAAGGCTTTATTATTGGAAGGGGGAGGATGGAGGGGGAGGGGGGAAGAGGAGGAGGTGGGGGGGAGGGGGATAGGAAGGGAAGGGGATAGAATAAATAGGATAAATGGGGAGATGGGGGGGGGGGATGCCGTATTTGTTTCCTTCATGTCTATTTTATAATTATGTATAATTTTGTTTTATTTTCCTCCCTAGACCTCCATCAAGCATACAATATAACACCCCCAAGACCCTCCTTCAAGATATATTTGTACATTTTTCGATAGGCCAAAGGTCGGTTCCTCTTAAATTACAGGAAAAAAATCGACACCTAAATTGCACGAAAGATCTAAATATTGGTCTCGCCAAACTAATGGGCCGAACGTCTTGAAATCTTCAAACTAATGGGGCTAAAATATGGAGGGAAAGGGGGATCCCGAAAAACGACCCATCTCCCCTTAACCCCTTCACCACCATGACGTGAATTATCAACCTAGAAGGGTCACTAGATCTGTTGTTGCTTGATTTCCTTTGTACGTAATTGTCATCATATTCTGGTTACCCCTTACACGATTCTCTTTAGTTTGTTATCGACCTAAATGGCACGAAAGGTCTTAATATTGGACAAAGAAATGGGGCGAAAGGTCTTAAAATCACCAAACTTAACTTAAGGGGACATGGGCCGTTTTTCTGGTCCCCCTTCTCCCTCATGCTTAGCCCCAATAGTTTTCAGATTTTATGACGTTCGGCCCATTAGTTTGGCGATTTTAAGACCTTTCGTGCCATTTAGGTGTCGATGTTTTCCTGGCGAGCGATAGCGAGCCTGTAATCTAAAGAGAAAGCGGCCTTCGGCCGGGAAATTTTTCTACCGAAAAATGTACAAATTAATCTAGAAGGGGGATCTGATGGATGTTTTTTTTAAGTTTGATGGAGGTCTAGGGAGGAAACTAAAGAAAATAATAAATTAATTAATTATCTACCAAAAAGTGACCCAAAGTAAAGGAACCCCGCCTCTCACCTGGTCTATGTGAACGCAGGTGGTATTTAAAGTAGCGAGCCATATTTAAGGCGGGAGGAATATTATAAGAAATATTCAAGTATCGTTAAAATTACAAGACCGTGAACGTGGAGGAAGCTGCATCAAGGGGTAGACCAAGAAAGACGTAGGGTCAGGTCCGGTCTTCAATTAAAATACCTGACAAGTGAGGCGGCTCTGAACAGGGCTGCCTGGAGCGGTTCGGTTTGGTTGTTGGTCGGTTTTTAAATTATGCACTGCCGAGGCTGGTGGGGTGCGGATAGGTGCCACAGGGGACTGAGTCTTACCTGGGCGCTGTTTGGCACCACACCTGTGTCGGCAACAGTGTTTGCATGTTGAAGCAGTGTTGGGGCAGTGTTGGAGCAGTGTTGGGGCAGTGTTGGAGCAGTGTTGGGGCAGTGTTGGAGCAGTGTTGGGGCAGGACTTTATTGTTCTATAGTCCAAATTGCCTAATATACAGTAGAGTCTTGTTATGGTGCTGTCTTTTTGTAACACTGTTAAGGCTGGTGTGGTTGCAGATACTGCAGGTGCAAGTGCTGCAGGGGGACTCTGTTGAGTCTTGCTGAGGCATGGTTAGCACTATACCAACATCAGCCACAGTGATGACTTGGTGGAGCAGTGCTGTGGTGGGACTTTATTGTACTACAGTACACTCCAACTACTGAAAGGCAACCCCGTCTGAGCCGTTACAGTGCATGTAATGGAAAAATGACGGTAAACCATTGTATGTATTGTATGTATGTATGTATGTATAAATACATGTATATAATTCAAGGAGTGAAGACTATGTCAAGATTGTTATTGTGTCTAAGGTTCAGTTAAGCGGAGATTTATACATATTTCTATATTTATTAACCCTTTCACGCTCATATGACGCAGAGGTTGCCAGATTAGCAATAAGAAATAGAGTTCTCTCACTCTTATAATTACCTCTCCAAAATTAGTTTTCTGCCCACAGCTAACTCAAAGACAACTGCAGAGGTTGAAGTAACTAAACTAAAGGTTTCTAAATACCCCTGATGGTAACAAAGGCTCTAAAGTATCCCCAATAGGCTCAACACAGCTAACTCAAAGACAACTGCAGAGGTTGAAGTAACTAAACTAAAGGTTTCTAAATACCCCTGATGGTAACAAAGGCTTTAAAGTATCCCCAATAGGCTCAAAATCGCGTCATATGTCGGAGAGGGTCTAAACTATAGATTATTCTCTTAGTTTCCTCCCTTGTACAGTCGCGCTAATAAGTCATGTTCGGCACCAAGTATATTTTAATCAATAATTGGTATCAGCAATATCTAAGCTTCATTTATTGATATCGAGTGAAATATACAAACATGTTCCTACACGTACCCACCCTATTCAGCATCTGACAGACATTAATACAGCACAGAGCGAGCCAAATGTAATGACAGATGGGAAATGACTTATTAGCGCGACTGTACTCCAGCAAACTTTAACAATTACCCCCGAGACTCATAAATTTGTGCATTTTTGGGGAGAAAAATGGTCCAGTATTGTAGTATTGTATTGTATTGTAGTGTTATTGTATTGGTATGTGTATTGTATTGGTATGTGTATTGTACTGTAATGTGTTGAATTTATTGTATTAATTGTATAAGTACTGTACCTATAGAAAACACTCTTTGGTGGGATCGCTTTTCACACACACACACACACACACACACACACACATACAGACATACAGTACACTCACACACACACACACACACACACACACACACACACACACACACACACACACCTGTTTCAGTTAACCACATGGATGTTATTTTAAAGATCTGACTACAAATAATAGAGAGTGAGGTGGGTAGGAGAGAGAGAGAGAGAGAGAGAGAGAGAGAGAGAGAGAGATAGAGATATAGAGACTAATATATGATGTGACATTTCTCCTTTGTGTCTCTTTTATCTGTTATTCTTTATATCTCAAATATCACACACACACACACACACACACACACACACACACACACACACACATGGCCTTTTCAGTATATACCGTACACATAAGAAAAAACCTACACACACATGGTATTAAACACACACACACACACACACACACACACACACACATACACACGCACATACACATGGCCTTTTCAGTATATACCGTACACATAAGAAAAAACCTACACACCCATGGTATTAAGCACACACACACACACACACACACACACACACACACACACACACACACACACACACACATACATCTAAGCTAAAGTGCACAGGCAAACAATCACAAGTAAACAAACATATAACATATCTCTATTCGGGCTCTGTCTCGAGTCGGCCACCCCCAGTAAAAAAAAAAGAACCTGAGTAAATAGATAGATGGATAGATAGATTATTTTTGCCTATTGAGAAACGTAAGAGGTGTGTTAACTTTTTTGAGTGACTGTACATTGACTGAGGACTTACCTGCCGAGGATGTGGCGAACAGGGGGAGGAGGAGGAGCAGGAGGAGCGCCGCCATCTTGGAGGAGGAGGAGGAGGAGGAGGAGGAGGGATGGAAGGAAGAGAAAGAGGAGTTAGAGTGATAAATGAGAAAGAAGAAGAAGAAGAAGAAGAAGGAGATAAGAAGAAGAAGAAGAAGAAGAAGAGGAAGGAGGAGATAAAGAAGAAGAAGAAGAAGAAGAAGGAGATAAAGAAGAAGAAGAAGAAGAAGAAGAAGAAGAAGAAGGAGATTAGAAGAAGAAGATTAGAAGAAGAAGAAGAAGATTAGAAGAAGAAGAAGAAGAAGAAGAAGAAGAAGATGGAAGAAGAAGAAGAAGAAGAAGAAGAAGAAGAAGAAGAAGAAGAAGAAGAAGAAGAAGGAGGTAACAAGAAGAAGAAGAAGAAGAAGAAGAAGAATATAAGAAGAAGAATATAAGAAGAAGAATATAAGAAGAAGAATATAAGAAGAAGAAGAAGAAGAAGAAGAAGGAGATAACAAGAAGAAGAAGAAGAAGAAGAAGGAGATAACAAGAAGAAGAGGTACAGATAAACAATGGAGAACAAGGGCTACAGCTAGATAGATAGATAGATAGATAAATAGATAGATATTTAGACAGACAGATATACAGATAGATAGATAGATTGATAGCTAGATAAATAGATAGATAGATATTTAGACAGATAGATAGATAGATAGATAGATAGATAGATAGATATTTAGACAGACAGACAGCCAGATATATAGATAGATAGATAGATGCTTGATAGATATAGGAAGTGAGAGACTTATGGAAGATAAATATATAGATAGATAGATAGATAGATAGAGAGACAGATAGCTAGATAGATAGATAGACGGCTAGATAGATAGACAGATAGATAGATAGATATACTTATAGACTTGAACAGAGCTAAAAGAGTAAATGGGATGGATATACAGTATATAACAAAAGAATAAACACTAAAATGTATATATAATTGGGAAGCTAAAGAAAGTCAAATGGAGAATATATAATAGCTGAGAAGACCCCCCCAAAAAAAAGGAAAAGTGAGGATTGGGCTTGAGTATATAGAATTGAATAGAGATAACTCAGAATCTATATACACACATACACACATTAGATAAATAAAATCAATATTAAGTTGATGAGAATGAAGAAATAATGTAATGCACTATTTATAAGCTATTAAACTATAAATAACATAAGAAGGAGATGACATTGAGACGAAAAACACGAACATAAAGTAGACTAGTTAATTTATGAGTTTGGACAGCTAAATCAAACACAAACAGGTTAACCCTTTGAGTACCAGCGATGTGTGTTATATTTCATGCTAGCTATGTTTAGACAATATTATGCAACTTACAAATTATCTGAGTTAGTTACAAGGGTAGGTTGTGATAGTCTGAAGCCTTATTATTGCTAGAGGTCCTTCCTAAGTTGAATGAAATAGTCTAATAATTGCCAGCATATCATTAAAAGGACGTCATCGGTACTGAACGGGTTAACAATTGGAAACGTTTGAGAGACACGTTTGTCCTGCAGTGGACTAACTCAGGCTGATGATGATGATGATGATGGCAGCTAAATAACTAGGAATAGAATAGAAGAATATAGAAAAGTTAGGGGAAATTATTAGCTGTGGTAGTGGTGGGAGTGGTAGTGGTGGGAGTGGTAGTGGTGGGAGTGGTAGTGGTGGGAGTGGTAGTGGTGGGAGTGGTAGTGGTGGGAGTGGTAGTGGTGGAGTGGTAGTGGTAGTGGTAGTGGTAGCTCCGATGGCGGTAGTTGTAACGATGGTGGTGGAGGTAGTTGTGACGATGGTGGTAGTTGTAGCGATGGGCCTTCCGATGGTGGTAGCTGTGGGAGTTGCGGTTAGCGATGGTGGTAGTTGTGGTAGCTATGGTGCTTGATGGTGGTAGTTATGGTTAGCGATGGTGGTAGGTATGGTAGTTGTGGTTAGCGACGGTGGTAGTTGTGGTAGCTGTGTTTAACGATGGTAGTAGTTGTGGTAGTTGTGGTTAAAAATGGTGGTAGTTGTGGAAACTGTGATTAACAATGGTGGTAGTTATGGTAGTTGTAAATGTTGTTGTTGTTGTTGTCGTTCCCTAAGCTGCCTGGCCGAACAGCCCCGAGTCCCTAAGGAAGGCCATGGCCACGATCGGGCTTTCCCACAGGGCTCTCAAGGGCTGTAGATTATGTTGTTGGCGTAAGTGATTGTGTAGAATGCAGTCTTCTATGTGTTTATTAGCATGGGGTGCTGTGTTGCATCCTGGGCAGGTGTCGACGACGGAGACATCCAGTCTCTTCTGATAGCTCAGAAGAGCTGGATAGTGTCCGCATCTCAACCTGGCCAGGTGAACTCTGTCCTCACGAGGAAGGGAGGATTCAGAAGGATGGATTTCGGGAGGTCATGCCTGCAGCTGCGTGTGGCCTATGAGTGATTGGATGGAACGGCGAGAGATATGAGTATGGGATGTGCTTCTGGAAGCTGGTTTGGGTTGGGCAAGGGGGGAGAGATGACAGTATTTGTGTGGGATACCATGTGCTGGGTGTTGTTTTGATATGTCTAGGTGTCTGTGGGTGTGTTGCCATGTAGTGTAGTGGGTGGTGTTGGTTTGTGGAGACTGCAGCCAGGAATTGAGTGCCTCTCATGGCCAGGTGGTCTTTGAATTTGAGGACTTTGGTTTCTTGATGTAGGTGATCTGTAGGTGTAGTAGCTGTGCAGCCTGTGATGATTTTTAGGGCTTTGTTTTGAATGGTCTGCAAGGTCTTGTGATGTGTTTCAGCTAGGTTAGAAGCCCAGGCAGGGCATGCATATTCCATCACTGATCATATGTATTGTTTGTATATTGTGGTGGTAGTTTCTTTGTTGTGTCCAAATTTTGTGTGGGCAAGTAACCTGAGGCATTAAGTCTGGGTGTCGTATATTTTTTATGTTTGTGATATGTTGTATAAATGTCATTAGAGTATCATATGTTACTCCTAGAATTTTGGGTGAGTGTGTGTGTTAGGGGGGTGTTGTTTATGGTGAGGTGTGGGGTGTATTTGTATTCGGCTGTCCAGCTTGTGAGGAGAGTTGCGGTGGATTTGGCTGGGGCCAACTTGAGTCTGTTTGTAGTGCACCAGTCATGTAATGTGTTGAGATAGAGTTGAATGAGAATCGTTGCTCTGTCTGGGTCTTGGTGTTTGCATGTGTGTTATGTCGTCCGCATAGGAAGCTATGTCTATTTGGGGTGCGTGGGGTGCGGGTATATCATGCATGTATAGATTGAAGAGTGCGGGCGACAGGACAGATACTTGCGGGACTCTGTTTGTGAAGTTTCTGCTGTTAGATGATTGACCATCAAATGATACGTTTGCACATCTGCCTGCTAGGTAGTTGGCCAGCCACCTTTTTGTATTGTTGTGCTTGCTTGTATCGTAGATTTTGTTTGTTAGGTTGTGGCGGGGGATGACATCAAAGGCTTTACTAATGTCGAGTGTGACAAGTAGTGATCTGTGTGGTGGTCTGGCTGAATTGATGCCGTCAAAAGCTCTTTGTGTGAGGTCTGTAAGAAGAGTGTTTGTTGAGTATAGTGGCCTGAAGCCATGTTGTGTTGGAGCTAGGGGTAGAACGTGTGTGGTAATTAATTTTGTAGTACAAGGCGTTCTAAGACTTTGGAGGGGGTGCAAAGGAATGTGATGGGGCGGTGTGAGGAGGGTAGTGTGGGGTCTTTGTTGGGTTTGGGGAATGTAATGATGACACCATGCTTCCAGATGTCTGGTATTGTGTTGTGTGAATATCTGTAGTTGGATATATTGATGAGTGCTTGTATGCCTTGTGGTCCCAGGTGTTTGAGGTGTATGTTGCTTATGTTGTCTGGACCACAGGCGGGTGAGTGCTTGAGATTGTTGATGATGTGCTTTGTCTGGTTGGTAGTTGTGGTTAAGGAGGGGTCACCGTTTTTTTTATTATTTTTCTCTCCTTTTCTCTCTTTCCCTGGCTTGTATCCATTCGGCTCCATTCAGCCAACTGTTTTAAGACGTTTATCCCCATCTAGGTGTCGATTTCTTCCTGGCGAGCGATAGCGAGCCAGCATTGTATGGAGATATCCGGCTTTGCCGGAGAAATTTTTCTATAGAAAAATTTAAAAATTTAGCTTGCTGTCAAAACATATATATATATATGCTGGCTCGCTACCGCTCGCCAGGAAAATATTGACACCTGGATGGGGGTAAACGTCTTAAAACAGTAGGCTGAATGGGGCCGAATGGATACAAGCCAAAGAGATTGGGAGAGAAAGAGAAAAAAAGCGAGGTGGGGTCCCTTAACCCAATCGCTGCGGGTGACGTTCTGGAATGTTTTGGCAAGTTACAGCAATTTCCAGGCTTTAAAAGCCTGTAAAAAACGTAAAAATTGAGTGTCAGTGGGCGGGAGCGTGAGGGACCCACCTCCGACTCTCAGAGCACCGAGCGGTTCACTGAGGTTGACTGTGTCTCGCGCGGGTCTCTCTCTGTGTCTCCCAGCAGTGTAGCCAAGCGAGCGAGTGTTACATAATAGCGGGTTTCCCGCGTTTCACTGGCACCACTGCGGGTGAACCGACCACGTACGGGGCCCGTTCTGGTGTCATTTTAAAGCTATTCTCGCCTAGTTTTCGGCAGAATACACTTCATTTAATGCAGATGCTTGATTTATCATTCAGGAGTGCCTGAATATGCCCTAAATAGCCCAAAAATGGCCACAGCCAAAGGGTTAATTCTAGGTTGGGCAGAAATCGTAACCCCTAACCTCTCATAACTCATAAAGGGCTAGAGTAAACGAGCTCATTTTTCTACCAATTATGGAGACTTGGCTGAGGTATAGGTGTGAAAATTGACAGCTAATTTTTCTACCAATTATGGAGACTTGGCTGAGGTATAGGTGTGGAAAATTGACAGCTCATTTGCTCTAGCCCGTTTTTAGTTAGCCTACAGAGGTTAGAGGTTACGATATCTGCCCAACCTAGCATACCGGTTGGAATATAGGTACAGTCGCGCTAATAAGTCATGTCTCGGCACCAATTATGTTTTGATCAATAATTGGTATCAGCAATATCTAAGCTTCATTTCTTCTTATCGAGTGAAACATGCAAACCTGTTCCTACACTTACTACACTATTCAACATCTGACAGACATTAATACAGCACAGAGCAAGCCAAACGTGATGCCAGCTTTGACATGACTTATTAGCGCGACCGTACATGCTCAGATTAATATGCAGGATTCGAAACTGCTTAAGGGGAGGTATTTAGTTTGGTCTCTAGATATCCATCAAGCTTAAGATTACACCCCCTTGAGCCCCTTTCAAGATAAATTTGTACATTTTTCGGTAGAAAAATGTCCCGGCTGAAAGCCGGTTCCTCTTAAATAACAGGCTCGCTATCGCTCGCCAGGATAAAATCGACACCTAAATGGCACGAAAGGTCTTAAAATTGACAGAAATGGGTCGAAAGTTCTTAAAATCGTCAACATAATGGGGCGAACGTCTTAAAATTAGAAAAGCAATGGGGCTAAACATGAGGGAGGAAGGAGTCAAAAACAAAATCCCTCAAGTGGACATCTCCCCTTAACAAATCGTAGGCTTGTGCATATTTCTTTAACTGTCTGGGATAGCGTAATGCATAAGTGCGCGGAATTTCGATGGGAGTGTCCTAGGTTCGAGTCCTTGGAGTGCCACATGTATTTGTTGATTTCAATTAACCCCTTCTGGTCCGGCGACGTCTTTATAATTTTATTCTAGGTATATTTAGACGATTTTATTAACATTTTAAAAAGGGCTTCCAGCAAGTAACAGGCATCGAACTATCTCACTTAACCCTTTTTACTACCACAAATCCTGTGTGAAAAGGAACAACTTGAGATGGTTCGGCCATATGGAACGTATGGAAATCGAGAGAATAACTAAGAGGGTGTACGAGAGCGAGGTGGAGGGACAGAGAGGGAGAGGTAGACCGAATATGAGGTGGAAGGATGGAGTGAGGAAGTACATGAACGAGGGCGGTGCTGGTTGGGGGGAGGGGCGTCGACTGACTGGGGACAGAGGTGCATGGGGGCGGTTCGTTCGTGGCCACCCCTTCGGGGATCACGGCGTCAGGCAATAGATAGATAGATAGAAATCCTTCTTAAGGGGAGGTTTCTAGTTTGTTTCCTACTCCTCCAGCAATCTTAAAATTTCACCCCCTGGACCCCCTTTTAAGATAAATTTTTACATTTTTCGGTAGAAAAATGTCCCGGCCGAAGGCCGATTACTCTTAAATTACAGGCTCGCTATCGCTCGCCAGGATAAAATTGACACCTAAATGACACGAAAGGTCTTAAAATTGACAGAATGGGGCGGAAATTCTTAAAAATCGCCAAACTAATGGGGCAAACGTCTTAAAATCTCAAAAGCAATGGGGCTAGACATGAGGGAGAAAGGGGTCAAGAAAAAAGTCCCTCAAGTGGAAATCTCCCCTTAAGCTACATCAAATCGTCTAAATATATAGCTAGAATAAAATGAAAAAGGACGTCGCCGGTACAGAAAGGGTTAATGGAGTTTAGAGGTGAAGTTAGTTGGTAGCAAAAACACATAATACAGATATTTAGGATGCAGAGACAGTTGGAGTTTCATATTTTTTTCCCAGTAAAGCCGCTGTCACACGAGCGATTTTTCCGTCAATTTTTCCATGAGCAATTTTGTTCTCGTTATATTTCGGGACTTTGTTTTTTGACATTGGTATAAGTACGGTAACTAGGCTGAAGGTAGAGTGTGTTAGGCGACTGAATTCTGATAAAGTGTAAATTTTGAAGCTTCCAGACCATAATTGCCTGTAAAAATGGCTCGACAAAATCCAACTTAACTTTTTTTTTTCTATCTGTATGAAGGAGACAAAAGGCGGGTTGCTTGGAACGAGTGTCTCCCCTTAAAGCCAAAAAGAGTGACAAAGAGCCAAATTCAAGGGACGTTAGGGGTCAAAATGCTTGGACACACGAAGTTTAAAGCAGGCTTAAGTCATAGGCTGAAGGAAAGATTGATTAAACTATCGAGAAATTACCTACAAAGGGATTCAGCTGAAAAACAAAAACAAAAACAAAACAAATTCAGATAATAGTAGATATAGGCTACCTGTTGATCAAAACACCGCCACCTGTCAGACCCTTCCCAAATATGTCTGTGTGACCAAGATATGTCTGTTAAGCCGGTATCACACGAGCGGTTTTTCCCTCAACATTTATCCTCAACACTGGTCTGGCAGCTTATGAGCTCAACATTTTAAATATTTCGGTTTCCTTAATTCATATACCATCAGTCTAGTTTCCGATACCAGTGCCAAATATTCCAGAAATGTTGCCATAAATATGTTGATTATCGAATGTTGACTAAAAATGCTCTCGTGTGATACCGGCTTTATGGTAGCACTATGGTAGATGGGTTCCTAGACTGTCTTGACGGTGTAATGGGTAGAGCGTGTAAGTTCTGTATGAGATATCCTAGGTTCGAATCCTGGGAGAGTCACATGCTTTCACGGTACGGTACGGTAGAATGGTAGCGGTATGGTAAAGATATGTCTGGTATGGTAGCACTATGGTAGATGGGGTCCTAGACAGTATGGTAGTGTAATAGATTGATAGCAGTGTATGGTAGAGTGGTAGGTGTATGGTAGTATGGTAGAGTGGGTGTATGGTAGTAGTATGGTAGAGTGGTAGTAGAGTATGATAGAGGAGTATGGTAGCATGGTAGCAGAGTATGGTAGAGTGGTAGGTGTATGGTAGTAGTATGGTAGAGTGGTAGCAGAGTATGGTAGTATGATAGAGGAGTATGGTAGCAGAGTACGGTAGAGTGGGTGTATGGTAGTAGTATGGTAGAGTGGTAGCAGAGTATGGTAGTATGGCAGAGGAGTATGGTAGTATGGTAGCAGAGTATGGTAAAGTGGTAGGTGTATGGTAGAATGGTAGCAGAGGGTGGCAGTATGGTAGCAGAGTATGGTAGAGTGGTAGGTGTATGGTAGTAGTATGGTAGAGTGGTAGCAGAGGGAGGTAGTATGGTAGTGGTAGTATGGTAGCAGAGTATGGTAGAGTGGTAGGTGTATGGTAGTATGGTCGCAAAATATGGTAGTATGGTAGTATGGTAGATTGGTAGGTGTATGGTAGAGTGGTGGGTGTATGGTAGAGTGGTAGTACAGTGGTAGCAGTATGGTAGCGCAGTATGGTAGTCACCTCTTTCACCAGTGGAAGCGCGAGTAACAGTGAGGCATGGTCTACGGTGTGTGTGTGTGTGTGTGTGTGTGTGTGTGTGTGTGTGTGTGTGTGTGTGTGTGTCACCCCCTCCCTCCTCTGTCCCTCCCTCGCTGTCTCTGTCTCTATCTCTCTCTCACACACACACACACACACACACACAATATATATATATTGCTATAATGCGTATAAACACTAATAAACATGAGTGCTATAATAATTTTTCTTCGGCTCTTATATTAACCCTTTGAGGATCATGGCGCGTTTGGACGGTATATTCTGGCTATCATTAGATGATTTTATACAGCTTAGGAAGGATATGTGGGCCCCTCAACCTTCCCTTCATAATTGTTAAGGGGCACAGGGCCCTGGATAGGGCTTTGGTGTCCCTCTGTGGGACCCGCAGAGGGCCGCTCTCGGGCGGCATGATATGCGGGGGTTGTGCATGGGGACTAGTGGTTGGAGACAGGATCAGGAAAAGGATCAGGATTAGGGATGTAATGATTAGTGATCCTAGTTCTAAAAGAATCAACAATGGAGCTATTAACTACATGAAATGGGAGGTGGTTCCACTCCTGGGTGCTGCGGGGAAAAAAATATTGTCTAAATATTTATGTGGTGTTCCGAGTTCGAATCCCGGGAGGACCATGTGATTTCATTAGTTTATTCAAGTACATTGGGGGTTTGTAATTGATGATTAATTATATATATATTTTTGTCTTCACCAACCAACTTCCCTTCCAAACTCAATTAATGAAATCAACAAATACATGTGACACTCAAAGGACTCGAACCTAGGACAGTCACACCGAAATTCCGCGCACTTATGTTAAGAACGGGGTGTTACTTATTGGTACAGTCGGTCAAATAAGTGTATAAGAACCTAAGAAAATGGAAGTCTGCAGAAAACCAATTGGCCCACACAATTATTTTATTTTATTTGTTTAATCTGGTATAAAATTGTGGATTAAGTAACACCCCGTTCTTAACATTAATCATCAATTACAAAGCCCAATGCACTTGAATAAACTAATGAAAAACACATGGTCCTCCCGGGATTCGAACTCGGAACACCACACCCAGAACATAAGCATCTAAACCATTGCACCACCAACACAGTTTAATATATATTTTTGTATTTATTTATTTATTTGTTCTTCTTGTAGGTAAGTCCGGGCGTCACTGCTGAGAGAGGATCTATGGAGTGGCAAGGTAAAGTAAGCTAACATTTGTAATTAGTTAAGGGGGCCTACCTCGTTGTTATCCTCTCTCTCTCCTTTGTACTCCTTTGTACTCTCTGTCCCGTATCCATTCGGCCCCATTCAGCCTACTGTTTTGAGACGTTTATCCCGATCCAAGTGTCGATTTTTATCGTGAGCCAGCATATTTTGTTTATTTTATTTTTTGACAGCAGGCTATATTTGTACATTTTTCGATATAAAAATGTCTCCATGCAATGCTTTCCTTCTCTTTATCTCCTCCTTCTCTTCCTCCCTACTAATCTCTCACTTCTTTCCTTTTTTTCCTTCCCACATTTCTCACTTCCTTCCTTCCTTCCCTTAGCTTTTCCTCCTCCTCCTCCTCCTCCTCTCCCCCCCCCCCCCTCCTCACTCCCCCACCCCCCCTCCACCATCTCACTCCCCCATTCACCCCTCCACTCTTCCTCTCCCCCTTCACCCCCCCCCCCCCCTCGCTCTACACCTTATTAAACAACAGGCCATCACCTCCTTGTCAAGCCCTCACCTCATTGGCTGTCCCGCCCGCCAATCACAAGGCCTATACGGAGTGCTTCCCAGGCTGGCTCGATATTACAAAGATTTATATTGAGAAAAGCAAGCAACAACATATATCAAGGCTTATATTTTTTAATTACTTTTCTAGTTTCCCCCCTAGACCTCCATCAAACTTAATTAAAATGTAAAACTTGCAAACTAAATAAACCAAAACTGGGACAAAGACAATATAAAGACAAAATAACTAATCAAAATTGCTATATAGAAACAACGCTTACTAAAATAAACATCCATTAGATCCCCCTTCTAGATTACTTTGTAAAAAAAATCGGTAGAAAATATGTGCCGGCCGAAGGCCGGTTCTTTAAAAATTAGATGTTCACTATCGTTCGCCAGGAAAAAAATCAACACCTAAATTGCACGAAAGGTCTTAATATTGACAAAGAAATGGGGCGACAGGTATTAATATCGCCAAACTAATGGGGCGTACGTCTCAAAATATCAAAACGAAAACTAATTGGGGTTAAACATGAGGGAGAAGGAGGACCCGAAAAACCAACCCCTCCCCCCTTAAAACAAGTGGTGAAGGGGTAAGGAGTGTGTGGTCCTTTGGGGGGGAAGTGCTAAGTGTATTAGTCAAACACACACATACACACACACACAGGCAGTCAGTTGGGAGTTCGAGGCGGTATGCTTATTGATGTGCCCTTTGTGCCCTTTATTGATGTGCCCTTTGTTCCCTTTATTGATGTGCCTTTTGTGCCCTTTATTGATGTGCCTTTTGTTCCCTTTATTGATGTGCCCTATTTGTCCTTCATCTGTGTCCTTTGATTCCTTTATTGATGTACCCTTTGTGTCCTTTATTGATGTACCCTTTGTGTCCTTTATTGATGTGCCCTATTTGTCCTTCATCTGTGTCCTTTGATTCCTTTATTGATGTACCCTATGTGCCCTTTATTGATGTGCCCTTTGTGTCCTTTATTGATGTGCCCTTTGTGTCCTTTATTGATGTACCCTTTGTGTCCTTTATTGATGTACCCTATGTGCTCTTTATTGATGTACCTTATGTGCCCATTTTGTCCTTGATCTGTGTCCTTTGATCCCTTTATTGATGTACCCTTTTTGTCCTTTATTGATGTGTCTTTGTGCTTAACGTCTTCCAAATTCCTTAGAAAATATCTTGCTTGATTGTTATAGCTGATTTCCAACCTTGCTGTCCATTATGAGGTGTGAGTTAGAGTGAATTTGCTGTAGCCTTCCCCCCCCCCCCCCCCCGGTAGCACACACACACACACACACACACACCCACTCATACATCCACCACACACGCCGCCACATATCATATTTACCTCTCTGCAATTATTATGCTAAATATAATGCAAAATCATGTATCACCCTTCTTTAGAGAGATATATATATATATATATACCGGTATATATATACAGTATATATATATATAAAATAATATATATATATATATATATATATACCGGTATATATATATATATATATTACAATTAGTGTTTCTCTGTTTTCTATCTCCGATCAACTACAAACAATTCATAATCATGATCATCAACCCGATTTTTACAGTTCGTTGTACCCCAATGTTCTCTCCCTCTCTCTCTCTGTCTGTGTCTGTCTGTGTCTGTCTGTGTCTGTCTGTTACATGAGTTACATGAGTCTGTAAATGAGTTTCAATGCGGATAAATGTAAAGTACTACATGTCGGATACCTAAATGAGAAAGCAAACTATTCGATGAATGGCACTCAGCTTAAGAATGTAAACAGAGAAACTGATCTGGGAGTAACAATATCGAGTAACCTAAAACCGAGTCAACAATGTTCAGAAGTTGTTAAGAAGGCAAACAAAATAATTGGCTTTATAGGCAGGTCATTTGAGCATAAATCCAAAGAAGTTATCCTAACCCTTTACAATTCCTTAGTCCGCCCTCTTCTGGAATACTGCGTTCAATCCTGGTGCCCTTATTACCAAAAAGATATAAACAAGCTAGAACGAGTTCAACGTAGAGTTACCAAAATGATACCTAGCCTAAAGAACAAACCATACGAAGAGCGTCTTAGAGAATTAAATCTATTTCCTTTAACCCAGCGCAGATTAAGAGGCGACTTAATTCAAGTGTTCAAAATCATCAAAGGCATCGACAATATGAACTGTAGTAAGTACTTCACTATCGACCAATCTAATTACACGCGGGGAAACGGTTGCAAAATTATTGGTAAATCTTTTAACTCGCACGAATCTAAGAATTTCTTCTTCAATCGAGTTGTCAACTTGTGGAATGGGCTTCCCCGAGACGTTATAGACTGCAGCACCGTTGATTCATTTAAATTCCGCCTAGACAAATATCTCGCATCAAACCCGCGACTGACTGCGTTTGTAAATGAATAACTTTATCCTCCCCTCAGTTACTAACCCATATGTCCCCTACTAACTTCCTAGTCCTGCCACGTTAGTGGCAGGGCAGTAGTTCCCTTTCCAATGTTTCCTTACCCACTCTAAACCACTGTTTGGACACTTGATCCTCAGTGTTTTGGAGGACAAGCAACCTAGAAGGGTCACTAGATCTGTTGTTGCTTGATTTCCTTTGTACTCCTTTGTACTGTTCGTTGTACCCCAATTCTCTCTCTCTGTCTCCCTCTCGCTCTAGCTCTCTCTTTTTCTTTCTCTTTCTATGTCTGTCTGTCTGTCTGTCTGTCTCTGTCTCTCTCTCTCTCTCTCTCTCTCTCTCTCTCTCTCTCTCTCTCTCTCTCTCTCTCTCTCTCTCTCTCTCTCTCTTCCTCCTCCTCCTCCCCCTCCTCCTCCTCCTCCTCCCCCCCTAACAAGACCCAGTGTATCTGCCTCCCAACCAACTGCAGGAATTTTTCATAAGCGCCGAGAGGGAGCCACACGCGAGACCTCCAAGTTTACATCGTCGCCTCCCACTATCTTTCGCCTCCCGGAGAACACCGTAGTTACCCCTAGTATTTACCCCGAGATATCCGTTTTCTCTAATCAACTCGCGGGCTAATTAAGAGAAAATGGGCGCGCAGTTGAAATTCCCGCGTGATTTTGAGAATTATTCAGCGCTTTTTATGCATTTCACTCGCCCCAGCGTCTCCGCATATGAGCCAAGCATGGGGTGGGGGAAGAAGGAGGAGGGAGGGGTGGGGGAGGGAGTGAGAGAAGCCCCCCTTGCCCCTCCCCTCCCCCCTGAGACGGATGGTTGCCAGAGCGTAATTTATTGTTCTACGGGGAACGGAAGCACCAACGTACGAACACACCCGAAGCCAAAACGACTGGGGGTGATTGTGGTGGTGGTGGGGGGGGGGGGGGGGGGGGCGGGGGGAATTTTGTCGGGGGATTGTTGTGGTGGTGGTGGAGTTGTTAGTTGTAGCTTTGGTGGTGATGGTGATGTTGGTAGATGTGGTTATGGTGGTGGTAGTGGTTGTGGTGGTAGTTATGGTGGTGGTGTTGGTGGACCGAAGGTGGTCGTGTTAGTGGTTGTTATATATATATATTAATTATTTATATACAGGTATATTCAAAATTCTTGGTATAAAAATTGGTAGTTACATAACACACTATACATGTTTATCCAAACTAAAACAAAATCATAACTACGGCTCGAAACGCGCCCAAAAGCAGCATAACACAAGAGAAAAAAGGCGGGAAAAACAAAAGACGATCGACATGTAAACAAATGACGTAGGGCGGGGTGTTGTGTATTCCCGCGCTAACTCTCAATTTCCGTCACCACCCAGCTTGTGACGCCCATCCTGGTTTGGAGAAAGAGAGAGAGTACAAAGGAGTACAAGCAACAACAGGTCATGCGAACCCTCGAGGTTACTTGCCCTCCAAAACACTGCTGTGTCAAGTGTTGCAACAGTATTTCGGAGAGAATGTGGGAAAGATGTGAGAAGGAAGTGCTGCCCTGGGGCTTAGTTCATGACAGGGGAAATGATATTAAGATTTATTAGGTTATTGAACAAACTCTACTAAATAAAATATTTATTCAATTACAAATGCAGTCAACCTTGGGTTCAGGGCAAGGTGCTTGTCTAGGCGAACTTTGCAACGGTGTTGCAGTCTATGACATCTCGGGGAAGCCCATTCCACAAGTTGACGACTCGATTGAAGAAGAAATGGGGTATGGGGTGTTTATTTAAGTTTGATGAAAGTCTAGCGAGGAAACTAAAAATAAATAAATAAGTAGATAAATAGACAAAACAAACATACCACCCCCTTCGCCTTCAAACTTTATCTGATCCTTATAAAATTGCATAAAATCGTCTGGAGGTTGCGAAGATCATGTACAAATTGGCGTTACCTGATTGAAAAGATAAGGATATAGATGGAAATTACGAATGAAAATACGCTCTTTTCAAAATGTGTGTGAGAGAGACACACACACACACACACACACACACACACACACACACACACACACACACACACACACACACACACCTCACGTACCCTGCTTCTCTATCTCACTCATACCCCCTCCTCCCCCATCTCTCTCTTTCTCTCTCTCTCTCTCTCTCTCTCTCTCTCTCTCTCTCTCTCTCTCTCTCTCTCTCTCTCTCTCTCTCTCTCTCTCCATTCCATATCATCTCAAGTTTTCACACCACCGAACTATTGAGTATCATGGGTATACAAAAAAAAAAAAAAAATAAAAAAAAAAAAAAAAAAATATATATATATATATATATATATATATATATATATATATATAAGGGATACCTATCGGCTAGGTTAGGCTAACACTTTACCCTATTTAATAAAAGTAAGCCAAAAAATTGAGTTACTAACTTCTGTAACTCAAAAATGACTTATGGAGCAAATATTTCTACCATTTGGGAAGAACCAGTTAGGGAATGGGTGTGGAAATCTACAGCTCATAACATTTCTACCATTCGGGAAGAGTCAGCCAGGGAATGGGTGTGGAAATCTACAGCCCATAATATTTCTACCATTCGGGAAGAGTCAGCCAGGGAATGGGTGTGGAAATCTACAGCCCATAACATTTCTACCATTCGGGAAGAGTCAGCCAGGGAATGGGTGTGGAAATCTACAGCCCATAACATTTCTACCATTCGGGAAGAGTCAGCCAGGGAATGGGTGTGGAAATCTACAGCCCATAATATTTCTACCATTCGGGAAGAGTCAGCCAGGAATGGGTGTGGAAATCTACAGCCCATAATATTTCTGCCATTCGGGAAGAGTCAGCCAGGGAATGGGTGTGGAAATCTACAGCCCATAATATTTCTACCATTCGGGAAGAGTCAGCCAGGGAATGGGTGTGGAAATCTACAGCCCATAATATTTCTGCCATTCGGGAAGAGTCAGCCAGGGAATGGGTGTGGAAATCTACAGCTCATAATATTTCTGCCATTCGGGAAGAGTCAGCCAGGGAATGGGTGTGGAAATCTACAGCTCATAATATTTCTACCATTCGGGAAGAGTCAGCCAGGGAATGGGTGTGGAAATCTACAGCTCATAATATTTCTGCCATTTTGGGAAGAGTCAGCCAGGGAATGGGTGTGGAAATCTACAGCCCATAATATTTCTACCATTCGGGAAGAGTCAGCCAGGGAATGGGTGTGGAAATCTACAGCCCATAATATTTCTACCATTCGGGAAGAGTCAGCCAGGGAATGGGTGTGGATGGACGGCTTGATGGAGGTCTAAGGAGGAAACTAAACCAAAAACATATACGATTATGTATACATGAGCCAATCAATATTCATAACCCCCCCCCTCCCCCTCCCCTCCCCCCCCTCCCCCCCCTCTTTCCTCCCCTCCCCCCCCTCCCCCCCTCCCCCTCCCCCTCCCCCTCCCCCCCCCCTTTATTGATAGTGATTTGCCTTTCTTTATATTATAATAATGGTTTTCTCCTGGGTGACCTAGATGTGTGTGTGTGTGTGTGTGTGTGTGAATTTTGTGTTCTGTCTGTGTTTGTTCGTCGTTTTATCTTGTGTTTTCCCCGTTCTTGCTCTGTCTCGAGTCGGCCCCCCCCCCCCCCAAGGAAAACAATAAAATAATAAAGTAGAATTAAATAGAAAATCAAAAATCAAAATAGGAAAAATGGGGATCGGGCCTGAGCATATAGATAGATAGATAGATAGATAGATAATCGTTTGTTAGGTCCAACATAAAAATTAAGGGGAGGTTTTTAGTTTGTTCCCTAGACCTCCATCAAGCTTAAAATTACACCCCCCTAGACCCCCTTTAGGTTTTTAGTTTGTTCCCTAGACCTCCATCAAGCTTAAAGTTGCACCCCTATACTCCCTTTCAATATAAATGTGTAAATTTTTCAGTAAAAAATGTCCCGGCCGAAGGCGGCAGATTCCTCTTCAATTACAGGCTCGCTATCGCTCGTCCAAAAAATCGTCACCAAAATGGCACGAAAGGTCTTAATATTGAAAGAAATGGGGCGAAACTTCTTAACAGAGCCAAGCTAATAGGGTGAACGTTTTAAAATTTCAAAACTTATGGGGCTAAACATGAGGGAGTAAGGGGTTCAGAAGAAAAAAATCCTCAAATAAAAATCTCCCCTTAAATTGTCCGAAGTTTCTAAATGTATCAGAATTAACCCGTTCAGTACCGGTGACGTCCTTTTCATTATATTCTGGCAGCCATTAGACGATTTTATTCAACTCAGGAAGGACCTCTAGCAATAATAAGGCTTCAGACTATCTCAACCAACCCTTTAAACCATCCAATACCAGAGCCGTTCTTGGTATCATATTCTGGCAACTATTAGACGATTTTATTCAGCTTAGGAAGGACCTCTAGCCATAATAAGGCTTCAGGCTATCTCAACCAACCCTCTAAACTACCACAGATCCTTCCTAAGCTTCATAATATCGTCTAAATATAGCTAGCGTAGAATATAACACACGTCGCTGGTACTGTATGAAGTAATGACCTCTACCGTACTGTATATGTATTGAAGTCTGCAGAGAGCCGACTGGCCCACACACGGCAGATCCCTTTCACACCCAACCCATCTCGTCTGTCAGAGAAATATGTAGCGTATCGTGTAGTATATAGTTGCGTTATTGGCGAGCTTTTGTTATTCTGTATTCTTTGGGCAAGCTTCAGTGCAAGCTTCAACACTCTGGTGGTCGTTGTTGCTGAATGGAATGGATATTTGTAAGTGTGAGTACAAGCCCCAACACTCTAGGAATAATGTAGCTGAAGCAGTGTGTAAATGGGTGTTAAGTATGAACGTATAGAATTATAATGTCAGTGTTATATGGTAGAATTTGTTTAAAATAGTTACCCATGTTATATTTAGATAGCTTCATTTTCTCTGACACACTATCTACATTTTCTGTATGAATTGTCAGGGTAACTATTTGATCATTTGCTCGCCCAACACTGACGCACAGCCGTGGCGCCGCGGTCGAGTGTGAATCTGCTTGACCTGGGTTCGATCCCAGCCCAGGCGGACATTTAGTGGGTGTTGTAGTACGTCCTAGCATGTTTCACATGCTTGCACCCAGTCTGGGGACACCTCGATGACATATACAGACTAATAACACACATAACAAAGCCACTCCAACAACTTCCTCTCTCTCCAACACCCCTTCTCCCCTCTCTACACTCTTCAGAAAAATAGGAAAAGTAGAATGTAGATACGAGGTGCCGTTGTAAAGGCTTATCCCTCAATATCTTCACCTAACCTGACCTGGCTCACGATTCTCTCACTCACAATACGTACACACAAAACTCTCACATGCATACACACACACAACTCTCACATTCACTCGCATACATACACACACAACTCACATACACTCACATATACACACACAACTCTCACATTCACTAGCATACATACACACACAACTCACATACACTCACATATACACACACAACTCGCACTCACTCACATATATACACACACAACTCTCAGACTAACTCACATATATACACACAACTCACATACATACACACATAACTCACATATACACACACAACTCTCAGACTCACTCACATATATACACACAACTCACATACATACACACATACATTCACATATACACACACAACTCTCACACTCACTCACATACATACAGTACCGGTGACGTCCTTCTCATTATATGCTGAAATAAACCTGCCAACACTCGTGATATTCCTCAAGAGGTCATTGTTTCCCTAGCCTTATTTAGTGGTTGTGGGAGAGAGAGAGAGAGAGAGAGAGAGAGAGAGAGAGAGAGAGAGAGAGAGAGAGAGAGAGAGAGAGTGAGTGTGAGTAATGCCTATGTGTACTGCATAAATTATTATATATATATATATATATATATATATATATATATATATATATATATATATATATATACATACTGTATATATATAATTTTCTAAGCTAAGCACGATATAATGAAGTCCCCCGTCTTTACCAGGTCAAGGATATACGAAAATGGATTTTACACACTATAATAGCCCGGCTTTACTAGAGACTATGGAGTATGCAAGATCGGACATATCTATATCTGAGCGCCATTTTGGAGCCGTAGTTATCAAAGAACGGGGTGATTACATTAGCTCTGATCTTGTCAAGTAATCCTATTTACAGCCAATGAACGAACTACTGTACATATCCTGTACCCGAATTACTGAATGTATGCGATGGGTAGGAGCATATTGGATTGTACAGTCACGCTAATAAGTCATGTCCACGCTGTCATTACGTTTGGCTCGCTCTGTGCTGTATTAATGTCTGTCAGATGTTGAATAGGGTGGGTAACTGTAGGAACATGTTTGTATATTTCACTCGATATGAAGAAATGAAGCTTAGATATTGCTGATACCAATTATTGATCAAAACATACTTGGTGCCGAGCCTTGACTTATTAGCGCGACTGTACAGTGAGGCTATAATGACACCAATGGGTACCAATATGGCGGAGGAGGTTGGCCGGTCTCTTGTTCCTATAGGGTCTTTAGGGGTTTGGTCATCATCCCTCCTTGCGTGACAAAATACGCAGTGCGACCTTTGCAGTTTTATTTTCAACCTTTTTGTTTTGCTTGGCGAAAGGAGGATGGGGGTTAGGGGGAGGGGTAGATATTATATATATATCTTTCTCTCTCTGTCTGTCTGTCTGTCTGTCTGTCTGCCTCTCTCTTTATGAAGGTGTGTTTAAGTGATCACGTCAAGGAGGTGGTCGATAGGGGAGGGGGGTTGGGGGGGGAGTGAGATAAAAGGGTGGGAGGGAGAGGGGAAAAGGGTGAAGGAGGGTCAGAAGGGGGAGATAATATGGGGGTGGGTGGGGGAAGGACGGAGAGAAAAGGTGGAGGGGGGGGGAACGGGGAGAGAAAAGGTGGAGGGGGGAGGAGAAGAGGGGAGAGAAAAGGTGAAGGGAGGGGGAGTGGGGGGCGTGAGGGAATAGGGAGAGAGAGAGAGAGAGAGCACCCTTTTTTCTCTATTACTTGATGTTCATATGTAAAGAAATATGTTAAATCACTAAAAACCCGAATTATAGTATTTCATCTGGTCAGGAGGCGTATGCAAATTAATTAACCCCTTCTGCACGATGACCCCTTGTGTATCAATTAGTCTGGCTACCGATAAACGATTTCATGCAGTCTGCTTATCTATCTATCTATCTATCTATCTATCTATCTATATCTGTTTATCTATCCACGCTCGCGTGTGAATCTACAAGACCCGGGATCGAATCCCCGCCACGGCGGACATTTAGTGGGTGTGGTAGTACGTCCTAGCATGTTTCACATGCTTGCACCCAGTCAGCGGACATCCTGACGACGTATACAGACTAAACACACATAACAAAGCCACTACAACACCTTCCTCTCTCTCCAACACCCCTTCTCCCCTCTCAACACTTCTCTGAGCTAGTGCCTATATAGAATCGTAAGATTCAGAGTCGTAAAGATTCCAGGACGAGCTCAATAACGGCGGATCCCCAGATTGGCCGTGGTGATTTTTTTTTTTTTTTTTTTTTTTTTTTGCACCTAAACACATACAATTTTTGTTTTTTATCTGTTTGTCTATCTATCTATCTATCTATCTATATATCTCTATCTCTCTCTCTCTCTCTCTCTCTCTCTCTCTCTCTCTCTCTCTCTCTCTCTCTCTCTCTCTCTCTTTTGTTTAAAATTAATTTATTGTATGAACAGCCGTTGTATATTTAACAGAAGAAAATAATCTGAATCTAAATCTGAATCTCTAGGAGCACAGGGAATGGTTAGTATTACAAAGATCCTGCGGTTCATTCCGGGGAGATAGTCTAAGTGTCTATGTATTATGTAATTTGTTTAAGATGATCCTATTGTATGAACAGCCATTGTATATTTAATGGAAATAAAATAATCTGAATCTGAATCTGAATCTCTCTCTCTGTCTCTCTCTCTCTCTCTCTCTGTCTGTCTGTCTGTCTGTCTGTGTTATTCAGAGGGTTTATGGAGATCGTATTTAACCCCAAAGAAAATCGACTGAGGGAAACCAGACAGACAGACAGACAGACAGACAGACGGAACAAATAGGCGAGCATAGGTGGGGATATATGGTCAAAATGGGATGTTTGGGGGAGAGGGAGAGAGAGGCAGTGAGAGGGAGAGCAAGGGAGAGGGAGAGAGAGAAGGACAAATGAGGGAGGAAGGGAGAAGGAGAGAGAGGAAAAGAGAGAGACAGGAGAAGAGGGAGAGGGGGGGGGGAGGAAAGGAGAGGGAGAGAGGGAGGGAGAGGGAGAGAGAAAGGAAGCGGGAGGGAGGGAGAGGAAAGAGAAATTGTTTGTTTCAACCTGACTGGTAAAATTGAATGGTGTGTGTGTGTGTGTGTGTGTTTGTGAGGGGGGAGGGGGCTGTGTGCGTATGTGTGTGTTTGTGAGGGGGGAGGGGGCTGTGTGTGTGTGTGTGTTGAAGTATATTATAAAGGTAACTACAGTATTATATAGACAGAGAGAGAGAGAGAGAGAGAGAGAGAGAGAGAGAGAGAGAGAGAGAGAGAGAGGGAGGGTTGTAGTGTGAGAGAAGAACAGGTGTGAAGGAGTTTGTTTGTGTGATTCTCTATCTCTCTCTCTCTCTCGGTCTCTCTCTCTCTCTCTCTCTCTCTCTCTCTCTCTCTCTCTCTCTCTCTCTCTCTATCTATATATCTATCTATATATATATATCACTCTCACCCTTATCAATATTTTTATTTTATTTTTATGTATTTCTTTATTTATTATATTTTATGTATTTATATGTACCGTATTTATTTATTCTTTATTGTATGTTATATTATCATTATTATTATTATTATTATTATTATTATTATTATTATTATTATTATTATTAATTATTTTTTTTTTCTTTTCTTTTGGGAGGGGACAATTTTAACCCATCTATTCTGCGATGAGGATATATATAATTGGGACAGCCCCCCCTTCTATCACCCCACCCCCAGGGGAGACACATGGGGGTTAAGTGTGGCCTAATCATATACTTAGTTAATGCACGGTCACAGTTAGCTATCCTGTTTAATAGTTTTTTTTTTTTTTTTTTTTTTTTTTTTTTTTTTTTAAAGGCAGCCTTTGACAGGGCCGCCTGGAAAGCTGCCATTTAGGACATGAGACTGTAACCACATTCCATATGGACAAAATGGTCTTTAAACTTGTATGTTTGTTTGTTTGTATGTTTGTACCGGCGACGTCTGTTTAATATGCTTCTAGTTTTTGTTTAGAAGTCTGACTGGCCGAAAACAATGCCAAACTAATGGGCCGAACGTCTAATGGGGCTAAGCTGGAGGGAGAAAGGGGGCCAAAAAAACCCCGACCCATCTCCCTTTAAGGAAGAGCTGTGAGCCCCCCTCCCCCCCCCCCTACCCCCAGAGAGAGGTGTGATGATATAAAGACAGTCATTATATCATCGCGTGAGATACACCCCTTTTATTAACACTCTGGGAAGATAATCACGCTTTTATCACTCTACTCAACCTGCTAGCTAATTCCTCGACGCTAATTCTACCTTTACTACGAGGTCACATGCGATGATGAGGGGCCTGAGTTCTGACCATATATAGGCAGACAGACAGACAGACAGACAGACATACATACAGACAGACAGACAGACAGACAAGACAGACAGACAAGATAGACAGACATACAGACAGACAGACAGACAGACAGACAAGATAGACAGACAGACAAGATAGACAGACAGACAGACAGACAGACAGACAAGATAGACAGACAGACAGACATACAGACTAGACAGACAAGATAGACAGACAGACAGACAGACAGACAAGATAGATAGACAGACAGACAGACAGACAGACAGACAGACATACAGACAGACAAGACAGACAGACAGACAGACAGACAGACAGACATAAAGAGGGGTCTTGGGGATATTTTTTTTAAAGGGGAGATTTCCACTTGAGGGATTTTTTTCTTTACCCCTATCTCCCTCATGCTTATCCCCATTGTTTTTGAGATTTTAAGACGTTCGCCTCATTAATTTGGCGATTTTAAGAACTTTCACCCCATTTATATCACTTTTAAGACCTTTCGTCCCATTTAGGTGTCGATTTTTCCCTGGCGAGCGATAGCGAGCCTGTAATTTAAGAGGCATCGGCCTTCGGCCGGGACATTTTTCTACCGAAAAATGTACAAATTTATCTTGAAAGGGGGTCAAGGGGGTGACATTTTAAGATTGCTGGAGGAGTAGGAAACAAACTAAAAATCTCCCCTTAAGCTTGATAGAGGTCTAGGGAGAAAACTAAAAAATATATCAAATAATTATATAAAGCAACCAATAAATAAACCCTGCCCCCTTAACCCCTTCTGTACCGGTGATGTACTTTTCATAATATTCTGGCAACTTTTAGACGATTTTGTTCAGCTTAGTAAGGACGTCTACTCATTAAAAGAGTTTCGTACTGTCTCGATTCATCTTTCTAGCTACCACATATCCTTCCTAAGCTTCATACTGTCTCGATTCATCTTTCTAGCTACCACATATCCTTCCTAAGCTTCATAAAATCGTCTAAAAGTATCTGAAATTAAATTAAAAATACGTCGCCGGTACAGAAGGGGTAAATACAAAAGAACGTCTCGATATTGGCGTTATGAGTCGGCCTTGAGCTGGAAAACAAGCGTAGACCAAGATATCTTGACCTTGGGGCTCTCGCGAAAACACGCCTTGTATCTTCACACCTGGACGCACACACACACACACACACACACATACATACACACACACATACACATACACACACACACATACACATACACACACACAGACACACACACCCACACCCACACGCACACACACACACACACACACACACACATACACACACACACACATACACATACACACACACCCACACCCACACGCACACACACACACACACACACACACATCGTACGTGATTTGTATATAGGCCTACAGTAATATTATATATATCTATATATTTATATCTATACAAAGGGGTACAAAGGAGTACAAAGGAAATCAAGCAACAACAGGTCTAGTGACCCTTCTAGGCTGCTTGTCCTCCAAAACACTGAGGATCAAGTGTCCAAACAGTGGTTTAGAGTGGGTAAGGGAACATTGGAAAGGGAACTACTGCCCTGGAACTAATGTCCGTGGCAGGACTAGGTATCTCTCTCTCTCTCGCTCTCTCTCGCTCGCTCTCGCTCTCTCTCGCTCGCTCTCGCTCTCTCTCGCTCTCTCTCGCTCGCTCGCTCTCGCTCTCTCTCTCTCGCTCTCCCTCACTCTCTTGATCTTGCTCTCTCTCACTCTCACTCTCTCTCTCTCTTACTCTCACACGCGCTCTCTCTCTCAAGTCTCGCTCTCTCTCTCACTCACTCTCTTACTCTCTCTCTCTCTCTCTTACTCTCACACGCTATCTCTCTCTCTCAACTCTCGCTCTCTCTCTCTCTCACTCACTCACTCTCACTCTCTCTCTCACACACTCACCCTCACTCACTCTGTCTCTCTCAATTTCATTCTCTATCTCGCTCTCCCTCACTCTCACTCTCTCTCTCTCTGAAGAACCCTCACCTTTCCTATTTATGGTTTCCGTACATGCATTACACGTACATAGACTTTACGTTCATGTGTACGGGTGTGAGCGGCTAATGGTTACCTCCGTCCTTAACCCCTTCTCTACCGACGACGTCTTTTTAAATCTATTCTAGCTATATGTAGACGATTTTGTGCAGTTTAAGAAGGATCTGTGGTAGTAAAAATGGTCAAGGGAGATAGTTCGTTAGTTGCTGTTAGTCTTAAACTGACTAAAAGCGTCTATTTAGAGCTAGAATGAAATTGAAAAGACGTGTCCAGTGCTAATCCAAACCCCCTTCAAGCGAGAGAGTGAGAGTGAGAGAGTTACAAGGAATAGTTAGTATCTCAGACATCTTGCGGTCCATTCCGAGGAGATACTCGAAGTGGAAGGAGAGAGACTGTTTAGTGCACTACACTACTCTCTTCTTGAACTGCTCTACTGAAGAATTGTTTACAACTTCGGAGGGAAGTTTGTTCCAGGTAGAACAGATCTTAGTGTGAAAAAGTTTCCACAAATATTAGTGCTGAACCTTTTCAATTCTAAACTAAAGAGTTGAAGAGGATAAGCTCGTTAGAGAGAGAGAGAGCGAGAGAGGGAGAGGGAGAGGTAGAGGTAGAGAGTTTAGAGATATAGATAGATAGAGAGTTAGTTAGTTAGTAAGTTAGAGAGAGAGAGAGAGAGAGAGAGAGAGAGAGAGAGAGAGAGAGAGAGAGCTAGAGACTTAGAGATAGAGGTAGAGAGAAAGAGTGAGAGCTAGAGAGAGAGAGAGAGTCAGCATTAACTCCACACACATAACGAGGTCCCCCCTGACACTTCTTTCCAATTTTCTTCCCAGGCTCAGTTTATGTATCAAGAGACATCATCATCATCATCATCATCACCTGTGCTACTTAATTACCTAACACAAGACAAATGTAGAAAATATAAAGACACACAAGGAGTTACAAGGAATATTTAGTATATCTCGTTATTAACACTTTGGCTGCGGGCATATTTCGCCTATTTCCGCCATACTAGGGCTCATTCAGGCACTCCTGATTGATTAGGCAAGTGTCTGAATGAAATTAAATGTATTCAGCCAAAAACTAGAAGAAAATAGCTTTAAAATGATATAAAAATGAGCTTCGTAGATCGCGGGCTTTACCCGCAGCGCTACCATAGACATTCGCTAAAATGAGCAATTATCGCTAATGTCGCGCTACATTTGCATTTGGCAGCGCTGTATATCTCACGAGAGAATGACTCAGAGTCGCCACTGCTGCGGCCGGCTGGCTGGAGGAAGGACATGTGGCCTGTCGCGCTCCCGCTCCCGCGCACTCGATTCTACAGGCTTTAAGAGGCTTTAAAAGCCTGTAAATTGCTGTAAATTGCCATGGCGTTCCGGAACGTCTCCCGCCGGCAAAGGGTTAATGGAGAAGGGTATATTTATGCGTCAATTTATTTATATACTTTTTAGTTTTGGTTTCCTCCCTAGACCTTCATCAATCTTAAAATAAAATCCCCCCTAGACCCCCCAACGAGATAAACGTCTTAAAACAGTTGGCTGAATGGGGCCGAATGGATACAAGCCTGGGAAAGAGAAAAAAAGGAGAGAAAGTTAGCAAAAGCCGGTGACCCCCCCTTAAACACGTCCTTTGAATGTAAACTTCAACATCATTATTTTTCTCTCTCTATATAACATAAAATGGACTAGTGCTACGTGTGTATAAATAGTATATTATAAAAACTGGGTCAATGCATATGTGTAATAAATTGTGAATATATAATCAAATAGGGTGGCTCTGTCTCGAGTCGGCCACCCTCCCCCCCCCCAAAAAA
>CM064560.1:5905927-5907894 GCA_032716605.1 Paralithodes platypus
CCTTCCTATATGTCTGTCTGTCTGTCTGTCTGTCTGTCTGTCTGAGTCTGTATAAATGTGTCTGTCTCTCTTTTTGTCTATTTTAAGTCCGCCTGTCTGTGCAAGTATGTTTGTCTGTCTATCTAAGTCTTTCTGTTTATATCTGTCTGTCTGTCTGTCTAAATGTGTCTATCTAAGTCTGCCTACCTCGCTGCTTGCCTGTCTAAGTATGTCTGTCAATCTAGGTCTACCTGTCTCTGTATAAATCTATCTGTCTGTATGTCTATCTCTCTGTACCACCATGTTTGTTACTTAACCTATTTAACCCCTTGAAGCTCGACGCGTTTTGGCAGTTTATTTTGGCTGTCATTAGACGATTTTATGCAGCTTGGGAAGGATCTGTGGGTATTAAAACGGTACATACTATCTCCATCAACCCTCTGACTTCCATATACCCTTCCTAATCTGAATGAAATCGTCTAATAATGACCAGAAAACAGAAAAGAAATGCGTATTGGAGCTTGAAAGGGTTAATCTTTATCTCTCTTTCTACAGGTATATTTAACTACAGTATATATATGCCTGTTTGTATTTCTTTGAGCTGTGCTAGATTGTTTTCTGTTCTCTCTTTCTCGGGCGGCAAATATATATTTATGAGAGAGAGAGAGAGAGAGAGAGAGAGAGAGAGAGAGAGAGAGAGAGAGAGAGAGAGAGAGAGAGAGAGAGAGAGAGAGAGAATATAGAGAAGAGGTATAATAAGTAACGAAGACATTATAATAAGACAAATCAGACGTTATAATAAAAAAATATATACATACTGCATCTCCAAAAAAATAAAAAAAAATAAATACAAGCTGGGAGAGAAATAAAGGATGGAAGGGAGAAACAAGAAGAGAATACAGAATAGGAGGAATGGAAGGAAGGTAGAGAGAGATGATAAAGTAGAGAAGGAAGGTAGAGAGAAAATAAAGTAGAGAATAAGGAAATAGGGAGAAGAAGAAGAAGATTGGAAGCCATGAACACGAAACGCAACAAAGAAAAAAAAACAAGGAAGGGGAACGAAAGCCCGGAATAGAGGAAGGAAGGAAGAAATGTAAGAAAGAAAGAAAGAAAGAAAGAAAGGAGGAAGAAAAGACGAAGGAACGAAAGGGAGGAAGGAAGGGAGGAAGCCAGGAAGGACAGAAGGAAAGAAGAACAAGAAAGGAAGGGAGGAAGGAAGGATGACAGGAAGGAAGGAAGGATGACAGGAAGGAAGGAAGGGAAAAAGACAGGGAAGAAGGAAGGAAGGAAGGACGGAAGGAAGACCGAAAGAAAGAAAGGAAGGAAGGAAGGAAGCCAGGAAGGGAGAACAGAAGGAAGGAAGGAAGGAAGGAAGGATGACAGGAAGGAAGGAAGGAAGAAAGCCAGGGAAGAAGGAAGGACGACAGGAAGGGTGTAAGGAAGGACAGAAGGAAGGAAGGAAGAAAAGAAGACAAGAAGGAAGGAAGGCAAAAGGAAGGAAGGTAGAAAGGGCGTAAGGAAATTCAACAAGAAAAATATGCTTCTCCAGAAAAGGTTGGAAGAATAGGGAAGATCCGAAGACAGGGGTAGAGAGGCAAAGAAAACGGAAGCGCTAGAGGGAGAACTAAATGAATTATCTGCGAGAGGCAGGACGGAAGGAAATGGGAGATACGGTAGCTGAGTTAGTAAAGCTTAGGTTGCGTATAGATAGGTGAATGATTGTAGCTGAGTTGGTATAGCTGAAGTGATATAGCTTTGGTGTTGAGTTAAGGGAGCTCAGATGGTATTGTGCAGCATAATTTACTGGTTCGGCTCAATGGTTTAAGGAGGAGGTTTAGTTTGCTCTCTAAACGGCTCAATGGTTTAAGGAGGGGCGGTTTAGTTTGCTCGCTAAACGGCTCAATGGTTTAAGGTGGGGTTTAGTTTTCTCTCTAAACGGCTCAATGGTTTAAGGAGGGGCGGTTTAGTTTGCTCGCTAAACGGCTCAA
>CM064560.1:5907994-5920494 GCA_032716605.1 Paralithodes platypus
AGAGAGTCATAGAGTAGCCTATTAATTGCTTCTATAAGTACCTCCCAAGCCTCCTGAACCTTTTAATTACCCCCCCAGGACTTTGATCAATTAGAGGATCTTGGCCAAGTGACTCCTTCCACCCCTTCAAAACTGTTGTACAAGGTGCGCTTCGTGATTAACCCCTTCACCACCATGACGTACCCTTAGACGATTTTCTTCAGTTTATAATCTACTTCTACGACTCAAGTGGCTCAATACGATTTCAATAAACCCTCTTAGCAACATAGGTCCTTCTTAAACTGCATAAAAATCGTCAAGTTTTAGCCCGAATCAGAAGTAAAAAGGCGTCATGGGTGCTGAAGGCGGACGGTTAATGGGGCGGGGACGCATACTCCACTTGTAGGGATTTTTTGGGTTCACCCTTTTCCCTCATGTTTAGCCCGCATGCTTTTGAGATTTTAAGATATTGTTCGCCCCATCTAGTTTGGGCGGATTTTAAGGAACCCCTTGCCCCATTTCTGTCAATTGTTAAGTCCATTCGTGCCATTTAGGTGTCGATTTTTTTCCTGGCGAGCGATTATCGAGCCTGGTAATTAAGGGGAAAACCGGCCTTCGACCGGGAAAATTTTTTCTACCGAAAAATGTACAAATTTATCTTGAAAGGGGGTCTAGGGAGAGTAATTTTAAGCTTGATGGAAGTCTAGGGAATCAACTAAAAAAAACCCCATTAATTCGCATTAATGGGTGCTGAAGGGGTTAAGGCGAGATGGGCTGTTTTGGGGGGGCTATTTATTAATGTATTCAGTTATTTTTAGTTTACTCGCTAGACCTCCCTCAAACTTAGAAGAATACCCTCTGGACACCCTTTCAAGATAAATTTGTACATTTTTCGGTAGAGGAAAAAAAGGGGGGGGGGGGGGGGGGGCCGCTTTTTCTGGCCCCCTTCTTCTTTATGTTTAGCCCCATTGTTTTTTTGTTTTTGTTTTTTAAAGACGTTCGGCCCATTAGTTTAGCGATGTTAAGACTTTACGCCCCATTTTTGTTTTCAATATCAAAACCTTTCGCGTCATTTAGATGCTGACCAAGTTTCGTCATAGGCCAGGTAATCTTTATTGAGATGTATTGCAAACACACACACACACACACACACACACACACACACACACACTCTCACACACACACTCTCACACTCACACACACACACACACACACTCACACTCTCACACACACACACACACACACACACACTCTCACACTCACACACACACACACACACACGCACACACACACACACACACTTTACCTCCCCGTGGCGTAACGGATAGCGCGTCTGGCTCACAACCAGAAGGTCCCGGGTTCGAGACCCGGGTAGGGAAGAGACATTTGGGCAAGTCTCCTAACGGTGTAGCCTCTGTTCACCTAGCAGTATAATTAGGAACCTGGAATAAGTGGACGAAGTTGTGGACGTCCCCAATCTGGGGGTTGGGTGATGCCCCCCGGGGTTTTTACAAGGTGAGATGGGTATTCCGTACTGGTCAACCTAAGCCTTCGGGGGGAGATGGTACCGTAGTGAGGAACTGGTACCGTACAGATTAACCCCTAAGCCTTCGTTAACCAGATTGTCTGCCAATTGGCTAATAATCATCCGGACTCCTACACAACAATCACAGCCATTCCAACCATACATAAACACTTAACATGCATTTCACGCAATACATTCCCAGTTAAGGAGGCGCGATAATAATGAGCTTAGCTCGCATTGCGTGGATTCCCCTTGACGAAAAAGTAAGTGAGTAACACTCTCACACACACTCACACTCACTCACACACACACACACACACACACACTCACACACACACGAGGCATTATACTACACAACGGCACACATGACAAAAGTAAACAAATAAAAATACATATAAATACACACTGACGTATTTGCTAAGTTGATTAATGCCAAGAAATCCAGAAATGTTGCAATGTGTGAATGTTGATGGTGGTAACGAGATAATGAGGTGAGGCAGGCACAACCGGCACCAGAGTCACCAAACATTGTCTCTAATTCGTAACTATTAAATACGACTGAATCAAACATTGTCTCTAATTCGGAACTATTACATACGACTGAATCAAGGATTGTCTCTAATTCGGAACTATTAAATACGACTGAATCAAACATTGTCTCTAATTCGGAACTATTCAATACGACTGAATCAAACACGGTCTCTAATTCGGAACTATTAAATACGACTGAATCAAACATTGTCTCTAATTCGGAACTATTAAATACGACTGAATCAAACATTGTCTCTAATTCGGAACTATTAAATACGACTGAATCAAACATTGTCTCTAATTCGGAACTATTCAATACGACTGAATCAAACACTGTCTCTAATTCGGAACTATTAAATACAACTGAATCAAACACTGTCTCTAATTCGGAACTATTAAATACGACTGAATCAAACATTGTCTCTAATTCGGAACTATTACATACGACTGAATCAAACACTGTCTCTAATTCGGAACTATTACATACGACTGAATCAAACATTGTCTCTAATTCGGAACTATTACATACGACTGAATCAAACACTGTCTCTAATTCGGAACTATTAAATACGACTGAATCAAACACTGTCTCTAATTCGGAACTATTAAATACGACTGAATCAAACACTGTCTCTAATTCGGAACTATTCAATACGACTGAATCAAACACGGTCTCTAATTCGGAACTATTCAATACGACTGAATCAAACACTGTCTCTAATTCGGAACTATTACATACGACTGAATCAAACACTGTCTCTAATTCGGAACTATTAAATACGACTGAATCAAACATTGTCTCTAATTCGGAACTATTCAATACGACTGAATCAAACACTGTCTCTAATTTGGAACTATTAAATACGACTGAATCAAACACTGTCTCTAATTCGGAACTATTAAATACGACTGAATCAAACACTGTCTCTAATTCGGAACTATTAAATACGACTGAATCAAACACTGTCTCTAATTCGGAACTATTAAATACGACTGAATCAAACACTGTCTCTAATTCGGAACTATTAAATACGACTGAATCAAACACTGTCTCTAATTAGGAACTATTAAATACAACTGAATCAAACACTGTCTCTAATTCGGAACTATTAAATACGACTGAATCAAACACTGTCTCTAATTCGGAACTATTAAATACGACTGAATCAAACACTGTCTCTAATTCGGAACTATTAAATACGACTGAATCAAACACTGTCTCTAATTCGGAACTATTAAATACGACTGAATCAAACACTGTCTCTAATTCGGAACTATTCAATACGACTGAATCAAACACTGTCTCTAATTTGAACTATTAAATACGACTGAATCAAACACTGTCTCTAATTCGGAACTGTTAAGGGGAGGTTTTTAGTGTGTTTCCTAGACTTCCATCAAGCTTGAAATTACACCCTCATGACCCCCTTTCAAGATAAATTTGTACATCTTTCGGTAGAAAATTTCCCGGCCAAAGGCCGGTTCCTCTTAAATTACAGGCTCGCTATCGCTCGCCAGGAAAAAATCGACACCTAAATGGGACGAAAGGTTTTAAAAGTGACATAAATGGAATGAAATTTCTTAAAATCGCCAAACTAATGGGGCGAACGTCTTAAAATCTCAAAAGCAACGGGGCTACACACGAGGGAGAAAGGGGTAAAGAAAAAAATCCCTCAAGTGGAAATCTCCCCTTAAATACGACTGAATCAAACACTGTCTCTAATTCGTAACTATTCAATACGACTGAGTACCCTTGTAATAACCCGTCAGTACCGATGCAGTAAATTCTAACTTTATGCTGGCTACTAAAAAAAAAAAAAAAAAAAAAAAAAAAAAAAAAAAAAAATTGTATTCAGCTTGGGAAGGACATCTACCCCTCAAAAGGCCACACACAGACTGCCCCAATTTTTTCCTTTTAGCTATACCGCATCATTAGAAAGTCATCTAAATGTGGCTGATATTCAAGACAAAGGCGTTGCCGGTATAGAAGGGGTTATAGGAGCACATTGTCTTATATAAATATATATATATATACAGTATATAACATTGAGTCACCCAATTACGATGAACACGTAACACGTATCAATTTAAGGGGAGATTTCCACCGGGAGGATTTTTTTTTCTGGACCCCTTTCTCCCTCATGTTTAGCCCCATTGCTTTTGATATTCTAAAACGTTTGTCCCATTAGTTTAGCGATTTTAGGAACTTTCACCCCATAGTAAGACTTTTCGTGCAATTCAGGTGTCGATTTTATCCTGGCGAGCGATAGCGAGCCTGTAATTTAAGAGGAACCGGCCTTGGGCCGGGACATTTGTCTACCGAAAAATGTACACATTTATCTTGAAAGGGACTCCAGGGGGTGTAATTTTAAGCTTGATGGAGGTCTAGGGAACAAACTAAACACCTCCCCTTAAATCTCACAAACAGATTCTGCAAATCGTGAATGAATTGTAGGTATACGGTATCTATAATTGTAGGTATACGGTATCTATAATTGTAGGTATACGGTATCTATAATTGTAGGTATACGGTATCTATAATTGTAGGTATACGGTATCTATAATTGTAGGTATACGGTATCTATAATTGTAGGTATACGGTATCTATAATTGTAGGTATACGGTATCTATAATTGTAGGTATACGGTATCTATAATTGTAGTATACGGTATCTATAATTTTGAAATGAATAATATTTATCGCTGTATTAATTACTGGGATGAATGTTAATAATATGACGAAACCAAATTAACGCACTTTAAGAATCATATTGGGGGTAAGCCTTCACGACAATTCAATATTATTGCATAATTATACGGCATTTCACGCACTACGTAAGCCAAGGTAGGTAGGCTTCCAAAGACAACACAGCATACTTATCATTAGGATGTAATTTCTTAATTCGTCCAACAAAAGGAAAGGCTAATGGTAAGACCTCACTAATTAGTTCTGGTAATTAGTGAGGTAATTAGTGAGGTAATTGTAAGACCTCACTAATTAGTTCTGGTAATTAGTGAGGTAATTGTAAGACCTCACTAATTAGTTCTGGTAATTAGTGAGGTAATTGTAAGACCTCACTAATTAGTTCTGGTAATTAGTGAGGTAATTGTAAGTCCTCACTAATTAGTTCTGGTAATTAGTTCCAAGAAGCGCTGACAGGTTGCAATAGGTCTCTCCATTAACCAGGCAAATTAAAGGGAGGTTTTTAGTGTGTTTCCTAGACTTCCATCAAGCTTGAAATTACACTCCCTTGACCCCCTTTCAAGATAAATTTGTACATTTTTCGGTAGAAAAATTTCCCGGCCGAAGGCCGGTTCCTCTTAAATTACAGGCTCAAGAGTGAAACGTTACTCTCAAACTTTCTTCTACTCAATTGATGAGCTCTGGAACTCTGTCCCAGAATCAGTCTTTCCCTCTTCCTATGACTTAAATTGCTTCAAAGTCAGTGTGTCCAGGCATTTTGGCTCGAACGTCCCTTAATTTTGGCCCTGTCACTCTTTCAACTATGGGGGAGGCACTCGCTATAGGCAGTTCTGACTTTTGCCTCCCTCAATCACATAGAAAAAATAAAATAAAAAAAATAAGGCTCGCTCCCGCTCGCCAGGAAAAAATAGACACCTAAATGGCACTAAAGGTCTTAAAAGTGACATAAATGGGGTGAAAGTTCTTAAAATCGCCAAACTAATGGGGCGAACGTCTTAAAATCTCAAAAGCAATGGGGCTAAACATGAGGGAGAAAGGGGTCAAGAAAAAAATCCCTCAAGTGGAAATCTCCCCTTAACCAGGCAAATTTTCACAGGCTAAATTTATTCTTCTGGCACCATTTCGATACTATTTTTTTGGCCTTTGCATCGACAACTCTAGGGTGGCAATATTGACTATAATAACTCTCTCAGTACACCCGGACACATGCCTTCAATTAACCCTCTCCGACATATGACGCGATTTTGAGCCGATTAGCGATACTTTAAAGCCTTTGTTACCATCAGGGGTATTTAGAAACCTTTAGTTTAGTTACTTCAACCTCTGCAGTTGTCTTTGAGTTAGCTGTGTTGAGCCTATTGGGGATACTTTAAAGCCTTTGTTACCATCAGGGGTATTTAGAAACCTTTAGTTTAGTTACTTCAACCTCTGCAGTTGTCTTTGAGTTAGCTGTGGGCAGAAAAACTAATTTTGGAGAGGTAATTATAAGAGTGAGAGAACTCTATTTCTTATTGCTAATCTGGCAACCTCTGCGTCATATGTACAGTCGCGCTAATAGGTGATGTCTCGGCACCATGTATGTGTTTTGATCACTAAGTGGTATCAGCAATATCTAAGCTTCAATTCTTCATATCGAGTGAAATATACAAACATGTTCCTACACTTACCCACCCTATTCAACATCTGACAGACATTAATACAGCACAGAGCAAGCCAAACGTAATGACAGCTGGGACAAGACTTATTAGAGCGACCTCTCTCTCTCTCTCTCTCTCTCTCGCTCGCTCGCTCGGTCTCTCTCTCTCTCTCTCTCCACTATCAATATCCGGCTTAGTCCTTATCACAAAATACCAAATGAAAGCTGCTGAGTTAAGGGAGCCCACCTCGCTTTTTTGTTTTCTCTTTGTCTCCCTCTCTCTCTTTGGTTTGTATCCATTCGGCCCCATTCAGCCTACTGTTTTAAGACGTTTACCCCCATCCAGGTGTCAATATTTTCCTGGCGAGCAGTAGCGAGCCAGCATATATATATTTTTTATTTGACAGCAAGCTAAATTTGTAAATTTTTCGATAGAAAAATGTCTCCGGCGAAGCCGGATTTCTCCATGCAATGCTGGCGGAAGAAATCAACACCTGGATGGGGATAAACGTCTTAAAACAGTTGGCTGAATGGGGCCGAATGGATACAAGCCAGGGAAAGAGAGAAAAGGAGAGAAAGATAACAAAAAGCCGGTGACCTCCTTAACTGAGCATAAGGGCAATGCAAAATGTACAGTTGCTCGAGATAAAAGTCCAAAATAAAAAAACCCGGTCACAGGAAAGCCTGACTACAACAGTGTATGAGAGAGAGAGAGAGAGAGAGAGAGAGAGAGAGAGAGAGAGAGAGAGAGAGAGAGAGAGAGAGAGAGAGAGAGACAGAGAGAGAGAGAGACAGACAGACAGACAGACAGACAGACAGACAGAGAGAGAGAGAGAGAGAGTGAGTGGGGAGTGAGGGAGAAAGTGAGTGAGAGAGAGAGTGAGAGAGAGATAAAACAGGCATATATATAAATAGGAAGATAGAGAGAGAGAGAGTGTGTGTGAGAGAGAGTGAGTGAGTGTGAAAGAAAGAGTGAGAGTGAGTTGGGAGTGAGAGAGAAAGTGAGTGAGAGAATGAGAGAGTGAGAGAGATAAAACAGGCAGATATATAAATAGGAAGATAGTCAGTGTGAGAGAGAGAGAGAGAGAGAGTGAGCGTGAAAGAAAGAGTGAGAGTGAGTGGGGAGTGAAGGAGAAAGTGAGAGAGTGAGAGATAAAACAGGCAGATATATAAATAGGAAGATAGTCAGAGAGAGAGAGAGAGAGAGAGAGAGTGTGTGTGTGTGAGAGAGAGTACAAAGGAGTACAAAGGAAATCAAGCAACAACAGATCCAGTGACCCTTCTAGGTTGCTTGTCCTCCAAAACACTGAGGATCAAGTGTCCAAACAGTGGTTTAGAGTGGGTAAGTGAGTGTGAAAGAAAGAGTGAGAGTGAGTGGGGAGTGAGAGAGAAAGTGAGTGAGAGAGAGAGAGAGTGAGAGATAAAACAGGCAGATATATAAATAGGAAGATAGTCAGACAGAGAGAGAGAGAGAGAGAGTGAGTGTGAAAGAAAGAGTGAGAGTGAGTGGGGAGTGAGAGAGAAAGTGAGTGAGAGAGAGAGAGATAAAACAGGAAGACATATAAATAGGAAGATAGTGAAAAATCTATATTATTAAATCAGTTCCTGTGTCTGTTTGTCTGTGTGTACTTAATAGGCGGCCGCAGTTTTGGACCTGGGGAGCTGAAACTTTGCATGTGGGTGTCAATTGACCTGGGTCAGGTCATAGAGGGGGCGAGGCCAAGATCGGAGGTCGTTTCGAGGCCGAAATTTATATATATATTTTTTTTTAATGGCCGTTTGGGGCAGGAGGCCTCCGATCGAAAAGGTGTATGGATGATGGAACGAAAGTTGTTCGCAGCCCCCCAAAATGGGGGTACGGATGAGGTCAGATCCAAAATCGGAGGTCATTTAGCGGCCGATATCGAGGTCGCCGTTTAATGAGGCACAGGGAGGTCGAGGCCGGTGATCATGGTAGTAGTAGTATGGTGATGATTGTGGTAGTAGTGATTGATAATGGTGCTTATGGTAGTAGAATTTAAACCCGGGCAACGCCGGGTACCCCTGCTAGTACAGTTTAAATATGAACATGATAAAACAGAAGAAAATATTAATACAAAGAAAACGCACATTACCGGGCACTTTAAAATATTCCATTAATATTAATACAAAGAAAACGCACATTACCGGGCACTTTAAAATATTCCATTCCGTGCTTCTCCAAGCCCTTCTTAAAAATTCAATTAGATTCCCCCACGACTCGAACCCTTGACGTGTATTAAGGGGGGCGACCTGCCTTTTTTTCTCTTTCTTGGTTGTATCCATTCGGCCCCATTCAGCCTACTGTTTTAAGGGGAGCCACCGTTTTTTTTTTTTTTTAAATCTTTCTCTCCTTTTCACTCTTTCCCTGGCTTGTATCCATTCGGCCCCATTCAGCCTACTGTTTTAAAATTTGTATCCCCATCTAGGTGTCTATTTTTTTCTTGTGAGGGATAGCGAGACAGCGTTTTATGGAGAAATCCGGCTTCGCCGGAGAATTTTTTTTATCGAAAAACTTACAAATATAGCCAGCTATCTAACTCATTATCCAAAATATGGTGGCTCGCTATCGCTCCCCAGAAATAAATCGACACCTGGATGGGGCTGAATGGGACCAAATGGATGCAAGCTAGAGAAAGAGAGAACATGAGAAGAAAAAAAAAGCAGGTCACCCCCTTTAAAATATTCCATTACGCGCCTCTCCCAGCCCATCTTTAAAATTCAGTTAGATTTCCCCATGACTCGAGCCCTTGACGTGTATAAAAGCCAATAAAACCCAGCTGATAAGAAAGATCAGGAGCCTCACACTCTGATAAGAGGAGGAAGTGTATAAATATGATTGTGTGAAGAGAGGTGGTATATCAAGCAATTGAAGTTGAGATTACGAGATATCATTTTTGAAGTATCTGTATCCTGTTTGTCAATAAATGTAGGTAACTAATCTATCTATCTATCTATTTACCAATAACCCTATCTGTCTATCTGTCTATCTACCAAACTAATATACTGTAGAGCTGTATGAAGAGAGGTGTTACATCAAGCAATTGAAGTTTTGATTAAGAGTTCTCATATTGAAGGATTTGTATCATGTTTCGGTCAAAAAATATAGGTAAGTACCGGTAATCTATCTATTAATCTATCTATCTATCTATCTATCTATCATTCTATCTATCTATCTATCTATCTATCTATCAGGGAAGATAAGAGGGAGGAAGCATATGATATCTTTGTGTGAAGAGAGGTGGTATATCAAGCACTTGAAGTCTGAATTACAAGATTACAATTACAGTATCCATATCCGGTTTGTCAAAAAATGTAGGTAAGTAATCTATCAATCTATCTATCTATTAATCTATATATCTATCTATCTATAAGGAAAGATGAGAGGGAGGAAGCATATACAGTAGATATCAATGTATGCATTTTTTTTATATCAAGAACTTGAAGTTTGGATTACAAAATTATAATTGCAGTATCCATATCCGGTTTGTCAAAAAATGTAGGTAAGTAATCTATCAATCTATCTATCTATTTATCTATCTATCTATCTATCTATCTATCTATCTATCTATCTATCTATCTATCTATCTATCTATCTATCTATCAAAAGTATAGGCAAGTAATCAATCTATATGTCCATCTAACAATCTTTATCATTGCATTAACCCCTTCTGAACCGGTGATGTACTTTTTTATTATATTCTGGCAACTAGTAGACGATATTGTTCAGCATAGCAACGATGTCTACCCACTAAAGTGACTAAACGGTTACAGACCATCTCAATTAATCCTTTTACCACCACAGATCCTTCTTAAGCTGCACACAATCGTCTAAATGTAGCTGAAATCAATTAAAAGAGACGTCGCCGGTACAGAAGGGGTTAAGAGAGGTGTCATATCACAGAACATGGAGTACATGACATACAATGCATACAAGATAATCTCATAACAGTCTCGATGGTGTAATGGTTAGAGAGTGTTTAAAACCGGTGTGTGGTAACCCAGGTTCGAATCCCGGTGGCTCACATGCTGTCATTAATTTCATTGGGAGATGTTTGGTGTTGAAGTGAAATTAATATAAAATAGATAAAAAATTGGAAAAGTGGGGATTGGGCCTGAGCATATAGATAGATAGATAGATAGATATAGATAGATAGATAGATACACATAAATACACTTTCTTCTTTCTGTCATTTAAATATACCTCATCTTTCTGATATTTAGGTCACATTGTCGTATTGTTATAATAAAGCAAGTGGGCCAGTTTCTGCAGATGTCCAGCTCCAGTGACTAGGTAACAGAAAACGGGCTTTATGAAAGAGAAAACGGGACTCGGGGGACAGCTGGTTGTCTCGGGGTAACTTATGTGTAGCCTAAGTTGGACCTCCTGCCTTACCTCACACACTTTCACTCATTCTCTCTCTCTCACACACACACACATTCACTCTCTCTCTCTCTCTGTATACGGTGTTTCAGGGTAACTTTATGTGCAGCCTAGTTGAACGTTTTGCCTTGCCTCACATACTCACTCTCTCTCTCTGTCTGTCTGTCTGTCTGTCTCTCTCTCTCTAGAAATAAGGATATAGTCCGGTGGATCACATATATGCTTTCATTAGAGGTGTTTGGTGTTGTGGTAAAATTGATAAAATATAGATTATAGCAAAATGTTTAGTCTCACTATGAATACAACACGCAACCATGGCTGGAAATTAGAATTGAAAAGGTTCAGCACTAGTATTTGTAGAAACTTTTTCACATATATCATCTGTTCTACCTGGAACAAACTTCCCTCAGAAGTTCTGAACAGTTCTTCAGTAGAGCAGTTCAAGAAAAGAGTATAGTATTTTGCACACTCTGTAAAGAGTGTAGTGCACTAAACAGTCTCTCTCCTTCCACTTCGAGTGTCTCCTCGGAATGGACCGCAAGGTCTCTGAGATACTAACTATGCCTGGTAACTCCTTGAAACTCCTAATAACTCTCTCTCTCTCTCTCTCCATGATCTTCCCCGTGTCTTATAGCCAGACCTCCTTCATACAGCTCGGATGAAAGCAGGTCACCTCTGTTTCTCTCTCTCTCTCTCTCTCTCTCTCTCTCTCTCTCCATGATCTTCCCCGTGTCTTATAGCCAGACGTCCTTCATACAGCTCGGATGAAAGCAGGTCACCTCTGTTTCTCTTTCTCTCTCTCTCTCTCCATGATCTTCCCCGTGTCTTATAGCCAGACGTCCTTCATACAGCTCGGATGAAAGCAGGTCACCTCTGTTTCTCTCTCTCTCTCTCTCTCCATGATCTTCCCCGTGTCTTATAGCCAGACGTCCTTCATACAGCTCGGATGAAAGCAGGTCACCTCTGTTTCTCTTTCTCTCTCTCTCTCTCCATGATCTTCCCCGTGTCTTATAGCCAGACGTCCTTCATACAGCTCGGATGAAAGCAGGTCACCTCTGTTTCTCTTTCTCTCTCTCTCTCTCCATGATCTTCCCGTGTCTTATAGCCAGACGTCCTTCATACAGCTCGGATGAAAGCAGGTCACCTCTGTTTCTCTTTCTCTCTCTCTCTCTCTCCATGATCTTCCCGTGTCTTATAGCCAGACGTCCTTCATACAGCTCGGATGAAAGCAGGTCACCTCTGTTTCTCTTTCTCTCTCTCTCTCTCTCCATGATCTTCCCCGTGTCTTATAGCCAGACGTCCTTCATACAGCTCGGATGAAAGCAGGTCACCTCTGTTTCTCTTTCTCTCTCTCTCTCTCTCTCTCCATGATCTTCCCCGTGTCTTATAGCCAGACGTCCTTCATACAGCTCGGATGAAAGCAGGTCACCTCTGTTTCTCTTTCTCTCTCTCTCTCTCTCTCTCTCTCTCCATGATCTTCCCCGTGTCTTATAGCCAGACGTCCTTCATACAGCTCGGATGAAAGCAGGTCACCTCTGTTTCTCTCTCTCTCTCTCTCTCCATGATCTTCCCCGTGTCTTATAGCCAGACGTCCTTCATACAGCTCGGATGAAAGCAGGTCATCTCTGTTTCTCTTTCTCTCTCTCTCTCTCTTTCTTTCTTCCTGTCATCAGCATTGTTTTTGGTTTTTTTTTGTATTCTTTCTTGTTAGAGTATTTGTTTGT
>CM064560.1:5925494-5944246 GCA_032716605.1 Paralithodes platypus
CACACACTGGCCCATTGTTATTCCCCTCCACCCACACCATTTATATCCCCCTCCGCCCCCACACACACACTCCACACACTGGCCCATTGTTATTCCCCTCCACCCACACCATTTATATTCCCCTCCGCCCCCACACACACTCTCCACACACTGGCCCATTGTTATTCCCCTCCACCCACACCATTTATATTCCCCTCCGCCCCCCCCACACACACCCCACACACACTGGCCCATTGTTATTCCCCTCCACCCACACCATTTATATCCCCCTCCGCCCCCACACACACGCTCCACACACTGGCCCATTGTTATTCCCCTCCACCCACACCATTTATATTCCCCTCCGCCCACACACACACACTCCACACACTGGCCCATTGTTATTCCCCTCCACCCACCATTTATATTCCCCTCCGCCCACACACACACACTCCACACACTGGCCCATTGTTATTCCCCTCCACCCACACCATTTATATTCCCCTCCGCCCACACACACCCCACACACACGCCCATTTTTATTCCCCTCCACCCACACCATTTATATTCCCCTCCGCCCCCACACACACTGGCCCATTCATCAACACCTACCTACCCTCACCCTATTCTCAGAACTACGCCTGTTGTTGTTGTTGCTGTTGTTATTGTTGTTGTTGTTGTTGTTGCTGTTGTTATTGTTGGTGTTGTTGTTGTTGTTGTTGTTGTGTAGCACCCAGCTGACTATTGACTTCATAACACCTCCGCCAGCCTGGTCAACAACACATGCCCTCAATGGTGAAGCTATCCAGTTTGGGGAGTCATCACAACACCGCTGGCAATCAAGATGCAAAGCAACTCGTCATCAGAACCAGGCACATCGAAGGTTGGACTACTACTGTAAGTGGTGGGGCAGCGCCTCTTTTCGCCATTGTCCTGAAGGAACCAAAGTTGGAGGGTAGACTACATTTCAAATGGAAGTTCAAGACAGTCCGTTTTAGTCTTGGTCCTTCAATATAATCGGCTAATGGTCAGGCCAGCCCCTTTTATTTGCCTTTTACGACAAGCATGGAAATTCTGCTCTAGATCTTGTGTAGTCCCCTCCCACCCATATATATATACTGTATATATATATATATATATATATATATATATATATATATATATATATATAGTATATATATATATATTATATATACCGGTATATATATATATATATATATATATATATATATATATATATAAATATATATATATATCCATTATATTACAACACAAGTAACCTATTAGTGTTGCTTTAGTCATTATGAAGAAGACAAAGGGCAGGACCGTTTCCGAACATTTGCCCTTTAAGTTAAATAGAGGATGGCGTGTTACAGACTAATTATAAAGTGAGCTACCTTTTATTATCTGGTAACTAATGAGTCAAGTAATTACCCTACACCCTGCTGTAATGAAACGTCAAGGATAACACACACATACATACACACACACACACACAGTCATACAAAAAAAAAACACAAACACATAGTCATACAACCACCTACACACACACATACACAGTCATACAAACACACACACACACACACCTTCACTCACAGACACATACACCTCTAAACACACCTATTCAAGTCATACACACACCTACACACACACACACACACACTGATATGCACCCACCTTGACACTAACACACACTCACAACTTCAAACACACACACACACACACACCTTCACTCACAGACACATACACCTCTAAACACACCTATTCAAGTCATACACACACCTACACACACACACACACACTGATATGCACCCACCTTGACACTAACACACACTCACAACTTCAAACACACACACACACACACACACACACACTTCACTCACAGACACATACACCTCTAAACACACCTATTCAAGTCATACACACACCTACACACACTGATATGCACACACCTTGACACTAACACACACTCACAACTTCAAACACACACACACACACTATCTAATAAATTATATGGTCTACTATTATTATGTTCCCTCCACCAACCGACTTTACTCCTAAACTCAATTAATGAAATCAACAAATACATGTGGCAGTCCAGGGATTCGAACCTAGGATGCTCACACCGAAATTCAGTGATTTATCCATTGCGCTACGAAGACAGTTAAAGAAAGGTGGACAAGCCTACGATTTATTATGCAGTTTCGAATCCTGCATATCAATCTAAGCATGTAGCCTACCCACTGTCCAACTGCGCTAGCATAGGCTATGTATAGATGAGAGAAGAAGACGATAAAAGAAATATAATCCCTCCAGAGATATCTGGGTAAATTCAAGGACAGTTGGATTTCAGTTGGATTTCACAGCTGATTGGCTGTGAGGGGGTTATGTCCGATTCCGTACATTTTATACGTACCTTGATCGTATATTGACATTACTTAACCCATTCAGTGACGGTGAAGACATTTCCGTTATATTCTGGTAACATATGACATTGTATTCAGCTTAGGAAGGACATCTATTAATTACAAGGCTACAGACTATGACAATTAGTAATTTCAGCTATCATATATCCTTCCTAAGCTTCATAAAATCGTCTAAATGTAGCTGAAATGAAAACAAAAAGACGTTGCCGAGTTAATTCTACTACCATACTTTTAATCTATATTTTATTAATTTCACCACAACACCAAACACCCCCAATGAAACTAATTAAAGTATATATGATCCGCCGGGATTCGAACCCGGTTTATCACACACAGATTTTTGCCACCTTAACCATTACACCACCAGGTAGGTTCCTTATTTTCATTCTCTCGATCACTCTTATTTCTTATCAATTTCACAAAACTGCCTTAGGTGTTTCACTATATTTTAAGGGAGCAGGTATGAAGATTCCGATATATTTTCACGTTGTTTAAAATTTCCGAGAACGGTGTCTTGGTCCATGACTTACGAGGGGTAAATTGGTGTGTGTGTGTGTGTGTGTGTGTGTGTGTGTGTGTGTGTGTGTGTGTGTGTGTGTGTGTGTATCAATACGATTTTGTTGTATTTTATTAATTTTAAAGATTTTCAGAACAATTATCTGTTTACATAATACGTTCCATTACTTACTACCCCAACATGTATGCCGGATATGCTACAGTCTTTGTGTTACATATTACGCACACACATATGACAGTGTAGTACAGTCGTGGACAGAAGTACTCGAACACCCCCTGAACGATAAACACAACAGGGTGCACATTATCTAGTGAATCCAAGTAATTTGATCTGTATGGGTCCAGCAGTTTATCAAAATAGTTCGCTAGAGTATCTTAATTGTGCTTCCCAAAAATAGTCCCGCTATTCTTGTCCTCGACTGTACCCAACTAAACCCATAACATAACTATTTAATATTATAATTCAACTCAACCCCAACCAGTGCGTGGTAAAAAAAAAAAAAAAAAAAAAAAATATATATATATATATATATATATATATATATATATATATATATATATATATATATATATATATATATACAGTATATGTATAAATAAAGCATGAATGTTATAAATATAAATAACGTATAACCGTATGCCACAAACAGCCTAAATATAGCCAAGTGTTTACCATCGTATGCAATATGCTTAGTTCCACGCTTACAAAGATTACAAGTAGACTAAATATGGTTAACTGTATTTTATCATGTGAATCTTGCTTTCTTCCAAGATTACAAAAGATTAGATACATTTTTCATCAATTAGTGCATCAGGGAGGGAACAATTAATGATATATATATATTAATTTATTTTTCGCACTCTGCATATTTGGGTATATTATTTTGTAGAGCCATAGTTATCGCCCAGAAAAATCATCGTCTTTATTTTGCAGCTATGCTAATAATATTTTCTCGCGTTCTCTGCTTCGTTTTCGTTCATTTCTCTCTTTTTCTCTTTATTTTTATTTTTGTTTGAGGGGGAGGAGCAACACACGACACACTCACCCCACTAACAACCCCACATTCACAGGGTAATTGGTCTCCATTTACCTGACTGGCGTCTTGCAACACCTCTTTTGGCACCCTCAGCGAAAGAAACCATCAACACAATATTTATGTGTGTGTTGTGTGTGTATTAATACTAATACTAATACTAATACTAATACTAATAATATACAAAAATAATATTAATCGATATATTTCAGTTATTTAGTGTGTGTGTGTGTGTGTGTGTGTGTGTGTGTGTGTGTGTGTGTGTACTTACTCTAGTTGTACTTACTCTAGTTGTATTGCGGGAGTGAGCATTGCTCGTTATTTCCCGCCTCCTATATGTGTAGGTGTTATATGTATCGTTGGAATGGCTGTGGCTGTGTGTGTAGTCTGTATTTTTAGCCAATTGGCGACATCGGAAACGAAGGCTTAGGGTGGATCTGTATGGTACCATTCTCACTATAGACGGTACCGTCTCGCCCGAAGGCTTAGGTAGCCATCAGCTTAGGTGAACCATATGATACCCATCTCGCCTTGTACCATTTTTGCCAACCCCAGATGGGACGTCACAACGTCGTCCACTTATTCCAGGTACCTATTTACAGCTAGGTGAACTGAGGCTAACACATGAAAGGAGACAAGCCCAATTTGTCTCCGCCCGGCCGGGGATTGAACCCCCGACCCCTCGGTTGGAGTCGAGAGCTCTACCTACTAGGCTACGGGCTGTGTGTGTGTGTGTGTGTGTGTGTTTTTTCTTTAATCGAGTTGTCAACTTGTGGAATGGGCTTCCCCGAGACGTTATAGACTGCAGCACCGTTGATTCATTTAAACTTCGCCTAGACAAATATCTCGCATCAAACCCGCGACTGACTGTGTTTGTAAATGAATAACTTTATTTTATCCCCCCCTCAGTTACTAACCCATCTGTCCCCTACTAACTTCCTAATCCTGCCACGGACATTAGTTCCCTTTCCAATGTTTCCTTACCCACTCTAAACCACTGTTTGGACACTTGATCCTCAGTGTTTTGGAGGACAAGCAGCCTAGAAGGGTCACTAGATATGTTGTTGCTTGATTTCCTTTGTACTCCTTTGTGTATCATGTATGTATGTATGTATGTGTTGTGAAGGTAACATTACAGGTTGAACGGTGATGAGATTGTCGACTTAAGTGTGTGCTTAGTTGGTTAGTTGCCTCATTTACAGGGGATGTGTTCTGAGAGAGAGAGAGAGAGAGAGAGAGAGAGAGAGAGAGAGAGAGAGAGAGAGAGAGAGAGAGAGAGAGAGAGAGAGAGAGAGAGAGAGAGAGAGAGAGAGAGAGAGAGAGAGAGAGAGAGAGAGAGAGAGAGAGAGAGAGAGAGAGAGAGAGAGAGAGAGAGAGAGAGAGAGAGAGAGAGAGAGAGAGAGAGAGGAAAAATCGACACCTAAATGGCACGAATAGTCTTAAAATTTACAACAAAATGAGGCGAAAGGTGTTAAAATCATCAAACTAATGGGCCGAACGTGGAAAACATCAAAACTAATGGGGCTAAATACGAGGGAGAAAGGTGACCAGAAAAACGACCCATGTCCCCAGGGAAGACTCCAGGAATATTTTTATCTCAGCTTCTATAAGAGACTCATTGCTGGCCTTTTGCCATATATTGGTAATGGTGTAACACTGACTCGATGAAAAATTCAGCTCTCTATGTACGTGCGCGCGCGCGTGAGCGCAGAATTTCATTGCAACATTTGTAAAATCGATGTCACAGAAATGTTTTCAAATTTCCCGCAATTTTTGCATGGCGTATCCTACAAGCATCCCCTACAAAGCAGCGTCATCTTTTTCCCATATTGAATAATAGAAGGTGCTGAAAAAAATCTATTATACAATTATCTTTGGGATACAGCTGGATTTTCCAAATGACCACATCTCCGAAATATTCGGGAAATCGGCTATAAATCGACGAGCAAATGTTCCTTTATAGGCCTATTTGTAGTGGTTAGAAGGGGAATGCATTTGGGCAATACAAAAAACTGTTAATAGACTCGTTAGTGCCAATATATGATTTCTGGCAAATTAATTTCTTAGAATGTCAAGCCTTAGAATACGTTTTTGGGGGATATGATGGTTAGCCATCCTAAATCAACATTTTCTATCGTGAGCGCTACGAATAGAAAATGAACTTTTATGGCTAACTAATTTAAAAATTAAATATGACTCTGAGGTAAGGACTAATTTACTTTCAATATTGACCACATTCCTTGATATTGGGAACCACAAAGGGGTCCCTTAGGGATGTAATAAGGGTGTTTATGCCCTCATATGATAATTTCTATTCCTTACAGAAGCCCTTTAGACTACAGACACACATTTTTTTTTTGGGGTGGCTGAAAATTTTGTTTTTAGTTTTTCGGGGGTCGTGGGCGAACCCCCGCCCCGGGGGGTTATGGATGCGATATGTGTTTTTGTTCCTTCCTATGCTATTCTCCTATGTTGAAAGAAGCAGTTTACAAAGAGAACACAAAACTTGAAATTTTGACCAAAGACAAAAAAACAAAAGGTATTGTCTCCCCTTAATGCACATGGGCAAATCCTATATATTCAAGACTCTATTCTGTATTGTTCAGTATCATTTTATTATATCAGAACAAGACAATAATGTAGACTTGTTGAAGGACCCGCACACTGTACGGGTTACAAAGTAGTCTCTAGAGAGCTGCACTATGATAATAAATTCTATAAGGATCACAAGCCTCAGTAGCATAGACAAAAAAAAAATAATAATAATAATACAAATAATCTTATATTTTCAAAGTGTTTTCGCTAAACACCTTACCTAGGACATTCTGAGTACCCAAGCCAAGTCTCACCTCCATAGTCCCAAGGACTTAAGGGGAGGTATTTAGTTTGTTCCCTAGACCTCCATCAAGCTAAAAATTACACCCCCTTGAGTCCCTTTCAAGATAAATTTGTACATTTTTCGGTAGAAAAATGTCCCGACCGAAGGCCGGTTCCTCTTAAATTACAGGCTCGCTGTCGCTCGCCAGGATAAAATTGACACCTGAATTGCACGAAAGGTCTTAATATGGGGTGAAAGTTCTTAAAATCGCTAAACTAATGGGGCAAACGTTTTATAATATCAAAGGCAATGGGGCTAAACATGAGGGAGAAAGGAGTCAAGAAAAAAAAAAACTCAAGTGGAGACCTCCCCTTAAGGGCTAGAGGGAACCAAACACACAAACTCACACTGGAACTTTATATAAAGTAGATAGACAGACACTGTGTAGGCGGGGTATATAATTTGAGTGCGACTATTAACCCTCTCCGACATATGACGCGATTTTGAGCCTATTGGGGATACTTTAAAGCCTTTGTTACCATCAGGGGTATTTAGAAACCTTTAGTTTAGTTACTTCAACCTCTGCAGTTGTCTTTGAGTTAGCTGTGGGCAGAAAACTAATTTTGGAGAGGTAATTATAAGAGTGAGAGAACTCTATTTCTTCTTGCTAATGTGGCAACATCTGCGTCATAAATGCGTGAAAGGGTTAATACATTACTGCCAAACGACATAGACCGTCGTAATACAAAGATCGTATTCAGTCCCCGAACCATTACCGAACACCGGCACCAATTTGTACGCAAAAACTGTCTGATATTAATGATCTGGGTCGTATTGAGCCCATTGTTCCCAACACTGTAATATGGTTGCTGCTAAAAATACATGATGGTAGAGATGATAACGAGAGCAGAGGCTTGACTGGGAGATCGGGTGGAACAGAGAGAGCTATTTTAAGTTTTCTAAGCAGAGGGTGATATTTTCTTTATTGGAAGAATAACAGGAGAGAGCTGACAGGAGACCCAAAGATATACCGGTATTAAGTTTTCTAAGCAGAGGAGGATGTTCTCTTTGCTGGGAGATCGGTAGGAGAGAACTGACAAGCAAGAGACCGAAGGCTATTTTCAGTTTTCTACACAGAGGGATATGTTCTTTTTACTGGTAGAATAATAGGAGAATTAACAGCAGAGCCAAGGATATATTTAAGTTTTCTAAGCTGAGGGTACCGGTAATGTTCTCTTTCTTGGAAGATAGAGAAGAGAGCTAATAGGAGACCGAAGAATATTTTGAGAGAGAGAGAGAGAGAGAGAGAGAGAGAGAGAGAGAGAGAGAGAGAGAGAGAGAGAGAGAGAGAGAGAGAGAGAGAGAGAGAGAGAGAGAGAGAGAGAGAGAGGGGGGGGGATCTCCTTAAGTCATATGATTAATTAATGGTTTCAAAACAAATTATTCTCATAAGGTAATAACACATAAGGTAATAACACATAAGGTAATCACACATAAGGTAATCACACATAAGGTAATAACACATAAGGTAATAACACATAAGGTAATCACACATAAGGTAATCACACATAAGGTAATCACACATAAGGTAATAACACATAAGGTAATAACACATAAGGTAATCACACATAAGGTAATAACACATAAGGTAATCACACATAAGGTAATCACACATAAGGTAATAACACATAAGGTAATCACACATAAGGTAATAACACATAAGGTAATAACACATAAGGTAATCACACATAAGGTAATAACACATAAGGTAATCACACATAAGGTAATCACACATAAGGTAATCACACATAAGGTAATCACACATAAGGTAATCACACATAAGGTAATCACACATAAGGTAATAACACATAAGGTAATAACAGATAAGGTAATAACACATAAGGTAATCACACATAAGGTAATAACACATAAGGTAATAACAGATAAGGTAATAACACATAAGGTAATCACACATAAGGTAATCACACATAAGGTAATAACACATAAGGTAATCACACATAAGGTAATAACACATAAGGTAATAACAGATAAGGTAATAACACATAAGGTAATCACACATAAGGTAATCACACATAAGGTAATAACACATAAGGTAATCACACATAAGGTAATCACACATAAGGTAATAACACATAAGGTAATAACAGATAAGGTAATAACACATAAGGTAATAACACATAAGGTAATAACACATAAGGTAATCACACTCATATAACTTCCCCAGAGGAATATAGAACTGGCGACTTTACCTTACCTTAAACATGTCTGGCCGTACACAGACGTCTTGTTCCATTTTTCTGAAAGGTAAAAGCAAAATTATCAATCAATTTTTGTTTAAACTGTGTACAGTCGCGCTAATAAGTGATGTCTCGGCACCAAGTATGTTTTGATCAATAATTGGTATCGGCAATATCAAAGCTTCATTTCTTCATATTGAGTGAAATATACAAACATGTTCCTACACTTACCTACCCTATTCAACATCTGACAGACATTAATACAGCACAGAGCAAGCCAAACGTAATGACAGCTGGGACATGACTTATTAGCGCGAAGGTACACCTATAATAGACCATGGACCAGGGTAATAATCGGTCCATCGTCAAGAGAAAAAGTGAGTGGTTCTTTTCAGTAAATTATAAGTATAGCCAAGTTATACCGGTTCGAATCCCACAAGTCATAATACAGTATACCTAACTACTAATTATCTGCATTTGTGTACATATAATCAGATCAGTTAAGTTACAGGAAAACAAAGATTCATGCAATCACAAACATTGCTTCACTTTAGTCCTTTTCTGATTTGACGATTATATGAATGGAACTCTCGTATACCGGTGCTTCTAAATATCAGCAAACCGATATATGCAACTTTCTTACACATTGTAATATCAACAAACCACACAACTCCATTCCTGATTTGACGATATATGGAACTGTCTCATACATGTACAAAATCAGGCAAGAGAAAAAGTCCAAGTTGAATTCCAGCGAGCCGAGAGAAGGGCAGAGTAATCCCGGATCTCTCGATAAACCCTCGGCGTCTCTTTCAAAACTTGAGGCGCGGGTTTTTCGGGAAGGGGCGCAAAAACCGAAAGTCCGCCTGGGTTGGGTTTTCTAGCGACCCGGGAGTGAAAAAGATCGAGACTTGGAGATAAGGAAGATGGGTATTGAGAGGCATATACATACAGACACACACACACACACGCATACACTGACAGAGATCGGAAGAAAAAAAAAAACACACACACACACACACACACACAGTGAAAGAGATCGAGACATGGGGTGCAGAGATAAAGGAGATGGGTATTAAAGGACATATACAGTACATACATAGAGACACATATATATAAAACACACACACATACATACATACACACAAACACACACACACACACACTACATACATACATACACATACGCACACACTGTAAGAAATCGAAATGGGCGAAGGAGATGGATTAAAAAAACACACGTACAGAGAAAGAGAGAGAGAGAGAGAGAGAGAGAGAGAGAGAGAGAGAGAGAGAGAGAGAGAGAGAGAGAGAACAAGAGAGCGAGAGAGAGAGAGAACAAGAGAAAGAGAGAGAGAGAGAAAGATAAGAGCAAGAGAGAGAGAGAGAGAGCAAGAGTGTGTGTGTGTGTGTGTGTGTGAAAGAAAACGAGAGGGTGAAAGGGGAGGGTAAGCTAAAGTAGGGATAACTTTAAGGACCGAGCCAAGTTTAGCAGTAAATGTATCAGTTAAGGGGACAGTGGCTGGGTTTTGTTTGGTCTATTAATTCATTTGTGTTTTAGTTTCCCCACTAGACCTCCATCAAGCTTAAAAAAAACACCCCCTAGACCCCCTGTCAAGATAAATTGTACATTTTTCGGTAGAAAAATGTCCAGGCCGGAGGCCGGTTGCTCTTAAATTACAGGCTCGCTATCGCTCGCCAGGAAAAAATCGACACCTTAATGGCACGAAAGGTCTTAAAATTGACAGAAATGGGGCAAAATGTCTTAACATTTCCAAACTACTAGGACGAACGTCTTAAGATCTCAAAAACAATGGGGCTAAACATGAGGGAGAAAGGGGTCCAGAACAAAAAATCCCTCAAGTGGAAATCTCCCCTTAATCGTCCCATTTTCCTCGCCAATATCAAGACCTTTCGTGCCACTTAGGTGAAGAGTTTACTTAGTTTTGGAATGACGACTAGAAATCAAACGGGGGAAATAAATCCTCTAAATTTACTCTAACTCCCAAAATAAAACCTCTAAATTTACTCTAACTCCCAAAATAAATCCTCTAAATTTACTCTTAATTCCCAAAATAAATCCTCTAAATTTACTCTCAACTCCCAAAATAAATCCTCTAAATTTACTCGAACTCCCAAAATAAATCCTCTAAATTTACTCTAACTCCCAAAATAAATCCTCTAAATTTACTCTTAACTCCGAAAATAAATCCTCTAAATTTACTCTAACTCCCAAAATAAATCCTCTAAATTTACTCTAACTCCCAAAATAAATCCTCTAAATTTACTCTAACTCCCAAAATAAATCCTCTAAATTTACTCTCAACTCCCAAAATAAATCCTCTAAATTTACTCTTAACTCCGAAAATAAATCCTCTAAATTTACTCTAACTCCCAAAATAAATCCTCTAAATTTACTCTAACTCCCAAAATAAATCCTCTAAATTTACTCTTAACTCCGAAAATAAATCCTCTAAATTTACTCTAACTCCCAAAATAAATCCTCTAAATTTACTCTAACTCCCAAAATAAATCCTCTAAATTTACTCTCAACTCCCAAAATAAATCCTCTAAATTTACTCTCAACTCCCAAAATAAATCCTCTAAATTTACTCGAACTCCCAAAATAAATCCTCTAAATTTACTCTAACTCCCAAAATAAATCCTCTAAATTTACTCTTAACTCCGAAAATAAATCCTCTAAATTTACTCTAACTCCCAAAATAAAACCTCTAAATGTACTCTAACTCCGAAAATAAAACCTCTAAATGTACTCTAACTCCCAAAATAAAACCTCTAAATTTACTCTTAACTCCGAAAATAAATCCTCTAAATTTACTCTAACTCCCAAAATTGAAGAACACAATTAGAAGATCCGGTGACACATTTCTTCTCTTTTTTCTAGCTACCGGTATTATATGACAATTTTATTCAGCTTAGGAGGGGTATATGGAAGTCAGAGGGTTGATTGCAATTAGTCTATACCCTCATAATACCCACAGATCCTTCCTAAGCTGCATAAAATCGTCTAGTGACAACCACAACAAACTGTTAATATACGTCACAATCTTCAAAGGGTTAATTCGCCCAAGCTAAGGAGTAAAATATATAGTGTTCGTGGTGGCTTAAGGGGGGTGACCTGTTTTTTGTTTTTTGTTTTTTCTCTCCTTTTCTCTCTTTCTCTGACTTGTATCCATTCGGCCCCATTCAGCCAACTATTTTAAGACGTTTATCCCCATCTAGGTGTTGATTTCTTCCTGGCGAGCGAAAGCGAGCCAGCATTATATGAAGAAGTCCGGCTTCGCCGGAGAAATTTTTCTATCGAAAAATGTACAAATTTAGGCTGCTATCAAAAACATTTAACAAATATGCTGGCTCGCTACCGCTCACCAGTACTCAATTGACACCTGGATGGGGCTAAACGTCTTAAAACAGTAGGCTGAATGGGGCCGAATGGATACAAGCCAGAGAAAGAGAGAACAGAAGAGAAACAAATGCAGGTCATCCCCCTTATAAAGGCTTCTATTCTTATCCCAGGTAGGACATTTACATGAAATTTATAGGAAATTTACGTGACGGGTTTGTTTTAAGTTATAGCGGGCGGGGGTGGGGGGTGGAGGGGGGGGGATTTTTTTAGACCCGCTGGTGTACTCTCTCTCTCTCTCTTTCTCTTTTTTTGTACTCACTCACTCTCTCTCTTTCTCTCTCTTTATCCTATCTATCTATTTATCTATCTATATACATATATACCCCCCTTCTCTCTCTAACTCTCACTCTCTCTTTATCCTATATATCTATCTATCTATATATTTCTTCCCCCATGCGCGCTCTCTCTCTCTCTCTCTCCCCATCATCAGTCATTTAGTTAGGCTACTGGGAAGGACATCATACCAGGAAATAGTATCGTTCCCTATTTTACAAAAATATTTCAGCCACACTGTCATTTTTCATTTCGTGCCACGTTCTGCCCCAGTCTCCTTATTCTCAAAAACTATTCAGGGACCCATCTTGTTTTTTAAGTATATATATATATATATATATATATATATATATATATATATATATATATTACCTGATTAAACGTATGATACAGGTATGTCTCTGCATCATTTGAATGCCGAAATTTAATGCATAACATAATTCACGACAGAGCTTGACCAAACTCTCCCAAGACCCTCTCACCCCCTTCGAGATGAATTTGTATATTTTTCGGTAGGAGAATGTACCGGATAAAGGCTGGTACCTCCTAAATTGCAGACACATAAATGGCACCACAGGTCTTAATATTGACATAGAAATGGGGCGAAGTGTCTTAAACTATCGCTTAACAATAGGGCGAACGTTTTAAAATTCTACCAACCTACCAATCTACCAACCTACCTACCTACTGGAATTACCCTTTCAAATTCTGTTTAATTTATAAAGAAGAAGAAGAGGAGGAGGAGGAGGAGGAGGGGAGGAGGACGAGGAATAATAATAAGGAAGAAGAGAAAGAGAAGGAGATGGAGGAGGAGGAATACGAAGAAGAAGAGGGAGAGGGAGGAGGAGGAGGAGGAGGAGGAGGAGGAGGAGGAGGAGGAGGAGGAGGAGGAGGAGGAGGAGGAATACGAAGAAGACGGAGGGGGGGGGGGGGGAGGAGGAGGCGTAGGAGGAGGAGGAGGAGGAGGAGGAGGAGGAGGAGGAGGAGAAGGATGAGTAAGAAGAAGAAGAGAAGGAGGAGGAAGAGGCATAATAGGAGAAGGAAGAAATGTAATAAGTGTCCCAGACGATATCTACTGTATGTGGGCTTCCTTGAATTTAACCCTTTCACGCTCATATGACGCAGAGGTTGCCAGATTAGCAATAAGAAATAGAGTTCTCTCACTCTTATAATTACCTCTCCAAAATTCGTTTTCTGCCCACAGCTAACTCAAAGACAACTGCAGAGGTTGAAGTAACTAAACTAAAGGTTTCTAAATACCCCTGATGGTAACAAAGGCTTTAAAAGTATCCCCAATAGGCTCAACACAGCTAACTCAAGACAACTGCAGAGGTTGAAGTAACTAAACTAAAGGTTTCTAAATACCCCTGATGGTAACAAAGGCTTTAAAGTATCCCCAATAGGCTCAACACAGCTAACTCAAAGACAACTGCAGAGGTTGAAGTAACTAAACTAAAGGTTTCTAAATACCCCTGATGGTAACAAAGGCTTTAAAGTATCCCCAATAGGCTCAAACACAGCTAACTCAAAGACAACTGCAGAGGTTGAAGTAACTAAACTAAAGGTTTCTAAATACCCCTGATGGTAACAAAGGCTTTAAAGTATCCCCAATAGGCTCAACACAGCTAACTCAAAGACAACTGCAGAGGTTTAAGTAACTAAACTAAAGGTTTCTAAATACGCCTGATGGTAACAAAGGCTTTAAAGTATCCCCAATAGGCTCAACACAGCTAACTCAAAGACAACTGCAGAGGTTGAAGTAACTAAACTAAAGGTTTCTAAATACGCCTGATGGTAACAAAGGCTTTAAAGTATCCCCAATAGGCTCACCACAGCTAACTCAAAGACAACTGCAGAGGTTGAAGTAACTAAACTAAAGGTTTCTAAATACCCCTGATGGTAACAAAGGCTTTAAAGTATCCCCAATAGGCTCAACACAGCTAACTCAAAAGACAACTGCAGAGGTTGAAGTAACTAGACAAAAGGTTTCTAAATACCCCTGATGGTAACAAAGGCTTTAAAGTATCCCTAATTGGCTCAAAATCGCGTCATATGTCGGAGAGGGTTAAGGGTCCCCGTGGAAGCCAGAGCCTGATATGTGTAGTATAGGGAGATGGGAGGATGGAGAGAGAGAGAGAGAGAGAGAGAGAGAGAGAGAGAGAGAGAGAGAGAGAGAGAGAGAGAGAGAGAGAGAGAGAGAGAGAGAGAGAGAGAGAGAGAGAGAGAGAGAGAGAGCACACACACACACACACGTGCTCGGTTGTTTCGGCTTTATATCTGAGTATTACCTAGAGTTAACACTATCATATCCGACGTATTGTGCCTAATTTTATTGTCTAATAATTTTTTCGGAATTATGTTTGTTTTTGCCATTTCCCCTCCCTCCCTCCCTCCCTTCCTTCGCCACCCCCTCAGATCCCGGGAAGGCGATGATCCGAGCTACGGACTCCATAGAACGGCACCGCTTCCGGGTACGGGGGAAAGGGGGGATAATACCGTATGCAAATGAACTGAATGTGGAAGACGAGAAATCTCGGAGTGAAAGTAAAAAGTGCACTGTATCAAGGAATTGTTGTGCCAACAGTGATGTATGGGGCTGAGACATGGGCTCTGAAGAAAAAGGAGAAAAGAGGGCTGGATGTGATGGAGATGAGCTGCTTGAGGAGTATGTGTGGAGTTACTCGTAGAGACAGATTGAGGAATGAAGAGATACGTAGGAGAGTGGGGCAGCAGGAACATTTGTCAGCCAGAGTAGACAGAAGGGTGCTGAGCTGGTATGGTCATGTTGAACGAATGGGAGATGAAAGGCTTACAAAGAGAATATGTGAGTCAGGTACAAGGGGAGATAGAAGGGCAGGAAGACCCCCATTGAGATGGAGAGACTGTGTAAGAAAGGCTTTGGATGATAGAGGAATGACTATAGATCAGGCAGGGGAAGTGGTGGTGGACAGGAGTGAATGGAGAATGCTTGTGAATAGTTGAGTGGAACATGTGGTCATTTGGAGTAAGGGGTCGGGCGCAAGTTGGACTAGATAATAGTCCATCAGGCTCCTGGCCCGGGGAGACGATTAATATGAAGGGTGTGCCTGGAAGTGTGGTGGGAGGGCTTGTGGCTTTAGCACCGCTGCATGTCTGCCTGCCGAGATCGGAACCTCTCCGGGTGGTCAGGGGCCGGGGGAGTGCTGGAGCGACCTTGGTAACCCTGGTCTCTGGGTCTTCTCCTGGGTGACGTGGATGTGTGAGAGTTTGTGTTTTTTATCTGTGTTTATTTGTTGTTTTATGTTGTTTTTGTGTTTTCCCTGTTCTTGCTCTGTCTTGAGTCGGCTACCCCCAAAATGGGGATTGGGCCTGAGCATATAGATAGATAGATAGAAATGAACCTAAGCATATGCAGGGAAAATGTGTGTGTGTGTGTGTGTGTGTGTGTGTGTGTGTGTGTGTGTGTGTGTCTGTGTGTGTGTGTGTGTGTGTGTGTGAGTGGGGGGGGGGGGGGGGGGGGGGGGGGGGGGGGGGGGGGGGGGGGGGGGGAAGGAAAGAACGGTCTGAATGGTGATAACTGCCTTGATGATGCCTTACACTATAAGGTAGCACCAACGAATTTGACAATATTCTGGACCCCTTAACTTAGGAAACAAACTAAATACCTCCCCTTAACTTCTTATAACTCAAAATTAATAATAGCAATCAGGCTGTCAGTTCTATAATTTGGGAAGAGTCCACCAGGAAATAGGTGTGGAAATGTACAGCCAGTTTGCTTTAGGCCCTTTTGAGTTACAAAGGGGTTGGGGGGATCAAGAGTTCTGTCAAATTCGTCGGCGCTACCTATAGTAACATTGGTCCTTTTTAACCCTTTCAAGCTCCAAAACGCATTTCTTTTCTGTTTTCTGGTCATTATAAGACGATTCTATTCAGATTAGGAAGGGTATATGGAAGTCAGAGGGTTGATTGAGATAGTCTTTACCCGTTTAATACCCACAGATCCTTCCTAAGCTGCATACAAGCGTCTAATGGTAGCCAAACTAAACTGCTAAAACGCGTCAGAGCTTCAAGGGGTTAACCCGCACAAAATAATCGAATTATAGCCAAAATCGAAGGTTAAAAGGCGTCATGGTGTTGAAGGGGTTAAGGGGAGATCTCCACTTGAGGGATTTTTTGCTTGACCCCTTTCTCCCTCATGTTTAGCCCCATTGCTTTTGATATTATAAAACGTTTTCCCCATTAGTTTAGCGATTTTAAGAACTTTCACCCCCTATTAAGACCTTTCGTGCAATTCAGGTGTCAATTTTATCCTGGCGAGCGATAGCGAGCCTGTAATTTAAGAGGAACCGGCCTTTGGCCGGGACATTTTTCTACCGAAAAATTTACAAATTTATCTTGAAAGGGACTCAAGGGGGTGTAATTTTAAGCTTCATGGAGGTCTAGGGAACAAACTAAATACCTCCCCTTAATAGGACCTCCATCGTTCCCATCCAGGTAAAAACAGAAGCCCTCAACCTCACGACCAATAAAACACAGCACGGCCCTACAAAAAAACACAGGTAGGAATATTGGGTGGTGGTGGTGGGACCCCCAGGTAACAACAGCGGCTGTATCGGCTGTTACCGCTCGCAAACAGCCCCCCCCCCCCCCCTCCAGGCGCAAAGGATTAATTAACCTCCAATATTAACCCTCTCCGACATATGACGCGATTTTGAGCCTATTAGGGATACTTTAAAGCCTTTGTTACCATCAGGGGTATTTAGAAACCTTTAGTTTAGTTACTTCAACCTCTGCAGTTGTCTTTGAGTTAGCTGTGTTGAGCCTATTGGGGATAATTTAAAACCTTTGTTACCATCAGGGGTATTTAGAAACCTTTAGTTTAGTTACTTCAACCTCTGCAGTTGTCTTTGAGTTAGCTGTGTTGAGCCTATTGGGGATACTTTAAAGCCTTTGTTACCATCAGGGGTATTTAGAAACCTTTAGTTTAGTTACTTCAACCTCTGCAGTTGTCTTTGAGTTAGCTGTGTTGAGCCTATTGGGGATACTTTAAAGCCTTTGTTACCATCAGGGGTATTTAGAAACCTTTAGTTTAGTTACTTCAACCTCTGCAGTTGTCTTTGAGTTAGCTGTGTTGAGGCTATTGGGGATACTTTAAAGCCTTTGTTACCATCAGGGGTAGTTAGAAACCTTAGGTTTAGTTACTTCAACCTCTGCAGTTGTCTTTGATTTAGCTGTGTTGTGCCTATTGGGGATACTTTAAAGCTTTGTTACCATCAGGGGTATTTAGAAACCTTTAGTTTAGTTACTTCAACCTCTGCAGTTGTCTTTGAGTTAGCTGTGTTGAGCCTATTGGGGATACTTTAAAGCCTTTGTTACCATCAGGGGTATTTCGAAACCTTTAGTTTAGTTACTTCAACCTCTGCAGTTGTCTTTGAGTTAGCTGTGGGCAGAAAACGAATTTTGGAGAGGTAATTATAAGAGTGAGAGAACTCTATTTCTTATTGCTAATCTGGCAACCTCTGCGTCATATGAGTCTGAAGGGGTTAATGTGGTAGTAGTGCTTGTACTTTGTTTGATGTACAGTATATATATATATTTCAATATTTATATATTAATTTCCTCGCTAGACCTCCATCAAGCCTAAAAATAACACCCTCTAGACATCCTTTTAAGATAAATTTGTACATTTTTCGATAGAAAAATGTATGGGCCGAAGGCCAATTCCTCTTAAATTAGAGGCTCGCTCTCGCTCGCCAGGAAAAACTTCGACACCTAAATGACACGAAGTCTTACTGTTGACAAAGAAATGGGACGAAAGGTCTTAAAATCGCCAAACTAATGGGACGAACGTCATAGCATCTGAAGAACAATGGGGCTAAACATGAGGAAGAAGGGGAACCTACAAACGCCCCACCTCCCTCCTTAATGGCACTAACAGGAACAACAGGTAGTAATAGTGGGTGGTGGTGGTGGGGGCCCCCAGGTAACAACAGGGGGCTGTATCGGCTGTTACCGATCGCAAACAGCCCCCCCTCCAACCTT
>CM064560.1:5944346-6056936 GCA_032716605.1 Paralithodes platypus
CCCCCTCAGATCCCGGAAGAAGGCGATGGATCCGAGCTACGGAATCCATTAGTAGAGAACGGCAAACCACCGCTTCCGGGGGTAGTATACGGGGGAAGAAGCGGAAAAAGGGGGGATGGGAGGGGATAATACCGGATTGCAAATGAAATGAAAATGAAATTGTGGGGGTGAAGACGAGAAATCTCGGAAGAAGTTGAAAGTTTAAAAAGTGCACTGTATCAAGAGGAATTGTTGTGCCTTGCAACAGTGATGTGATGGGGCTGGGGGCTTGAGGGACATGGGCTCTGAAGAGAAAAAAAGGAGGGAGGGGAAAAGGGAGGGGAAACGAGAAGAGAGGGGGCCCCTTGGGGGATGCCGGGCCTGAAGGGGGGGGGGAGGGAACAAAAGAAAAGGACGGCTCGTGCCTGCTATGATGTGTGTTGATTGGAGAGATGAAGCCTGCTTGAGGAGTATGTGTTGGGATGTTACTCGTAGAGACACAGATTGAGGAATGAAGAGATACGTAGGATGAGTGGTGGCCAGAGCGGACCAAGAGCAGGTAGGACCATATTTTGGTCAGCCAGAAGTTAGACGAGAAAAGGGTGTTGCTGAGCTGGTTATGGCTTCAATGTTGAACGAATGATGGAGGATGAAGATAAAGGCTTACAAAGAGAACTATGCTGAGTCAGGTACAAGGGGGACGATAGCAAGGGCAGGGAAGACCCACCACTTGAGATGGACAGAGACTTGTGTAAGAAACGGCTTTGATGATGATAGAAGGAATGAATTATAGAATATCAAGGCAGGGGATAGTGGTGGGTGGTGGACAGGATATGGTTGAAATGCAGAGAATGCTTGTGAAATAGTTGAAGTGACAGTTATGACATGTGGTCATTTGGTAAGAGGGAGTAAGGGGTCGGCGCGCAAGTTTGGGACTATGATAATATAGTCCATCAGGCGCCTGGCACGCGGGGGGGGGGAAGACGATCTTAATACTGAAGGTCGGTGTGCCTGGAAAAGGTGCGGGCGGTGTGGTGGGAGGGATCTGTGGCTTTAGCACCGATGCTGCCGTGTCTGGCCTGCCGAGATCGGAACCTCCTATACGGGTGGTCAAGGGGACGGGGGGAGTGCTGGATGTGGAGCAGACCTTGGTTAACCCTGGTCTCTGGGTCTTCTCCTGGGTGACGTGTAATGTGTGAGAGTTGAGGAGTTTGTGTTTTTATCTGGTGTTTATGTGTTTGTTTTCATGTTTGGTTTTTTGTGTTTTTCCCTGTTCTTGCGATCTGTCATTGAGTCGGCTACCCCCAAAAATGGGGATTGGGCTTTGAGACCCTGAGGCATATAGATAGATAGATAGAAATGAAATAGCATATGCAGTGGAAAAATTGTCGTGTGTGGTGTTTGATGTAAGGGGGGCCGGGGTGGGGTGGGGGGGGGGGGGGGGGGGGGGGGGGGGATAAAGGGGGGCCGGTTGGCGGGCGGGGGGGGGGGGGGGGGGGGGGGGGGAGGAAAGAAGGAAAGACGGTCTTCTGTCGGAATGCGTGGATAACTGCCTTGATGATGCCTCTTGGCCTTACACTATAAGGTAGCACCAACGGAATTTGACAATATTCTGGACCCCTTAACTTAGGAAACAAACTAAAATACCTCCCCTTAAATTCTTATAACTCAAAATGAACATTAATAGCAATCAGGCTGCAGTTGCAGTTCTATAATTTGGGAAGAGTCCACCAGGAAATAGGTGTGGAAATGTACAGCCAGTTTGCTTTAGGCCCTTTTGAGTTACAAAGGGGTTGGGGGATCAAGAGTTCTGTCAAATTCGTCGGCGCTACCTATAGTAACATTGGTCCTTCTTAACCCTTTCAAGCTCCAAAACGCATTTCTTTTCTGTTTTCTGGTCATTATAAGACGATTCTATTCAGACTAGGAAGGGTATATGGAAGTCAGAGGGTTGATTGAGACCGTCTTTACCCGTTTAATACCCACAGATCCTTCCTAAGCTGCATACAAGCGTCTAATGGTAGCCAAACTAAACTGCTAAAACGCGTCAGAGCTTCAAGGGGTTAACCCGCACAAAATAATCGAATTATAGCCAAAATCGAAGGTTAAAAGGCGTCATGGTGTTGAAGGGGTTAAGGGGAGATCTCCACTTGAGGGATTTTTTGCTTGACCCCTTTCTCCCTCATGTTTAGCCCCATTGCTTTTGATATTATAAAACGTTTTCCCCATTAGTTTAGCGATTTTAAGAACTTTCACCCCCTATTAAGACCTTTCGTGCAATTCAGGTGTCAATTTTATCCTGGCGAGCGATAGCGAGCCTGTAATTTAAGAGGAACCGGCCTTTGGCCGGGACATTTTTCTACCGAAAAATTTACAAATTTATCTTGAAAGGGACTCAAGGGGGTGTAATTTTAAGCTTCATGGAGGTCTAGGGAACAAACTAAATACCTCCCCTTAATAGGACCTCCATCGTTCCCATCCAGGTAAAAACAGAAGCCCTCAACCTCACGACCAATAAAACACAGCACGGCCCTACAAAAAAACACAGGTAGGAATATTGGGTGGTGGTGGTGGGACCCCCAGGTAACAACAGCGGCTGTATCGGCTGTTACCGCTCGCAAACAGCCCCCCCCCCCCCCTCCAGGCGCAAAGGATTAATTAACCTCCAATATTAACCCTCTCCGACATATGACGCGATTTTGAGCCTATTAGGGATACTTTAAAGCCTTTGTTACCATCAGGGGTATTTAGAAACCTTTAGTTTAGTTACTTCAACCTCTGCAGTTGTGTTTGAGTTAGCTGTGTTGAGCCTATTGGGGATACTTTAAAACCTTTGTTACCATCAGGGGTATTTAGAAACCTTTAGTTTAGTTACTTCAACCTCTGCAGTTGTCTTTGAGTTAGCTGTGTTGAGCCTATTGGGATACTTTAAAGCCTTTGTTACCATCAGGGGTATTTAGAAACCTTTAGTTTAGTTACTTCAACCTCTGCAGTTGTCTTTGAGTTAGCTGTGTTGAGCCTATTGGGGATACTTTAAAGCCTTTGTTACCATCAGGGGTATTTAGAAACCTTTAGTTTAGTTACTTCAACCTCTGCAGTGTTTTGAGTTAGCTGTGTTGAGCCTATTGGGGATACTTTAAAGCCTTTGTTACCATCAGGGGTATTTAGAAACCTTTAGTTTAGTTACTTCAACCTCTGCAGTTGTCTTTGAGTTAGCTGTGTTGAGCCTATTGGGGATACTTTAAAGCCTTTGTTACCATCAGGGGTATTTAGAAACCTTTAGTTTAGTTACTTCAACCTCTGCAGTTGTCTTTGAGTTAGCTGTGTTGAGCCTATTGGGGATACTTTAAAGCCTTTGTTACCATCAGGGGTATTTCGAAACCTTTAGTTTAGTTACTTCAACCTCTGCAGTTGTCTTTGAGTTAGCTGTGGGCAGAAAACGAATTTTGGAGAGGTAATTATAAGAGTGAGAGAACTCTATTTCTTATTGCTAATCTGGCAACCTCTGCGTCATATGAGTCTGAAGGGGTTAATGTGGTACTAGTGCTTGTACTTTGTTTGATGTACAGTATATATATATATTTCAATATTTATGTATTAATTTCCTCGCTAGACCTCCATCAAGCCTAAACATAACACCCTCTAGACATCCTTTTAAGATAAATTTGTACATTTTTCGATAGAAAAATGTATCGGCCGAAGACCAATTCCTCTTAAATTAGAGGCTCGCTATCGCTCGCCAGGAAAACCTTCGACACCTAAATTACACGAAGTCTTACTATTGACAAAGAAATGGGACGAAAGGTCTTAAAATCGCCAAACTAATGGGACGAACGTCATAGCATCTGAAAACTAATGGGGCTAAACATGAGGAAGAAGGGGAACCAGACAAACGCCCCACCTCCCGCCTTAATGGCACTAACAGGAACAACAGGTAGTAATAGTGGGTGGTGGTGGTGGTGGGCCCCAGGTAACAACAGGGGCTGTATCGGCTGGTACCGCTCGCAAACAGCCCCCCTCCATCCTTTAACCCCTTCAGACTCATATGACGCAGAGGTTGCCAGATTAGCAATAAGAAATAGAGTTCTCTCACTCTTATAATTACCTCTCCAAAATTAGTTTTCTGCCCACCGCTAACTCAAAGACAACTGCAGAGGTTGAAGTAACTAAACTAAAGGTTTCTAAATACCCCTGATGGTAACAAAGGCTTTAACGTATCCCTAATAGGCTCAACACAGCTAACTCAAAGACAACTGCAGAGGTTGAAGTAACTACACTAAAGGTTTCTAAATACCCCTGATGGTAACAAAGACTTTAAAGTATCCCTAATAGGCTCAACACAGCTAACTCAAAGACAACTGCAGAGGTTGAAGTAACTAAACTAAAGGTTTCTAAATACCCCTGATGGTAACAAAGGCTTTAAAGTATCCCTAATAGGCTCAACACAGCTAACTCAAAGACAACTGCAGAGGTTGAAGTAACTAAACTAAAGGTTTCTAAATACCCCTGATGGTAACAAAGACTTTAAAGTATCCCTAATAGGCTCAAAATCGCGTCATATGTCGGAGAGGGTTAACCGTCCTGGTGGTGTAATGGTTAGAGTGTTTAAAAAATGTGTGTGTGATAACCCAGGTTTGAATCCCGGTGGATCACATAATATATGCTTTCATTAATTGCAATGGAGGTTTTTGGTGTTGTGGTGAAATTAATACAAATATAGATTAACCCTTTCACACGATGACGCCTTTTCACTTTTTGTCCGGCGAATATTGGACGATTATACTCAGGACTGGAAGGCACTAGAGGAAGCAAAGGTGTAAAAATCTATCTCAATATATCCTCTGACTCTCACAGTGCCTTACTAAACTGAATAAAAGCGTCAAATGAGGAAAGAGGAGGAGGAGGAGGAGGAGGAGGAGGAGGAGGAGGAGGAGGAGGAGGAGGAGGAGGAGGAGGAGAGAGAGAGAGAGATAGAGGAGGAGGAGAGAGAGATAGAGGAAGTAAAGGAGAAGTTCATTAGCATTTTTTATAATTAATAATCTATATATTTGGTGTTTCATAAAATCATAAATACACAATATCTTTCTCACTCTCACTCTCTCTCTCTCAGTGTTATGGTGTGGGTGTGTATACTGAATATGTGTGTGTGTGTGTCAGTGTGTGGGTGTGTCAGTGTGTGTGTTTGTCAGTGTGTGTGTTTGTCAGTGTGTGCGTGTTTGTGTCAGTGTGTATGTGAATGTGTGTGTGCGAGTGTATTTGTGTATCAGTATGTGTGCGTGTATGTGCCAGTGTGTGTGTTTGTGTATCAGTCTATGTGTGTATGTGTGTGTGTATATATGTATGTAAGTGTATGTGTGTGTATGTGTGTGTGTGTCAGTGTGTGGGTGTTTGGATATGGCAGGAGCCCCAGGGTAATCAACCAGAAAGCTTTCAACCCTCAAGTTGTCCGTGTACAGACAAACCATTTATATAATATCGGTATATAGTAGGTGTGTCTTACTGTTGGTAGGTAGTGTTGGTAGGGTTGGTTGGTAGGCTAAGTTGGTAGGTAGGTAGGTACAAAGGAAGTAGGTGGGTGGGTTGGGTGGGTGGGTTGGTTGGTTGGTGGGTTGGTAGGTGGGTAGGTAGGTTGGTTAGTAGATAGGTGACTACGTAGGTTGGTGGGTGGGTTAGTTGATAGGATGAGTGGTAGGTAGGTTGGTGGGTAGGTTGGTAGGTAGGTAGGTTGGTTGGTTGGTAGGTAGGTAGGTAGGTGGGTGGGTAGGGTTGGTAATGTAGGTAGGTAGGTAGGTAGGTGGGCAGGTAGGTAGGTAGGTAGGCAGGCAGGTAGGTAGGTACAGTAGGTAGATAAGTAAGTAGGTAGGTAGGTAGATAAGTAAGTAGGTAGGTAGGTAGGTAATGATACCAAGCCGGGTAGTTAGGCAAATAATAAATAAATACAAATAATATTAACCCCCTTTTAATAACACCGTCACGTTTTCGTCATAATGATATATAATTAAAGTTATCATCGAGGTTATCTAGAGTTGTGATAGTAAAGTGAAGGTTCGTTGGTAGTTTTATTTAGCCTACCTACCAACCAATCTACCTACCTACCAACCAATCTACCTACCAACCAATCTACCTACCTACCAACCAATCTACCTACCAACCAATCTACCTACCAACCAATCTACCTACCAACCAATATACCTACCAACCAATATACCTACCAACCAATATACCTACCAACCAACCAATCTACCTACCAACCAATCTACCTACCAACCAATCTACCTACCAACCAATATACTTACCAACCAATCTACCTACCAACCAATCTACCTACCAACCAATCTACCTACCAACCAATCTACCTACCAACCAATCTACCTACCTACCAACCAATATATCTACCAACCAATATACCTACCTACCAACCAATATACCTACCAACCAAGCTACCTACCAACCAATATACCTACCAACCAATATACCTACCAACCAATATACCTACCAACCAATCTACCTACCAACCAATCTACCTACCAACCAATATACCTACCAACCAATCTACCTACCAACCAATATACCTACCAACCAATATACCTACCAACCAACCAATCTACCTACCAACAAATATACCTACCAACCAATCTACCTACCAACCAATCTACCTATCTATTATGTTATAGTGAGCCTACCTACCAACCAATCTACCTACGCCTCAACCTACTTACCGTCTTATATTTAGTGTACCTACCAATCAATCTACCTATCAACCAACTTACCTTCTTACATTTAGCCTACCTACCAACCTACTTACCATCTACTATTGAGCTTACCTACCAACCTCTCAACCTACTTACCCATATAACCTTGTACAGTTTAAGAATGATATTTGGTAGAAAAAAAAAAGGTTAAGTGAGTGTTCAAAGCCTATTATTTACTTGAGGCCCTTTTGAAACTGAATACAATCGTTTAATAGAAGCCAGAATAAAGATGGCACCGGTACTGTAAGGGTTAACTAATTAAGGGCCAATCGAGCAGGGCAGTACCCAGGGGAGGCCTCCTAGGCATGTGATAAGGAGTTGCTGGAACTCCTGGTTTATATGTCTGGCTTCCCTCACTGTTTCTTTTTGTGCCTCACCTACACAGAGAGTAATCCAGCTAGCTCTCACAAACACCTCCTCCTCCTCCTATTCATTTCACTACACTAAACAAGCACACCACACTTCTTTCCGTTAAAGTAGAGGATGTCAACAGAATGGAGCGTAATGGAGCGTAATGGTGAGATGGATGTGTGGGGCCAGGTTACAGGATAGAATAACAAATGTTGAGCTGAGGAGACGTTTAGGTATAAAGAGTATTAGCGAGGTGATGCGTAAAAGTAGACTGGGATGGTATGGACATGTGGAGAGAATGGATGAACAAAAATGGGTGAAAAAATGCAGGTCTGTGATTGTGGAGGGAGCTGCACCAAGGGGTGGACCGAGGAAGATCTGGGATCGGACTATACGTGCCGATCTCAAATCCAAGAAATTGACAAGTGAAGCAGCCCTTAACAGGGTTGCCTGGAACGCCGCCATTAGGACAAGACACTGAAACTGCACGTATGTGTGGAGCACTCAATCTTAACATGTTATGTATGTATGTATGTATGTACACCAAATAAAATATTTCACACTAACGTACCGTATCTTGAATTTGGTTCTCTGTCACTCTTGTAACATTGGGGGAGACACTTGTTACAGGTAGCTTTGCCTTTTGTCTCCTCCATACACACAGAACAAAATATGCACTGGACTTTAAATTTCACTTGTATGTAGAGCTAATCTAGATGAATATATTTATAAGCTAGCATCCTTCTCCATTACCCTTCCTTCCTACCTCCTCTTCCTCCTCCCCTGACAACAGCCAATAAACTTTACTCTTCGTTAACTGAGCATCACAGGTTCGTTACAAATGTCTACTCCTCCTCCCCTCTCTTCCTCCTACACCCTGATGCTACCCCTTCCTTACCCTCCTTCTTCTTCTTCTTCTTCTTCTTCTTCTTCTTCTTCTTCTCCTCCCAGCCAGCCAGCCAGCCAGTAAATTCCTGCTCTTCGTTAACAGAGCTCCACAGAGTCGGATAAATACACACAGTAAACCCGGGCACACACACACAGGGAAGGGATCAAAAAATATATATACAAACAAAAAAATATATATAAAAAGTGTCTGTAACGATGGAACAGGTGGAGAGTGTGTGTGTGTGTGTAGAGAGAGAGAGAGAGAGAGAGAGAGAGAGAGAGAGAGAGAGAGAGAGAGAGAGAGAGAGAGAGAGAGCGAAGGCGAGAGAGAGAGAGCGCGAGTGAGCGAGAGAGCGAGAGAGAGAGAGAGAGAGAGAGAGTAGACTAGAGAGAGAGAGAGAAGAGAGAGAGAGTGAGAGAGAGAGAGAGAGAGAGAGAGAGAGAGGAGAGTAGGAGGAGAGAGAGAGAGAGAGAGAGAGAGAGGAGAGAGAGGAGAGAGAGAGAGAGGAGAGAGAGGAGAATAGAGAGAGAGAGCGAGAGAGCGAAGAGAGAGAGAGATGAGAGGGAGAGAGAGCAGAGAGAGGAGAATAGAGACCAGAGAGAGATGGAGGAAAAAGAGATGATACTAAGAGGAGGGAGGGCCCGACAAGAAAACGGGAGAATACACCAAAAAATTACATATACGGAGACGGGACTAAGGTTGGCCAGAAAAGAGGAAAAAGAAAGCCTACATTTACGGCAGATGCCTTAAAGCAGCAGAGATGTTAAACATAGCAAGGCATAGGTTAAACATCTTTCCATCCCAGTGTGTGTGTGTGTGTGTGAATGTGTGTGAGAGAGTGAGTGAGTGTGAATGTGAGTGAGTGTGTAAGTGAGAGAGAGTGTGGAAGTGAGAGAGAGAGAGAGAGCCAATCGTGTAGTACTTTTAGCAGTGGCCTACGTTTTTAGTTTGCCAGGCTGGTGGGGGGGGGGGGGGGAGATTTATTCCAGGAATGCTTTGTTTACTCGTTCACTGCTATTTTCATATAACTTTGCGAATAGTTTACATGTGTTTTTTATATATATTCCTTTTCTACGTATCCCTGAACTCCATCAGTATACGAAGCCGATTTTCTTTCTTTGATTGTGGCTAACAGCAGATGATTTTGGGATAGAACTTGTTTTCCAATAAATAGTATATACAGCATAGTTTTGTAGTTCATGTATAGAAAAATATATATAGTTTTGTAGTTCATGTATAGAAAAATATATATAGTTTTGTAGTTCAGTCTAAAATATATATATAGTTTTGTAGTTCATGTATAGAAAAATATATATAGTTTTGTAGTTCATGTATAGAAAAATATATATAGTTTTGTAGTTCATGTATAGAAAAATATATATAGTTTTGTAGTTCATGTATAGAAAAATATATATAGTTTTGTAGTTCATGTATAGACAAATATATATAGTTTTGTAGTTCATGTATAGACAAATATATATAGTTTTGTAGTTCATGTATAGAAAAATATATTCATAATTTAGTTTTCAGAGATATACTTCCATAACTAGATATAGGCGAAGTCCACGATTTGTTGAGTGAGCTTGAGACTATGGCATCCGAGTGTATATACTACCCAAGGGGTGGCCAAGAATGAATCGCTCCCATGCCCCTCTGTCTCCCGTCAGCCGATGCCCCTCCTCCCATCCAACACCGCTTTCACGCATATACCCCTCAACTCCATCCTTCCACCTCACTCTCAGTCTGCTTCGCCCTCTCTGTCCTTCCACCTCACTCTCATACACTCTCTTAGTCATTCTCTAGCTTCCCATACGTTCCACATGGCTTACCCATATCAAGGTGTTCCTTTTCACACTTTCCAGCACATCCACATCCATACTACACCTTTCTCTTACTTCCTCATTCATCTGTCTATCCCTCCATGTAACTCCACACACACTTCTCAAGTAACTCATTTCCACCCCTCTCACTCTTGATTTGTCTCTCTCCAACAACGTCCATGCTTCACTCCCATACGTCAATGTCAGGATTACTACACTATCATGCAAGGACTTCTTTACTGCCATGCTGACCACCCTATTCCTAACACACACACACACACACATACACACTATCATTTTGCTTCCTATATACTGTACTTTTCCCCATCATAATCTCAGCTATTACCATTTTTCGATTAACATATTCTCCAGTTTCAGATACTATGTGGTGGTATGTATTTCCTAAAGAAATTCCATTATCTCTCTCTCTCTCTCATAAACGCACTTAATCTCACATAGGCCTACACACACACATGCTCACTCCCCCCTCCCTCTCTCTCTCACGCACGCTCTCTCTCTGTCTCTCTCCCCCCGCTGTATGTAAATGAAGACCAGGTATTTTTAGGAAGCTCTTTAATATATATTTTCGTTCCAAAGTTCCCATGTTTATCATACGTTGTATTAAAATGCTCTCGCTATATTTTTGTTGACGTCTTGCCTCACCCCCCCCCGCCTCTCTATCTCTCATTTGCTCTTACACATACACACACACACACACACACACACATTCTCTCACTCTATATCTCTCTCTCTCATACGCACACACATACACACTCTCTCACCCTCTCCCTCTCGTTAATACCGGGTTATCTTTTATACCAGGAAACCCATTTTACTTCACCAATATCTTCCTGTTTTACTCTAAACTTATTTTCGCGGTAACTGCGCTTTCTTCCTGGCCTTCCTTATTGGCTTTTCCTTTCTTCCTTCCTTCCTTTAATTATTTCATTCTTTACTTGCTTCCTTCCTTCTTAACTTCTTCCTTCCTTCCTTCTTAACTTCTTCCTTCCTTCCTTCCTCCCTTCTTAACTTCTTCCTTCCTTCCTTTCTTTTATTTGTTCCTGCGTTCCTTGTTTCCTTCCTTCTCTCCTTCTTTACTTGTTTCCTTCCATTCTGCCTTCCTTCCTTCCTGCTTGCTTTCCTTCCTGCTCTCCTTCTTCTTTGTTTGCTTGCTTGCTTCCTTCCTTCCTTCTTTAATTATCCTCTGTCTTCTCTCCTTTTTCTATGTAAACCCCTGTAAATCTATCTTATATACACTACAGCTATTCTCTGACCTTCACGCCTTACCTACAAGCACAAAGGCCATTAGTTTAAGTAAGTTTATCCTGAGACTATGCAATTTTTGTTCGGCGAAATTTAATCAAGTAAAAATGGAGACGCAAGACTAATTATTTCAATGAGTTTCATGATAATTACAAAAATATAATATATACTAAAATATTTACAAAAGAAGAAGAAAAAGACAAAGAAAAGGACAAAGAAGAAAAAGAGAAAAAGTAAGAAGTCATAAGAAATAAAGGATATGAAGAACAAAATGAATACATCAGAGAGAGCGAGAGAGAGAGAGAGAGAGAGACAGACGGTGGATAGATAAATAACTCAAACTCACTCACTCACTCACTACTCACACTCTCTCTCTCTCTGTACCAACTGTATATATATCATAAGAGACTCCGTTGTCATGGTAACACAGGAACGCCACATCCGGGACTCTGGTAATGAGGGGACACACACACGTAACACCACCCAGGACGACCAATAACAAGGAAGAAAGTGAACAAGGTGAAATTAACCCTTTCAAGCTCATATGAGGTTGCCAGATTAGCAATAAGAAATAGTTATCTCACTCTTATAATTACCTCTCCAAAATTAGTTTTCTGGCCACAACTAACTCAAAGACAACTGCAGAGGTTGAAGTAACTAAACTAAAGGTTTCTAAATACCCCTGATGGTAGCAAAGGTTTTAAAGTATCCCTAATAGGCTCAACACAGCTAACTCAAAGACAACTGCAGAGGTTGAAGTAACTAAACTAAAGGTTTCTAAATACCCCTGATGGTAGCAAAGGTTTTAAAGTATCCCTAATAGGCTCAAAATCGCGTCATATGTCGGAGAGGGTTAAGAATAAACAGGGAAGAACAATTTAATTAATAATAATAAGAAGAAGAATGATAATACTATGAATATATATAATAGTATTATAAATAATATTCATAATAATTAAATTAATAATATATATAAGAAGAAAAAGAAGACATTATAATACTAAGAAGAAAAAGAAGAAGAATTATAATTCTAGGAGGAGAAAAAGAAGAAGAAGAAGAAGAAGTAGTAGTAGTAGTAGTAATAGTAGTAGTAAAAGTTGATGATGATGATTAAGAGGAAATAAAAGCTAAATGTCATTAAAGAACAAAACAACATCAACAACAAACAAATAATAGAGCACAAGACATCCCGGACAAATAGGCTAATGATGAGAAGCCACACACAAACAACCTGCGGAAAAAGTAAACACAGAAAGAGAAAGAAGAAAGATGCGAGGACAAGTACAGACGGAAAGAGAAAGAAGAAAGATGCGAGACAAATAAAAGACGGAAAGAGACAAAGAAAGATACGAGACAAATTAAAGACAGGAAGAGAAAGAAGAAAGGTGCGAGGAAACGTAAAGACAGAAAGAGAAGAAGAAAGATGCGAGGTCCATAAATCCACAAGTTAAAAATTGGGATTCCAAAGCAGAAAAAGTGGACGATAAAATGCGTAGAATAAAGGAGTTCAAAGCAGAAAAGTGAAAGATGAAAAGCGTAAGAGAAAGGAGTCCAAAACAGAAAAAAGTGGAAGATAGAAAAGGCGATACACACACCCATAAATAAAAGAAAGGAGTCCAAAGCAGAAAAAAGAGAGTTCAAAGCCCAGACAGTGAAAGATAAAAAGCGTAAAAGAAAGGAGTTCAAAGCAGAAAAAGTAGAAGATAGAAAAAGCGATACACTAGACCCCCCTAAAAAAAGAAAGAAAACGTCGATAAAGAGCAACAGAAAACGAGACAAATATAAGGTATTGATAGGACGATCCACACGGCGGAGGTAAGAGAGGAGAGAAAACGGGTTGAGGGAGGGATTGGAAAAAGAGAAAGAGAAAGAGAAAGAGAGAGAGAGAGAGAGAGAGAGCGAGAGCGAGAGAGTGTGTATTTCATGCTGCTGTGGTAGTCTCTCTAGGAATCATACTGTAGGACAGGGGTTCCCAACCTTTTAGTTCCTCTGTACCACTTGGGCATTCTGATAGGTACCCATGTACCCCTAACAATTTAGGATAAAAATTGATAAAATTATGTCAATTTTATATTATTTTATTATGAAATATGTATGTGTAGACTGATAGGGATCTTAGCATTGATATTATCAAGAAAATGAACTCAGTGACTATAACATATTTTGATCTGTCACATACTCGGACATTATCGGGCGGTACTGCAGCTGTCTCGAGTTGGTATACATACCTGATTGTTTCACGTCAAATACAGATTGTGGGCCGCAGGAAGTCACATAATAGTGAAAACAATGGAATAGTCACCTCACTGATATAATTTTAAGGGAAGGATGTAGTATCCGGGTGTACGGTCCAACAAGTAACCGACCTAGATGTTAGATTTTATGTTTTGTTTTGTTTTTCTGATGTGTTGTGATGTCTCTATTCGGGCTCTGTCTCGAGTCAGCCACCCCCATACAAAAAAGGATAATTGGGGAAGGTGCCAGAGTATACACATATACAACTTCATTTTCCGAAGCAAGAATCTTTAGCAACTAACAATAGTAACAATGACAAAATTCCAAGAGCAAATTACTATATGAGAAGGGATTACAATGATGTGCTAGTTTTGGATAATTAACATATTAACTATACTCTGTTTATTTTCAGCTGACGATAAAGTGAATCCCTGAGCAGCTAATTTCTCGATACTTAAGGTTGGACAAATATGAAACTACTATGTCTGTGCATCATAATAAGACCAAGTTTATATAATTAGCACTACATTTCACTACAACGTCTTCAAAATAACTGAGAAATCTTGATGGGAACTTTGCAATTTACCGTCAGTTGAAAAGAAACAGAATATAGTATGTAAATTTGACTATTAACCCCTTCTTTACCGACTACATCTTCTTCACTTTATTTTGGCTACCATGAGACGACTTTATTCAGCTTTGGAAGGACGTCTACCAATTAAAAGCTACAGACTATCTCAATGTATCCTTTTAGCTACCATATATCCTTCCTAAGCTTCATAAAACCGCCTAAATGTAGCTGAAATAAAATACAAAAGACGTCGCCGGTAGAGAAGGGGTTACCAACATAATAGGTCTACTATTAATATGGTGACAACATTAGTATCACCAACTAATTGATAAACTTTGTACCTACCTTAGCATTGACAGGACCATGAACATGAAGAGATGGGTTGGATGTGAAAGAGATCTGCCATGTGTAGATCATTCGGCTTTCTGCAGACTCCCGTTTTCTTATGTTCCGCGATGAAGGAAGGGTTTGGAAGACTCCCATCGCAGCACAGACCCTACAAAATCTCCAGCTACTATTCGATACAGGGGCCACATTTACAAGACAAACACCTTAATTTCTCAAAGCTTAACATTCGGATTCTTGAGAGATTGTAATTTTAGCCTGTCACAAAACGAACATCTTAATTGTCCAAAGCTTCAGATTCGAACTCTTGATGGAGAGATTAGGAACTTTAGTCTGTCACAAAACGAACACCTGAATTTCCCAAAGCTTGATTTTCGGATATTTGATGGAGAGATTTGGAACTTTAGTCTGTCACAACACGAACACCTTAATTGTCCAAAGCTTCAGATTCTAGCAAGATTATAAGCTTCTTCATATCAATTTGTAGAGATGTGGATACTTAATTAGAAATGTCGGACACTTCTGCAAATCGCCTTGTCTAGATCTTTTAGTCCTCCTCTTATTCTTACTTTTGATCTTCTTTAATTTATGGTTTTCACTGCTTCCTCTTCATATATTTATTCCTTCGTCTTTTCTTCTTCTACTTCTTCTCTTGTTCTGGTCTTCTTGTCATTCTTCTCTCTTGAGTAACTTAAGTAATATCTCACATATACTGGATCTAACTATTATTGAATCTTATTACTGCAGCATGGCGAATATTTAAACATTAATCTCGCTTAGTAAAGTCCTCTCATATATAAGCTTAAAGTAGAGTAAATATTGGCGAACACTGTCTATCAGTCATTAGGCTTAGGAAAGATCTCTCATCACAAATAATCAACTCCAGAGCTAAAAACAAGGCCAATTCCATAAATTCGGCTTAGCAAAGATCTCTCACCAATAATCAACTCCACAGGGTATAAAATCAAGGAGAGTTCCATAAATTCGGCTTAGGAAGGATCTCACGAATATAATAAGGTGCGTTTTATCAATCCGGCAGTCACATAAACCGAGTTCATACGAGGGGAGGGTTTTGCAGGGCCTGTGCTCCTCCGGCCAGACTTACCATTGGTTTCCTTCATTTGTTTCCGTATTTTTCTTTGTCTTTTTGGATTTTCCATTCTTGCTAATTTCATCTGGAAATACAAAGAAAATATGGTTAATAATAATGATAATAGTAATATTAATAATAATAGTACGGTAATACAAATAATAATAAAGTAGTGATAATAATAATAATAATGTTAAAAATTATCTTCAGGTCTTTAAAAATGGGGATATTTGTATTTCTTTGTTAATTTATTTAAACAATATCACGTGCAAAGAGAAGAAAATATGAACATACATAGATAACAGGAGAATAATATTTATTCCGCAAGAAGTCACATAATAGTGAAAACAATGGAATAGTCACCTCACTGATATAATTTTAAGGGAAGAATGTAGTATCCGGGTGTACGGTCCAACGGTAGTCATGTTTACATAGGTCGATCGCTCGCGGTTAAGTTCCCGTACATTTTTTCTGTTATTTGACCCCTGCTGGCAATATGTATGATGATGACAACAAGTCATGGGGGGTGAGGGGGGCAAAAGCTCCCCTTCAACCTATTATTGTATCCCACGGCAGTCAAAATAGACGGGAACATGATTGCAAGCGTCCGCATAGTGTCCACCCGGTAACTACATTCTTGCCAAATTTTAATATAAGTTTTGCTTACTGAAATGAGGAAATTTATAGAAACACAACTTTGTGCAATTTGCCTGTAGATTAGAACACCATGTTTTGTACACTATGGTTATTCTCTCAGACCCCTATGTACCCCCTGAGAAGTGCATATGTACCCCTGGGGGTACATGTACCCCAGGTTGGGAACCCTTGCTGTAGGGGTACAACAATCCATCTCAATATTATTAACCATCCGATTCCCAGTTCCTTCCTAATCTCAATAAATATATTCAACTGATTTCCCGACACCAGCCAGTAAATTGAGACGTTAACCCGCTCAGTATAATGATGTTGCTCTTTCTATCGGAGACATAAACGCATTCACTTCCACCGGTCCTTCCTAGTCTGGATAAAAACACTTAATGGGACCCCAACATAAAATAAAGGCTGAACGACTTTACTTTCACCGAGCCTTCGTAGTCTGGATAAAAACACTTACTGGGACCCCAACGTAAAATAAGAAAATACAGTGCAGAAAGAGTTAAAGAAAGGTGTAAAATTCTCCATTAAAGTTAATAGTTTCTGGGACATTATAGCCAGTAGACGGTTTCCGCGCCCTCCAATGAGACGTTAAAGAAACAGCCGAGCGAAAGTCAATAGCGAAAATAATGGTGAAACGAGGGGCAATGGGACTTTAGGTCAGGCACTTCCGAATTTCGCGTGTGCCAGGGAAATAAATGTGTGTGTGTGTGTGTGTGTGTGTGTGTGTGTGTGTGTGTGTGTGTGTGTGTGTGTGTGTGTGTGTGTGTGCGCGTGTGTGTACACACAATATATATTAATTACTCGAATCCATCATGACTGTAGAGTGCCAAGGCTACTCATTAATTACCATACCAACCTGTTATTTTAATCACACACACACACACACACACACACACACACACACTAATTCATAATGCCAAGGCTATATTATACTTTAGCAACCTGTTAGTTCAATTACAAACTCACTCTCACACACACCCACACACACAATAACCCATCATCATATACAGTATTCATAGCACCAAGGCTAGTCATTAATTACTATAACAATTACAAACTCTCACTCTCTCTCTCTCTCTCTCTCTCTCTCTCTCTCTCTCAAGTAACTGACTTGGAAAAGGATTTGGGTGTGCTGATTAGCAGTGACCTACAGTTTTCCAAGCAGTGCATTGAAGTAGAGAAGAAAGCTCAGAAATTATTGGGTTATATTAAGAGGCAATTTAAGTATAGAAATAAGGAAATAGTTCTCACACTTTACAACGCTCTAATACGGCCTCTCCTGGAGTTTGCTGTTCAATTCTGGTCTCCAGCACTCAGGAAAGATATAGAGCGACTGGAAAGAGTACACACTAGGGCTACAAAGATTATTCCATCGCTTAGAAGAATGAGCTATGAGGACCGATTGAGATTTCTTGATCTCTTCCCGTTGGAGACACGCAGACTACGAGGTCAGCTCATTGAAGTTTTTAAAATACTTAATGGGTTTGACAATGTGGATTATATAGCAAAATGTTTAGCCTCAATATGAATGCAATACGCAACCATGGTTGGAAATTAGAATTGAAAAGGTTCAGCACTAGTAATTGTGGAAACTTTTTCACATATAAGATCTGTTCTACTTGGAACAAACTTCCCTCCGAAGTTGTAAATAGTTCTTCAGTAGAGCAGTTCAAGGAGAGTAGATGGTATTGTGCACACTCTGTAAAGAGTGTAGTGCACAAAACAGTCTCTCTCCTTCCACTTCGAGTATCATCTCGGAATGGACCGCAAGGTCTCTGAAATACTAACTATTCCTTGTAACTCCATGTAACTCTCTCTCTCTCTCTCTCTCTCTCTCTCTCTCTCCTATAGCGTGATATATAAATAGGTTAATGTGTTGTTCCCATTAATCCCACTAACCAACTCACAACAAGGTTAACTCTCTTAATTTCCTGTTGGGGCTTAACAAGTATGCAAATTTGCAATCCACATATTTTGTCGAACTTGAGAATATATTATTATTTTATCAGTATTACCCTTTTCCATTCCCCCTTTTATAATTTTAATATTTGTTTCTTCCTTTTTAATCGAATGTTATAATATTAGTTTATAAATAATAATATTCCTTATATTTTTACCATTTATATATCAAGCTTCCCTTAATTTCGAAATCGATTGTCTTATTAACCCGTTCAGTACCGGGGACGTTCTTTTCATCATATTCTGGCAGCTATTAGACGATTTTCTTCACCTTAGGAGGGACCTTTAGCAATAACGAGGCTTCAAACTATCGCAACCAACCCTTTTCACTACCACAGATCCTTGCTAAGCTGCCTAATATCGTGTAAATATGGCTAGCATAAAAGATAACACACGTCGCTGGTACTCAAAGGGTTAACAATCATTATTATTTGTATTTTATTGATCCATTCGTGTATCTAGGTTTGTAAAATGATTTAGTTTGTAGAGTTTGATAAAATAAAAATAAACAAATAAATAATTAAATAAAAAAAACAAAAAAGGAGGAAAAGTGGGAATTGGGCCTGAGCATATAGATAGATAGATAGATAGAGAGAGAGAGAGAGAGAGTTTGATATCATTACTGTATTCATCCGTTCGTATCCTTATCAATTCTTTCATTTAGCTTAATCGTTTCATCATGCTGTCATATAACTATTATGAAGTAATGGTAGGCCTATTTATTAGCCATGCACTTAAGGGAAGGTTTTTAGTGCGTTTCCTAGACTTCCATCAAGCTTGAAATTACACCCCCTTGACCCCCTTTCAAGATAAATTTGTACATTTTTCGGTAGAAAAATGTCCCGGCCGAAGGCCGATTCCTCTTAAATTGCAGGCTCGCTATCGCTCGCCAGGAAAAGATTGACACCTAAATGGGACGAAAGGTCTTAAAAGTGACATAAATTGGGTGAAAGGTATTAAAATTGCCAAACTAATGGGGCGAACGTCTTAAAATCTCAAAAGCAATGGGGCTAAACATGAGGGAGAAGGGGGTAAAGAAAAAAGTCCCTCAAGTGGATATCTCCCCTTAACCGCTGTCTAGGTTACACACACACACATATATATACCGGTATATATATATATATATATATATATATATATATATATATATATATATATATATATATATATAGATATATATATATATATATATATATATTATATATATATAGATATATATATATATATATACCGTATATATATATATATATTATATATATATATATATATATATATAATATATATATATACTATATATATATATATATATATATATGTGTAATATTTTCTCGTCTTTCTCGTCTTCCTTCCTTCCCCTTATTCCACTGAGCCTTCTCTTTATCGAAATCTCAGGACGACCACTGCATACTAAACCCTCTTTGCTTCTTCATAATGTCCGTCTGTCTCGCCTTTTGAGTGTGCACACCATTTTCAAGCATTGTTTTATTTGTTTTAGTTTACCCTCTTAAAACACACGCGCGCCTCCCCAAACCTCATTCAAACTTAAGGGGGGTGACCTGTTTTTGTTCTGTCCTCTTCTATCTTTCTCTGGCTTGTATCCATTTGGCCCCATTCAGCCTACTGTTTTAAGACGTTTATCCCCATCCAGGTGTCAATTGTTTACTGGTGAGCGGTAGCGAGCCAGCATATTTTATATTTGTGTGTGACAGCAGGCTAAATTTGTACATTTTTCGATAGAAAAATGTCTCCGGTGAAGCCGGATTTCTTCATATAATGCTGGCTCGCTATTGCTCGCTAGGAAGAAATCGACACCTAGATGGGGATAAACGTCTTAAAATAGTTGGCTGAATGGGGCCGAATGGATACAAGCCAGAGAAAGAGAGAAAAGGACCGAAATAACAAAAAGCAGGTCACCCCCCTTAAAACGTCCCCCCGAATTCCCTACCAACTAAATAATCATATACGAGTTATCGAGCTGTGAGAGTGTTTGATATCATGTCGTCTTCTTCTCCTTATAACCAACCTTCTCCAATAACCCGCTTCCCTTGTCGATATCTCAGTAGGGCGACCACTGCATACTGATCTGTCTTTGCTCTCCCTGTTGTCTCTCTCTCACTCACTCACTCTCACACACACACACATTGCTTCTCCCTGCAGTCTATCTCACTCCCACTGTCTCTCTCTCTCTCACCACAACAACATTTGAGTTTTATGCAAGAACCATGAAAACTTTAAATGAGATAGAAAGGGGGTAAAAAGGAAAATGAATTGGAGAGTGAAAACGGAGAATGGGTGCAGCTAAGAGAGAGAGAGAGAGAGAGAGAGAGAGAGAGAGAGAGAGAGAGAGAGTACAAAGGAGAGCAAGCAACAACATACCTACTGATCCTTACTAGGTTGTTTGTATCTAACGTACCTAGCCTATTATTTAAGAGAGAGAGAGAAGTACAAAGGAGAGCAAGCAACAACATACCTACTGATCCTTACTAGGTTGTTTGTATCTAAACTACCTAGCCCATTATTTAAAAGAGAGAGAGAGAGAGAGAGAGAGAGAGAGAGAGAGAGAGAGAGAGAGAGAGAGAGAGAGAGAGAGAGAGAGCAATATTGACACATTCAGCTTTGCCTAAGGTGGTGAATGCTGAAACACACTACAGATAAATACTTAATACTTCCATGGGCTAGTATCGAAGTGAGAGATTCCAAAACATCGCTAATCGCTACCTTTCAAATGTCTGCATAACCTCCCATGTACGACTGCTAGTAATTGTATCTTCTATCTATTTATCTATCTATCTAGGCTATTCTGGTACATAAACAATTATTTTATTATATATATATATACCGTATACACACTGAGGTATACACTGAGAAAGCTGTCTCTCTCACTCTCAGTCTCACTCTCACTCTCTCTCTCTCTCTCTCACTTAATCATAATAGCTTCCACAAAGAAAACAAACCCTCAAATGACAGGACGCGTGATGAATATGGCCATCATTAATAACAACCTAATCCTGCACAGTCACCTTCAAAAATCACAAACATTTACTAAATTCCGATCTTAGATGTTTATTTAGTACGGTAACTATTATAGGACAAGACAAAAAAACATTCACCTCAATACCACAACCTCTGGAGCCACCACATACACTACAACTGTTATAAATCCCAACTATAGGTGGCGCCAGCGAACTTGACAATTTAATCTTGAACCCAAAACTTCTTATAACTCGAAATGAATGTAAGCAATCGGGCTGACGTTTCTGCCATTTGGGAAGAGTCCACCAGGAAATAGGTGTGGACATTTACAGCCAGTTTGCTCTAGGCCGTTTTGAGTTACAGAGAGGTTAGGGATCAAGATTATTGTCAAGTTCGTTGGCGCTACCTATACCACACACAGTACAACTACCACACACAGTACCACCACACACAGTACTACCACCACACCCAGTACTACCACCACACCCAGTACTACCACCACACACAGTACAACTACCACACAATACTACCACCACACACAGCATAGCTACCACACACAGTACAACTACCACACATAGTACAACTACCACACAATACTACCACCACACACAGCATAGCTACCACACACAGTACAACTACCACACATAGTACAACTACCACATGCAGCACTACTACCACACATTACCACCACCACCCCACTCCCCTTGTTGTCATCCATTTAGTGTTAGTCCCGCCATAACAAGTTGCACAATTGCCAATATCGGTGGAATAATTGGGGTGGCTGCCTGTCTTGTCTTATTTATATATATATATATACAGTATATATATATATATATATATATATATATATATATATATATATATATATATATATATATATATATATATATACATATATACTGTATATATATATATATATATATATATATTATATACCGGTATACTGTATATCCAGAGGGTTAATTTACTTCTATGAACACGAAAGTGTTGTTTTTGTTTATTATAATAAACATATAACTCCCACAATAAGTGATCACTTCACTTTTAAAACAAACAAACAGGTACAAATTATAGTTTACATGTTTTGTTGCAGTCTCACACTCACTCACTCACTCACTCACTCACTCTCTCTTTTTCTCTCTCTCTCTCTCTCTCTCTCTCTCTCTCTCACACACACATATTAGTACAACTCCAAACACCTAAACATACAGCCAAAATCACAATCAACTCCCCCTCCCAAACGCACATATCAGATTTCAACACACACACACACACACACACACACACACACACACACACACACATATCACCTCACTTAGCATGCCCTCCCCATCCCAGTCTCTTTCTTGAAGGCCGAAGAAACAGAAAAAAAGCAAAACGTATGGTTGCAATTGTGGAAACTGGCAGGGTGAAGATGTGGACGGGAATTTCAAGGAAGAATCGGGCTGTAAATCTGTCGTTAACCCATTCGAGATCCGAGTATGGATTTCACACAGATAATATACACACAACCACAGATATACAAACCTCAAAGCACATCCACCCACACTCACACACACACACACACACCAAATGCAATATCACCACCATGTTCTCTCAGCTGCCAATACCTACAATACCACCACGGGTTTATGGTGATTTTACTCACATATCTTTTCGCTTCAAGTGATCTCAATCATCATACTTGTGGTTGAATATTGTCAAACAAACAAACAAACAAACAAACAAACAAACACACACACACACACATACATTGTTCCTCCTCTTAATACACACACACAAACACGAATCACACATACTAACCCCATCACACACACATACACCCATTTCCTTCTCTTAACACACACACCCACACCCACATACTCACACACATACACCCTTTTCCTTCTCTTAACACACACACACCCGCACCCACACACCAGATTCTCTCAGCTGCCAATATCTACAATCCCACCCCAGCTTTACGATCGTCCTTTTCGCCTGCAGTCCTTTCACCTACACCCCGACTCTTTAATTGCTTCCACATCCAACCTGACCTAACGTAACCCTTTCAGTACCGGTGAGGTCTCGAATATTTGACTTCCGCTACATTTAGACGATTTCATTAACCCCTACAGTACCGGTGACGTCTTTTTCATTATATTAGGTAACTATAAGACGATTTTATTCAGATTAAGAAGGACCTCTAGCAATAATAAGGCTTCGAACTATCTCAACCAATCCTTTTAACTACCGCAGATCCTTCCTAAGCTGCATAGTATCGTCTAAATATAGCTAGAAACAAAGATAACACACGTCGCTGGTACTCAAAGGGTTAAGCTTAAGAGATATGGGGTTGCTAAAGAGATTAACTGAGTCTGTAGCGCGTAAATTGGTAGACGTCCTTCCTAAGTTAAAAACATAAAAAAATAAATAAACTTTCCCTAACCTTCAGTATACCTTAACCCTATGCCTCAATACAAACGATATGACTTCAAATCATAGCGAAAATGTCAGTAAACGAACACACCCCATAGCCAGGAAAACTTCAAATCAAGCGAAAGGACCAATTAACGAAGACACCCCACACAGCCAGGAACACTTCAAACCACAACGAAGATACCAGTGACCGAAGACACCTCCCCAGTCACACAAACTTTAAAAAAAAAAAACCCACAGCGAAAACACCAATGAACGAAGACCCCCCCCCCCCCCCCCCAAAAAAAAAGGCGTTCAGACCTGCCGGCCCTGTAACGTAAATTGGCGAATAGCAGGCGAGGGAGGGGCACGATCGGATAAAAACGTTGAAGAGATCGCCAAAACGTTTCTGGGATCGAGGCGCGGGAGGAGGTGGTTTTTGTGGGAACGTTTGTTGTTGTGATTGGGTTGTGAACACTGAAGCTTGTCTATTTTCACTTTTGTATATATTTTATTTTATGTATTATCTCCAATTATTTAACCCTTTGAAGACCATGACGCATTTCGACATTTGTTTCTGGCTATTATTAAAGGAAGGATCCGTGGGAATAATAAGGGTACAAACTTATCTCAATTAACACGGACTTTCATATAGCCTACCCTTCCTAATCTGAGTATAATCGTCTAAGAAAAGCCATAAATCTTGAAAGGGTTCATTCTTTTAATCATATTATATTTTCTCTTCATTCTTTTGACTTGTAATATATATTGTTTTTATATAATTATGCCACCCTTTTGCTATCGTTGCCTATTCCATTTGCCTATTACTTAGAATACCAAAATTTAAGGGGGTCTTTATTCTGGACTCTCTACTCCCTCATAAAAAAAGATATGTGACCTTGAACCTTCCAAATCCGCATGTCTCCTTCACAACTGACGCGATATTGATGGTGTGTGTGTGTGTGTGTGTGTGTGTGTGTGTGTGTGTGTGTGTGTGAAACTAGATAGGACACCATTTCATACATGTCACTACAATAATATACCGGTATATACAAGTGTGTGTGTGTGTGTGTGTGTGTGTGTGTGTGTGTGTGTGTGTGTGTGTGTGTGTGTGTGTGTGTGATAGATCCGCATTGTGAGGAGATTCCCTAATATATTGCATCTTCAGCATGGCCTTGTTTACGGAAGCTCGGGATGTTTGCAAATACTATTGATCTCAGTTTCAGTTTCAGTTTCTATGGAGCTCGTCCTGGAATCTTTACGACTCTGAACCTCACGATTCTATACAGGACTGGCCATTTGTATCGGCACTAGCTCAGAGAAGAGTGTTGAGAGGGGAGAAGGGGTGTTGGAGAGCGAGGAAGCTGTTGGAGTGGCTTTGTTATGTGTGTTTAGTCTGTATACGTCATCTGACGAGGGAAACCAATACCGTGATATGATTCAGTGTTGCCAATTTAGCGACTTTACCGCTAGATCTAAAGGTATTTACTTCAATCTAAGACTTAAATTGCTTCAAACTCCGTATGTCCAGGCATTTTGGCTCGAACGTCCTTGATTTTGGCCCTGTCACTCTTTCAACTCTGAGGGAGGCACTCGATACAGGCAGTTCTGCCTTTTACCTCCCTCACTCACATATACATCTAAAGACATAATTCCTAACGATATTCTAGAGAATTTCAGACATTTTAGACCCATATCACCTCTCAACACTTCGAAAAGTTGTACCGTTGTAAAGACTTTCACCTGACCTGACCTGACCAAAATGTCCGATCTCCGTCACCAAAGCATCTCTACCAATAGCTCTCCTCTGATATTGGGGTGAAATTTATCGCAGCTCTTCCGCACATCACTTACTGCTTGAAATGTTGAGAAATATTGGGTCTTCTCGGGAACGTGGGGGATATAGAGCTTGTTTATGTTTACCTTCTCGTTAATGTACTGTAGTGTAGTGTACTGTAGAGTGAGTGTGTGTGTGTGTGAGGTAGTGTGTGTGTTTACCTTCTTGTTAGTGTTGTGGGAATATAGTGCAAAAAAAAAAAAAAAAAAAAAAAAAAAAATTCTCATGACTGCATTAGGATACAACCATTCACCAAAATGTGTAAATCCACGTGTCTGTGTTTCTCGTTTCTAGATGTATGCATGTGGTAACTAGAATGGCATAAACAAGAGTAACCCAAACACACACACACACACACACACACACACACACACACACACACACACACACACACACACACACACACACACACACACACACACACACACACACACACACACACACACACACACACACACACTCTCTCTCTCTCTCTCTCTCTCTCTCTCTCTCTCTCACATACACACACACACTGATATAAGGTTGGATCTCCCGACTTTCAATATCGCTAGGGTCACTCCAATAACTAGACGCCCGGCTTGGTTGTGAAGGAGAGACGAGGAAATGTGTGGGTTTCAAGGTTTGTCTGGCTGTTAGTCTGTCTCTCACGCCCCCCCCCCCCCCCCGCCACCTACCCACACACCCACACCCACCCCCCCCCCCCCCCAACACACAGACCCCCTACACACACACACACACATACACAATGATACACACACACCTCGCAAAACAAACATCAAAGAACTTCTTACCTTGACATTTACAAACATTCTCTCTCTCTCTCTCTCTCTCTCTCTCTCTCTCTCTCTCTCAGTAAACAAACAGACACACCAATTAACCCCGCCACTCTCCCTGCTTTCATATCGCTCCTCATGCACCCGGAAATCAGCTGGCAGTAAGATGGCGTAAACAAGCAAGAGGAACGTAAACAAAATAAGTAAACAAGTAAACAATAAGTAAACAAGTAAACGATAAGTAAACAAGTAAACAATAACTAAACAAGTAAACAATAATTACAAGAGGCAAGGATAGTACACCTAGTCAAGTTAACAAGAAACGCCCAACAGCGTAAACAAGACAAACACAACACAGTAAACAAGTAAACCACACAAGACAAGCACAACAACGTAAACAAGACAAACAAAACAACGTTAACACAATCAATACAGTAAACAGAAACAAATTAAACAAGTAACACAAAGTAAACAAGACGAGCAAAATAATGTAAACAAAACCAGCAAAACAAAACAGTAACGAAAAACAAAACAAAGTAAACAAGACAAGCAAACCAACGTAGACAACTTAAGCTATACAAAGTAAAAAACACAGGCAATACAAAGTAAACAGAAGCAAAGCAAAGTACGATAGCAACACAAGCAAAGCCAACAACGTAAACCAAACAAGAGAATCAAACAATGTAAACATTACAAGCAAAACAAGCAGCATTAACAAGCACACACACACACATTCACTCTCTCACACACACAGTCTCTCTCTCACACACTCACTCACTCACACACCCTGATGACGTTCCTCTCAAGTGGCAGCACTCGGGATTCGAACCCGGAACCCTTTGATTGCTAGTTACGAACTCCTCCAACCCATTAACCCTTTGAAGATTATGACGCAGTTTGACCGTTGATGCTAGCTATCATTAGATGATTTGTATGCAGTTTAATTATGGCTCGTTAGTGGTGATAGACAGATGGACAGATAAAACAGGTAGGTGGAGAGGCAGACAGACTGACACAGGTTTGTATAGACAGACAGCACAGATAGGACACAGAAATACAGATACATAAAACAGGAATATATATATCTATCTATCTATCTATCTATCTATCTATCTATCTATATATATATATATATATACCGGTATATATATATATATATATATATATATATATATACTGTATATAACTGGAAATAAAAGGTTAGGAAACGAACTAAAGGAAGGGATTTAGCCAGCCCGTTCTACAACTCTAAGGATAAAGGGATTACAACTGGTATCAGCTACATGGCCTCCCTCTCCCTCTCCCCCCTCTCTCTCTCTCCATCCCCTCCCTCTCTTCTCCTCCTCCTCCTCCTCCTCCTCCCTCCCTCCCTCCCTCTCTCTCTCTCTCTCTCTCTCTGGTGAAGACAGTGGAGGATTAATGTTTCAAATATAGCGGAGCGGGTGAGAGAGGGAGACCCTATAGATAGAGATAGATAGATAGATAGATACATAGAGAGAGTGAGAGTAAGAGTAGGGGGGAGAGGGAGAGAGGGAGAGGGAAGGAAGGAAGGAAGGAAGGAAGGAAGGAAGGAAGGAAGGAAGGAAGGAAGGAAGGAAAGAAGAGAGAGAGAGTGTGTGTGAGAGAAAGAAAAGAAAGAAAGAAAGGAAGGAAATACAGACAGACGGAAGAAAGAAAGGAAAGAAAGACAAAGAGAGAGATATACTCCCGCGTTACCCCGTTGTGTGTGGTTTATCTACGCTTCCAGGAAAGAGGAATGGGGGGTATGTGGGATGTAAGAGACGAATGTGCACGTAAACAACAAGAAGGCCGTATAAAGAAAAACAAAGATTAGCAAAAAACGGAAACACAAAAACAAAACAACAAAATAAAAATAATAAACAAAAACAGTTCGCGCCACATTTCCTACACCGTGTATACTGCGTATTTCCTACACGTCACATCTACAAATTTAGCAGTTTTTAGTGTAATGACATATTACCTACACATATACTGCATAATATTCTCCTACACACACAAATCTATACGGTCACATTTCCTTCTCTAACTCCTGAACTCTGCAAGCCTATTTTCAACAGCCTTTAATTGTGCAAGTTTTTCCAAAAGTTTTCAAGCCTACTTTTTTTTATTAGCCTACCCTGAAATTTGTAATTACATTTTTATTCTCTATACATAAATACCGGCAATATCTTTTTCCAAACTTGACAAGCTTACTCCTAAGAGCATTTCCTGAATTTTGCAATGTAAGATTCAAGCTTATTCCTAAGAGCATTTCCTGAATTTTGCAATGGAAGATTCTTTCTCGGATTCTGCCAGAGCCTTTTAACAAGCTTTCCTAAATTCTACGAGCCGTTTCCTAAGAGTTTTACTGGTTTCCCGCAGATCAGGCCAATAAATCGTAGTACCCGGGGCGACTGGAAGATGCACTGTTCCCATTAAGTGTTCTAAAGTGGTTCATTGGAAGACCCGCTACTCATTACAAACACGCATGAGAGACGCAATGTTGATCTATGTAAGGAAGGAACAGAAGACCTAAAACATTTTCTATTACACTGTTCATTTTATAAAGCATACAGAATAAAATATTCAGGGTTCCAACAGAAAACCCAAGTCATCGGACACCTCTTGTTCAACAAAGAAAACAGCGATAGAGGAAACAGACAATTTATCAAATATGGAGAGTACGAGAGAACAAAAATGAAAGAACTGAAATAAGAAGAAAGAAGAAAGAAGAGAGAAGAAACAAGGCTTCAGAAGACGGGATGAAAAATGAGATATACTGTATTTACTTTTACAGACAAATAGAGCACGTCACAAAAAGAAAAATAACAAAACCTCTTAAGGAAGTGCCGACGTTAAGGCTAAACTTCCGAATTCCAACTGAACTGAACTGCATTGTACCCTTCTCTCTATCTCTCTCTCTCACTGCTTATTACTTATGCTATGAGAAACAAACTCGCACGCATTATACACTCTCACTACTCAGGCTATCATAAACAAATACCCACGCATTATAGCCTACACTCACTCACTCGCTCACACTCTCTCTCTCTCATAAACAGGTATTGTACATTGGCCTTTATAAACACTCATACTTTTAATCCCCCCTCCCCCATTCACACACATAAAATGCCTGGATATCCTATATATGTGTGTTTGGGGAATGCAGTCTTATATACCGGTACAATAATTATATATGTATACCGGTATATATATATATATATATATATATATATATATATATATATATATATATATATATATAGAGAGAGAGAGAGAGAGAGAGAGAGTGAGAGTGAGTGAGTGTGTGTGTCCCAGAGGTGTATGTGCGTCAATAAGTGTGTGTGTGTGTGTGTGTGTGTGTGTGTGTGTGTGTGTTACTCAGTTACTTGTTCGTCAAGGGGAATCCACGCAATGCGAGCTAAGCTCATTATTATCGCGCCTCCTTAACTGGGAATGTATTGCGTGGAATGCATGTTAAGTGTTTTATGTACTGTTGGAATGGCTGTGGATGTGTGTGTAGTCTGTATTTTAGCCAATTGGCGACATTGGAAACGAAGGCTTAGGGTGGATCTGTATGGTACCATTCTCACTATAGACGGTACCGTCTCGCCCGAAGGCTTAGGTAGCCATCAGCTTAGGTGAACCATATGATACCCATCTCGCCTTGTACCATTTTTGCCAGCCCCAGATGGGACGTCACAACGTCGTCCACTTATTCCAGGTACCTATTTACAGCTAGGTGAACTGAGGCTAACACATGAAAGGAGACAAGCCCAATTTGTCTCCGCCCGGCGGGGGATTGAACCCCCGACCCCTCGTGTGTGAGACGAGAGCTCTACCTACTAGGCTGTGTGTGTGTGTGTGTGTGTATTTGCGACTATGCTTGTGTGTGTTTAGGAATATGTGCATCTATATATTTTCTGTAAGTGTGTGTATAAGTGCGTTTATGTGCTTAGGTGAGTGTGAGTGTGTGTGTATCGGTGTAGGCCTATGTACGTGCTTCAGAATAAGTAATACAAGCAACATAATCACAGGCATATTCTACAGACGAGATTCGGAGGGAGGAGAGGCACTTCCACAGATCTCAACTAGCAAACGTAGGCTACCAGTGCACGCAACCACCCGTGCATGTAAACAGCCACTACAACAGGCAAATGAACCGCACGCACGCACACACACAACCAGCCAGGGTGTAAATCGAGGCCGATTATCGTAGTGCTACTCAACTTCAACTTCACAATTAGTGCTACCCAAATTAGAAAAATTCGTTCGTCGTTTTGGATCTGACCGTTCTACAGTCACTAGGAAACAGGACTCGATTTAAGCAAATACTAGGCTAGATTCCTCAGAAAATATCAGATCATTCTGATGACAGATAGGCCTAGGCCTAATCAGGCTAGCAGGGGGGGGGGGGGGGGGGGAAGGCTACACTGCCAGTCACTACGGCAGCGGCACTGGCGATGCGGAAGTGCCAGAAGCTAGTGCCCAGTGGGTGTGGGTCAGACAGTGGCAATATCAAAGCAGCTACGCTGCCAGAGTCTAGACTCTAGAGCCACAACATTATCACAATCAGTCCTAGCCTAGGCTACAGTGCGGTTCGCGATTCGTCCGTACAATAATGCTACTCAACTTCAGAAAAATAGTGCTACCTACTCCAGATGTATTTGCTTTGACACCCTGCAACCAGCCAGCCAGCCAGCCATGCATGCAAACAACCACTATAACAGGCAAATGAACCGCGCGCGCGCGCGCACACACACAACCAGGCATGCATGTAAAAAAAAAAAACTATAACAGGCAAATGAACCTCACACACACACAAGCGCAACCAAGAATGCATGTAAACAAAACCAAACAACTACTGTAACAGGCAAAGGACCCCCCTCCCCCTCACATATACACAACCAGGTAGGGTATGCATACAACCGCTAAACGCAGTAGCCTATCACACGTTCACTTATTCCGCGTACAAAAGTATCACATGGGGTCGTCATGTTTACCTCTGTGGTGTGTTCGCGGATATGTTCCCATCTATTGTTTTGTTATTTGCCCCCTGCTGGCGCCTGGCAATTATATATGATGATAACAATAAGTCATGGGGGGAGGGGCGGGTGAGGACCCTCAACATATTATTGTATCCCCAAGCAGTCAAAATAGACGGAAATGTAGATATAATCGTATGTAGCGGGGAGACCTGTAGTTAAACTCAATAATATGGTAATGTTACAAAATAGTTTTACATTTTACATTCATAAATAGTAGTAGACATTCATAAATAATCGACTACTATAGGCTACTAGGTTAGGTTTAAGATATAGTACGGTAAGTAAATAGGCCTAGCCTATAGATTGTTGAATGATAAATACTAATTTCCTGCAGTACTTGCTGTAAAACAACACAACACTGTATAGCCTAGACCTATAAGAGGAAAAAAAATATATAGGCTAGGCTAAGTAGCCTAAATACTAAAACTCTTGGCTGGCACGGTAAAAATGTAAATTTTAGGCTAGGCAATTTTAGGCTAGGTCATTTTATAACTTTCAAAGACATCATTTGAACTAATATATATATATAGGCTAGGCTAAGTAGCCTAAATACTAAAACTCTTGGATGGCACACGGTAACAATGTAACTTTTAGGCTAGGCCATTTTATAACTTTCAAAGACATAATTTGAACTATAAAGCATCAATTTATCTTTACATACACAATAATAAAGACGAACAACAATGGACTCGGCTTTGGTTTGACACTGAGTTTAAAGCCAAATTCTGAAGCATCTGGACAATAGGCCTAGGCTAACAAAGCATTATATTGTCTCGTTGGTTTTAGATACTCTTTCAGATGGGATGTTCCTGACTGTAAATAACCACAAGCCATTTATGCTCCTGACTGTACACAAACGTTCAGATATATTTACCTGTATTTTGAAGAGTAGGCCTAGAGTGTAGATGTCTGCAGCATCCACATCGGAATCCTAAGCTATCGTTGTTGTCGTTGCCTAGGCTGCCTGGTTGTCGTTGCATCACACGACACTTCTGGGTTGGTCGCTTCACAGCTTGGCGGTTGAGGGTTATGCCATACTAGTCACTATCACACACGTTCAGATATACTCATTTTAAGACCTATTTTCGACGAGATCCGCTGACCTAACACGTGTTCACCACTCTCACTTGCAAGATGACGCGTGAGCAGAGTTACCATATCTAGCTCATCAAACACCGCTAGATTAGTCCTCAAAAATCGCTTAAATTTAGCGAGACGGTATAAAATGCAGCATGTTGCTTGGGATGATGTGGTGATCATGTGACAACCAAGAGGATCTGCAGAAGATGTTAGACGTTAGAATGTGAGTTTTAGCAGGGATAAAAGTAAAGTGCTAGTAGAAAATGGGGATGAAACGGATGTGGGTGCGACGTGAATGCTTGGGAATAATATTATTACTGTGGATGCAAGAGGATGCGATAAAACAAAGGATGAGAGGTTAACAAGAGCGAGTCAGTGGCTGGGAAGACAGTAGCGCTGCAAGGTGTAGAGCGAACAAGTATGAAGTGGTGCGAGGAGTGTGGAAGGGTATGGCTGTGCCGGGCCTGATGTATGATCTAGAAACCATCCCGTGGACGGCGAATGACATGGCAAAGCTGGAAGTTTCCCAGAATAGGGTTGGAAGGCTTGCACTGGGTGCTAACAAGTGGTTCCATGTCAACTCAACCAGTAGACCATTTCAACCAGTAGCTCTCAACCGGTGCCAAATTAACCCAGACCAACCAAACCAGTGCCAAAATATAGTACGAACCTAACCTAACCGTATTGATTGATTTGGTACTGGTTGAAATGGTCTACTGGTCACCCTAACAAGTACACTGCAGTGGAAGCCTTGAGAGGTGACGCGGGGTGGAGCTCCTTTGAAGAAAGAATAGACAAGGGAGCCCTAAGGTACCGGTCAGGCTGGAAAAAATGAATGGTGATAGATGGGCACGAAAGGTGTTTGAGTGGACTAAAGAGTAAGTGGAACAAAATGTGCGACAAAAGGATAGAGAAGTACGGAATGCGTGGTATCATGATGGGGGAAAGTATGGCAATGTGGAGTCGTGAGAGATGGAAGAAAGAGATCGGCAAGCGGGTACAAAGTGTAGCAAGGGATGAATGGGTAGGGAATATGAGGAATAAGAGCTCCCTAGAATGGTACAGGTGTAAGCAACAGCCAAGAGGCAAGAAGGGAGCCCTTCTACGATGGGAGCATCGGAGGTGAACTCTTCAAGGCCCGAACCAAATCGCTTGAGCTGAACAGCAGAACGTATAGATGGTCAAATGAAGGTAACAAGGCATGCAAGATGTGTGAGAGCGGTGAGGATGAGACTGCGGAGCATATCCTCCTAAAGTGCGGAAAGTATGAAAGAGAAAGGCGGGTAATGCTAAGATCCATAGTGCAAGAAATTGGTGAGGACGAATGGAATGAAGTGGTAGGAAGGTATGAATGGGTGATCGACAGAATAGTGATCTACCTGCTTGGCCTGAGCGACCTAAACATGTGGAACGAGATCACTGCACGGAGTGTTAAGGAAAAGATCAGCCTCACTGTAGGCAATGGGTGAGAATGCCCACGGGGGAACAATCTTCTTTTACTCTCAACCTAAGGCCACACCTTGACCAGTCGAGCGTGACTCTCGCACCAAGACCATAAGGTTACTCACAACTTCTAAAATATCGCTTAAAAGGGACTCAAATCTATAGAATATACCTAGAAATAATATGGCTCGATGTCAAAATATGTCGCTAAATTCAAAAATATTTAATCTTTGACTTTTGCTAGAAAGTAGCGATATTGGCAACTCTTCTTTTGCTGATGGGTTGATGTTCCAAAACTATTCGTGTACAATTATTATTACCAAGCGTATGCGAAATTTATATAGCAGTATAGTGTACTAAAATTATGCAGAACAAAAGGCTTGTACTGCAATATATTGTATAATGTCGTAAAATAGGCATGGGAAAAGTTAAGAAACACACGTGAGGGACTTTTTAAAATACTGCCATGATCGGGTGAGGAGTTCCAGTGTACTGTGTAAACAACTTCAACGCCGCCATTGTGAATTAAATTTACCACTTGCCCTTTTAAGCGCATATCAGTCTTCATAAGCGACAATCCCCAGGTGATTTATAATGTGTCATGTTTAAATGAGAAATGCTAGGAAGGTTTTATTGGCAAGGGTAAATTTTAAGGCAATTATTAGGACGACTTGATAGGTAGCCCTTTACGAATTTCGACGGTACCGTACAATGATAAATCTGAAGATGTCACAGCACTTTAATCTCTCCGCCTCTCAGGAAAGCGGACAGAGGTTGGAGTTTTGACAGAGGCCTAACGAGTCTTTTGGTATAGTGCTGCAAAGTGGGCAACAACATGCTCGGCCGCCTCGGTTGACTACTTGCGAATTTCGGGTTACCAGTAGCCTATACCAGGTTATCCATGGCCGCACTCCGCAGCCTCCCTGGACAGTCACGCAGAATCACGAGGCTATTTGGATGTATTTGTACTTAATTGTATTGCATTAGGATAGGTTGGATTAGTTTGGTTGGTTAATGCAATGAAATTAAGTAGAAATGCATCGATATAGGCTAGACTCGTGAATCTACGCTAATGTAGAGATGTAGTGGCCCCACGTAACTTGCACTCATTACAATGTGTTTTGTATATCCCAGAATACCCAAATGCCTCAGAATTTTATTTTAGAGGTTAAACAATTCAATTCAGTGTAGTAAGTATTATGGTCGGAACTCCTGATGGTTTAGGTAGAATAAGCATTGTAGCCTAATGTATCTACATAGACACTAACTTGATATAGGCTATAGCTTTTCAGTCTCAGGGCTGCAAGGGAATATTAGCCTAAACCAAAAAAAACATATTATTAATAGGATACATAATTATACAATACAGTACATAGGCCTACCGGTACCCAAATAGTATGGAAATATTTCATAGATGTTTAATTTGATTATCTCGCATTCGCTTGATCCGGACTGCAAACCCCCCTCCCCTCCACTCCGCCTCTCTCTCTCTCTCTCTCCAGCAAACATATAGGTATGTATGTAGGTATATGTACATGCATGTGTGTGTGTGTGTCTGTGTGTGTGTATGTATATGTGTATATATATATATGTATATACTGTATATGTATTTATGTGTGTATGGGTGTATGTATGTGTGTGTATATGTAGGCATGTATTAAACTGGAGTGGGAGGGTCATTCTATGACAATAAGGAAAGTAGAAGGATTATAACAAACCCGCGCTAAGCCTAAGCCCAGCTTAGCTAAGGGTCCTTCTTAAACAGTTAGGGACAACTGGTTTGCTAACAAGTATAGAGATAAAACTTACTAAATGTTGTATTCATGTTTGTGTTTATATTGTACATGTATAATATGAGTAGGGTAAAAGACTGTTTTATCACCTTTGCCCTTTTGAGACGTGTAATTATGTATTCCCATGTATTTATGCTTTCTCAATAAAGAATCAATCAATCAATCAATCCAGCAAACACAATCGTTCACAATTACACATACAAAGCAGGCACGCACACGTAGGCTATTTATACTGTACACATACGTATACATATTTCAACACACACACACACACACACATTCTTGACAAACACCTCTCACAAGCCAGGCAGAATAACAAGGTGTATTCAGTGATTTATGTAGATTTATTAGGTCAAGGCCACCACAGGCTCTATTACCTCGTACCAGTAGCCTTGCACGCATAGCCCCTGGTTCACAGCCACAGGTGACAGGTAATCGATTGGTTTTAAAGTCCTGTTTTAAATAAATATTCGCCGCCCACAACATAACCCAAATACCAAAGATAATGAAAACAGGTGACAAAGAGACATTTAGCTCCTTCCTTACCGAGGATGTATTTTGTGTCATTTCAGCTATATTTAAACGATTTTATTAATCTTAGGACAAATATATAGTAGCTATAAGGATTAATTGAGGTAGTCTGTAGCCTCTAAATGGGTAGACGTCCTTTCTAAGCTGAACAAAATTGTCTAATAGTTGCCAGAATGTAATGAAAAGTACAACACCGGTACAGAAGGGGCTAAAGCTGTGAAGGTCATTCAGTAGCCTTACCTGGTGCTGTGGTACTTACACACACACTCCTAAACTCACTCACAGACACTCCTAAACACACAGACACTCCTACACAAACACACACACACACAAACACACACTCCTAAACACACACACACACACCTACACACACACATAGACACACCTACACACACCTACACAGTAATGGTCATCATAAAGAGACAAATGATAGCAGACCGCTCGATGTTACCCTCCTTAGGGATTGTGTGTGTGTGTGTGTGTGTGAAGGAGGAGGCTGTGTATGTGTGGAGAAGGTTATGTCACATGTACGTGTGTGTGTGTGTGTGAAGGAAAAGGCTATATATATCTTCGTGTGTGTGTGTGTGTGTGAAGGAGAAGACTATGTGTACAAGTCTGTGTGCGTGTGTACGTGTGTTTGTGTGGAGGCGTAGGCTATGTGTATTATGTATATACCGTATGTGCATTGATAGTGTCCCATTATCACAACAAACCACCTTTCTCAGTATTCCACCTGGATCTATAGTGGTTGTTGTTTTTTTGTTTTTGTTGCCTATTATTTCATGTATTCATTAATTTGTCATTTCCTCGCTAGACATCCCTCAAACTGAGAAACAACATTCCCTAGACCCCCCTCAAGATAAATTTGTAAATTGTTCAGTAGAAAAATGTCTTGGTCGAAGGCCGGTTCCTCTTACAATTACAGGCTCGCTATCGCTCGCCAGGAAAAAATCGACACCTAAATGACACGATAGGTCTTAAAATTGACAACAAAATGGGACGAAAGGTCTTAAAATCGCCAAACTAATGGGCCTAACGTCTTATAATCTGAAAACTAATGGTCCTAAACAAAAGGGAGGAGGCCAGAAAAAACAGCCCATCCCCTTAAAAATATATAGAGCACTAAAACAGAGCTTTATAGTAACACCTCAGCCCTCGAGTGAGCTCTAGAGGGTTCCATGTCATCTCACCCAGTAGACCATTTCAACCAGTAGCTCTCAATCAGTGCCAAATCAATCTATACCAACCAAACCAGTGCCAAAATATAGTACCAACCTAACCTAACCGTATTGGTTGATTTGGTACTGGTTGCGAGCTACTGATTGAAATGCTCTACTGGTTGAGTTGTCCGGTCACCGTTCTAGAGCACTGAAGGTAGAGCAAGTGAACTAGAAGTCATATAAGATAGCTCAGTGTCGGGATATCCACATAGTGTCTAAAAGTGATCCTTATGGATGATGAGTTGTGGGCTAAAATTTTATCACTTAAGTTTACTGTAGTTCACTGTGTTCATATGATCATATAATTTATGATACATCTGTTATGCTTCTGTCTAATTGTGTTTATTTGTTATTTCAGCCAAGAGCATTCGTTATGTTGATGAGGAATACAAACTTATAAACAACATCCGAATGTCCTTTGACCATGCTCCTGGTATAGAGGAGAAAGCCGATCCAAAGGTCCCATCAAGATCCTGAAGACCAACAATCCTACATCATGGCGGTGTCCCTCAGGTGTAAAGCAACAGGATGTGGAGAAGTAAAGACAGCTGATGACATACAGACATGCCTTGCTCTAATGCAACTACACCAGAAAAATGTACACGAGGTTGGTCAAGATTGATGGGTCGGGCAGAGTGACCCTTAGGAATCGGCGGTTCCTGCGACACATTCAGGGTCTGACGCGCACCAACAATCCCATGAATTCACCTCCACCACTTCCATGCACACAGCAGCGACATACCACCAACAAGATGACCATTGGACCGGGAACAGCAGCCCCAGGTCCACGTCCATGTGGCCACTATCAGTCCGTTGCACCTGATCCTGATCCTTCACCGACCAACATGCAGGATAACGCACCTGCTGTAGATATGACGCCAACGCATCCACAGGCGCACCATCAGAATGCAGTGACGCCACCGCTCTCGCCTCCGGAAGACAGCCCATCCGTGCCCACACAGGACACCCCTACGCAGGATCCACCTCCTCGCCAGCACACTACCCCCGCTTCACCACCCAAGAGACCACGACGGGAAAGAAGGCAGCCAGCATTTTAAGGTAGGCTACTATGAGCTAGAGTAATAAGTTTCCAGCTGAAAACTTGGGGGGGGGGGGGGATGTCGGGATATCCACATAGTGACTAAGTGATCCCTATGGATGATGAGTTGTGGGCTAAAATGTTATTACTTAAATTTACTGTAGTTCACTGTGTTCATATCATTTATGTTACATCTGTTATGCTTCTGTCTAATTGTGTTTATTTGTTATTTCAGCCAGGAGCATTCGTTTATGTTGATGAGGCATAAACACTTATAAACAACATCCGAATGTCTGACCACTCGGGACATTCCAAGGGTTCATGAAAGATAACTCACTCTCACTCGCTCTGTATATATATGTAGGCTACTTTCAGAAGTCATATAAGATAGAACAGGACATTCCGAGGGTTCATGAAAGATAACTCTCTCTCACTCTCACTCGCTCTTTTTATATGTAGGCTACTTTCAGAAGTCATATAAGATAGAACAGGACATTCCGAGGGTTCATGAAAGATAACTCACTCTCACTCTCTCTCTCTCTCTCTGGTTATTTGTAGGCTACTTTGAGGTTTATAGACCATTTAGGCTACCCGTTCAACACCAGTTCCGTCCTTTTCATTGTTCACTGGCTGTTAATAGACGATTGGCACACGAGCGCTTTTTCCGGCAATTTTCGATGAGCAAGTTTTTTTCTGGTACTAATTTCAGGCTATTTCGCAATGGCGTCGGAAACTCGCCTGAAGGTAGATTTTGTTAGGTAGCAGTCATAAAAAAAAAAAACAAAAAAAAAAAACTGCCAGACTACAATTGCCCGTAAAAGTTGACAGAACAAATGGGCTCTTAAGCCTTCGTTAGAACCAAGTATTCAAGATGGGGATATGCCAAAAATGTAATGTACTGTACCATCAGCAAACAATGGAGTCTAATTCGCAGGCTTGATAAAAGGTTGAAGCCACAGTAATTATGTGGGAGTACTCAAGATCAATGTGTTCATTAAGCTTGTGTGTGTATAAGAGAGAGAGAGAGAGGTGTAGGCTATGCATAAGAAAAGCGCGTGTTATGCATTTATGTGTATGTGACTAGTTCATATTTATGTATGTATATGTGTGTGTGTGTTTATGACTGAATAAGTGCAACGTAGGCCTATGCATGTAAATATAGTGTGTGTAACATGAGTGAGTGTGAGTGAGTAGGTGAAAAGCGAGTACAAAAATGTAATAACATCAAGTACTCCTCCTTTTCATCAGGACGAACGATAACACAGTACAGATTATATAACTCGAAATTAGTGTGTGAATTGGCGTTGATGAGGTGTCTACGAAGAAGGGGAGACATGGTTACTTTGGATATCATTCTTCATTAGCTAGACAAACAACAAGACAGGTAGGGCCTATGTACAGTATGTAACTTGTAATTATGTAGGTGTGTGAATTGCCATGGCCCATTGATGAGGTGATGTATTAACTACGAATGGTGATTATTTGTACTTGTTCTCTCTTATAAACACACACACACACACACACACACACACACACACACACACACACACACACACACACATTCTCTCACTCCTACTTTGCTTTCATTAATATCATTTGGTGGTTATTGGTGTTACTAACAATGCTAAAAATAGTATTAGCACTTTATAATATAATTGCCAAACACACATGCATTGCTCTCTCTCTCTCTCTCTCTCTCAACCACGCTCACGTATAGGCTATTTAAGCAAAGTGACCGATGTAGTGTATCTGTAATTACGTCTGATCCATCTTGCCATTTTATTTTGTATGGCTTCTAATTTATTGATGTTGTTGTGAGTGTGTGGATCCCAGACGGTGTCGCAGTATTCAATGTGTGGTCGAACTAATGTTTTAAATGCTAACATTTTGATGTCTGCGTTGCATCTCCTTACCTGCGCAGGAACTCCACGGCTTTGTTGGCCCTGACGCTACTCGCATTAGCTCCACCTCATACTTATGTGCAGTAATGATAAACGTGTTTTCATTTAAAATATCGGAATAATATGTATTTATATCGACTAAGGTAGTGTCATAGAACCTTATCTACATGTTATCATTGATATTTTTCATGTTTAGACCTTGTAAGTTGTTTTGTTTTCCAAGCTTTCTGCTATTCCTGTTGCATTGGTCCAAGAATTAATTACCCTGCCGAAGAGTTCATGCAATCCTTTATTAAAAATGTCCTGCACATCATATACCCAAGAACATCACCTTGCTAGTCCTGAAATGAAATTAATTAATACTCTTATATACGGTAATAAGTTTTATAATTCCCGCCAAACGTCTCGGCATCGGTGATTGGGTGGCAATCTCTTTAAATGTTAGCATTGTTTATTGATATCTAGCATCTTATAGTGGTAGGATATATAATACTTAAACCTTATCTATGTAATGTTTAGAAGATATTAGCCATTATATTCGCAACATTCTAGCGATAATGATAAATTTCATAGACACATATTAGAGTATTTAAGATTAGCAACTTTTAAACACGAATCTAGCGGAATCTGTGGGCTTGAGTTGGTAACGTTGAAATTCCTTTCTCGTCCAGGCACCGCCATATTGACATCAGGTGCATATATTTTCCTGACATTTTATGCTTCTATGTGGTGCATTTGAGCTAAATATATTATTGTAGATAGTCTGCAGTATCCAATATTCACCAGGGCACGTTGTATGTGGTTAATAGCCTGGAGAATAAGAGATATGGTGGGTAAAATAGCAAGTTCAGCTACCCCTCGGGCTTGACTTTCATTGAAGGCATGGTGTGGGGTTCATGTAGCCTACTCTATGAATAAAGCAAGAGACTTCTTTCTTTTTAGTCTTTATTAATGTATATGTGACTATAAAATTGTGGTTTATTGTTCAATTTACAGCTTTGCAAGTGGCCCAAATGATGCTATTTCGGAATTTTCGGGTTTCCACTTTCATGCTTAGGCTAGCCTAACTCTTATGTAGACCGTGGGAGGTCTTTTAGCAAGGATGTAGTATTCGGGTGTACCGCCTGCCTTGTCTACATTACGTGGACGCTCGCGATCATGTTCCTGTCTATTTTGACTGCTGTGTGATATAATAATAGGTTGAGGGAGAGGCTTTGCCCCCCTCACCCCCCATGACTGATTGTCAATTTGTCATCATAGGCCTATATATTGCCAGCAGGGCCGCAGGGGGCAAATAACAAACAATAGCGGTAAAAATAAACAGGAACTTAACACTTTGGCTGCGGGCATATTTCCGCCATATTAGGGCTCATTCAGGCACTCCTGATTGATTAGGCAAGTGTCTGAATGAAATTAAATGTATTCAGCCAAATACTAGAAGAAAATAGGGAAAATATTTATTTTAAAAGGCTAGCCTACCACAAATTTTCCGAGTGTTTTTTATAATTTTGTTTGTTCATTTGCATCAATATATAGGCTAGTGTTTGTAATTAATTAGAAATCTCGGGAAAACCTATGGGATGGATGTAGATTCCGGGCGTACAGTCGTCATGTTTACATAGGGCGATCGCCGCGGTTAACTTCGCGTCTATTTTGACGGCGATTTATTTTGGTTATTTGCCCCCTGCTGGCAATATATATGATGATGACAATATGTCATGGGGGGGGGGGTGAGGGGGGCAAAGCCCCCCCTCAACATATTATTGTATCCAATGGCATTCAAAATAGACGGGAACATGATTGCAAAGGTCCGACGCCTCCCCCGCCGCCGCCGCCATGTTTACATTTGTGATTGCCGTGGTTAAGTTCGCGTCTATTTTGACGGCGATTTTTTTTCGGTAATTTGCCCCCTGCTGGCAATATATATGATCATGACAATATGTCAAGGGTGGGGTGAGGGGGGGCAAAGCCCCCCCTCAACATATTATTGTATCCAAACTATTCCAAAGGCAATCAAAATAGACGGGAACATGATGGCAAAGGTCTGACGCCACTACGCATAATGTAAACAAGGCTGGCGGTACGCCTGCACTTAACATTCTTGCCAAACCTATTTTGGCAAGAATGTAGTTACCGGGTGTACTGCCCGTCTTGTTTACACTACGCGGACGCTCACCATCATGTTCCCGTCTATTTTGACTGCCTTTGGATACAAAAATACATTACCCTAACCAAACAACCTAACCTAACCTAACCTAGTAATATAGATTTATAAATAAGTATTTATTTTATTATAAGTATTTAGAGTCTTATGATTTATGTTGTATGTCGGTAGTGGTACACCCGGTAACTACATCCTTCCCCCTATTTTTCCCATAAGGCCTATCGATCGATGTTGAGACATGCCCCCCGATAGTTATTTGAAATGACATTAGCCTAACCTAACAACCTTACCTAACCTAACCTAGTATTATGGGTGGGGCTGCCGCCCCCACACCCCCGCTGGTTGAGTACTAATCCCTAAGTAAAAAAAAAAAAAAAAAATTGGCTGTCGATAATACGATCCCGAAAGAAATGTCGATAAAGTCGATGGTGTTTACTCTGCAATCTTCATCTTTGATTGTACAGTACATTGATAACGGGAAAGTACCGTATTGACAACCTTGTTACGAAAATTAAATTTTAGTCCCATACTTCTATATTAGGTTTTTCCGAGGGTTAAACACGTGTTCATATGATCTTTAGAGCTTTCGATAACTGGAAGTACTGTATTGACAACCTTGTTACAAAAAAGACATTTTAGTACCATACTTTTTTATTAGGTTTTGCCGAGGGTTAAAACAATTTTCATATGATCTTTAGAGCATATAGATTCGATATTTATCTTCAAATACAGTATATCAACAAAATTTGTGGTATTAAAATAAAGTTATACTGAAAATAGCTTCAAAATGACACCAAAACAAGCTTCATAGCTCGCAGGCTTCACCCGCAGCGCTACCATATTCGCTAAAATTAACAATTATCGCTAATCTCACGCTACATTCACCTTAGGCAGCGCTGTATATCTCACGAGAGCGTGACTCGGAGTCCTCAGTGCCGCGGCCAGCTGGCTGGGGGAAGGACGACGTGCGGCCTGTCGCGCTCCCTCGCACTCGATTCTACAGGCTTTAACCCCTCCAATCCCAGCGACGACTATAGCCGTCAGTAGATAAGTAACTCCCCAGTCCCACCGACGGATATAGCCGTCAGTAATGTACTTTCCTTGTAACTGCCTGTACAACCCTGTACTTTTTTTTTCTTTTTCTCTCGGCTTATATAAGACCCACTGAAGGGTGAGAGAGCCAGTCTTGCCTCATATCTGGAGGTTGAAAGGTGGTCTCCTGTCATTTTGGCCACAGTGCTTGGGACTGCTGGTGACTTTTATTACTGTATCCTCTGGTACTCAACGGGTTAAGAGGCTTTAAAAGCCTGTAAATTGCCATGGCGTTCGGAACGTCTCCCGCAGGCAATGGGTTAACCGCGAGCGATCGACCGTTGTAAACATGACCGTATGTCCGGATACTACAATGTCTACATCCTTCTCGCTCTTTTTGAGGTTTAATTCTAGTTTTGGATTCACAGCACACTCATAATTTTTTATGGCTTCTATAAATTTGTCATATATCATAGGCCTACTTCATTCGGGTATTCTGCAGAACAACAACTCGATTACGGGATTCCTGTCTCATGGATTTTTTTTTTCGCTCTTACTTTACTCAGGGGACCTTACTTATGTGCTTACTTATGTGCGGACAAGTGCTACTTTTCTTATTTTGTCAATTTGATTTTCACTCCCCTTACCTTTGGATGTGTTCGCCGCTCATTATAAGAGTTATTTTTGTACAGCCAATCCAGGACACTTTGTTTACATTCTAGCCTCCTTGGAGGCTCCTCCCCGATGTTTAGTACCCAATCAGAGTGGAGCTTCATCTACAAGAAATCGGTACATTTTTATTGGTACTTTCCTGTTATTGACAGGGAAAGCTGGAGATTGCAGAGTAACCACCATAGACTTTATCCCATAATACTAGCATAGGTTTTTTTTTTTTTTTTTTTTTTTTTTTTCTATATTCCAACTACTCCCTCTCGGGCATAGGCTGAGAGCCTGTACATTCCACCGCTCAACACGGTGAAGCCCGTGAGGTCTTGTTCCAGCCTGGGGAGTGAGATATGTGAAGCATCCATCATGGCTCAAAGCAGCTCCATTTCTGAAGCGGCTGGTTGCTTCGCTCAAGTGCTTCACCGTCTCACCCTCCAGACTCAGACCCTCACTCTCAGAACGCCACCTATTGAGCAGTGAACTCACTAGGCATTGTCCCCCTGTAACATATTTTGAATATGGGAATATTCATACAGTGTTATTTAATCAGGGAACAATGAGGGTATTTTTTTGGCATTTCGGTGGGCTTTGTGGTAATGCACTGATACTAGGTACAGCACAAATTCAATCCCAATAATATCTTCCCATTGACATATCGGGATTTGAACCCGGGTCCATTGGATTACCAATCCAGTGGCATGACCACTCCACCACACCTCCCCTAAGGTAAGGTTGTTAGGTTAGGCCAATGTCTCTTCAAAGTTCACTAAATCGAGTAAACTCCTAGATTGTTAGGGTATCTGAATTACAATTAACAATGCAAATGCTAATAAAAAGTGCTTTCTGCACTTTCTAACAATTAAATACACTTACAAAACTTTAAAGTACAAAAATAAAATAAATAAAACCTATAATAACAGGAGTTGTAGTTATGCAGAATTACCGCGTCGGACCTTTGCCATCATGTTCCCGTCTATTTTGACTGCCTTTGGATTCAATAATATGTTGAGGGGGGCTTTGCCCCCCCTCACCCCCCCCCCCATGACATATTGTCATCATCATATATATTGCCAGCAGGGGGCAAATTACCGAAAAAATCGTTGTCAATATAGACGCGAACTTAACCACGGCGATCGACAAATGTAAACATGACAGCGGCGGCGGCGGGGGAGACTTCGGACCTTTGCAATCATGTTCCCATCTATTTTGAATGCCATTGGATACAATAATATGTTGAGGGGGGGCTTTGCCCCCCCTCACCCCCCCCCATGACATATTGTCATCATCATATATATTGCCAGCAGGGGGCAAATAAGTTAAATAACCGAAAAAATAGTCGTCAAAATAGTCGCGAAGTTAACTGCGGCGATCGCCTTATGTAAACATGACGACCGTACGCCCGGAATCTACATCCATCCCTTTTTGTCTTTTACCCCACAATTTCCCTGATCTTCACAGCCCTCCCCACTATTGGGGGCCGTGTTTTTAGATTGTTGGATAACAGGTAAATACTCATTTCTGGCAGGACCGACAGTCCTTGATAATTGGTATAAAACAACACTGTATATCAAAGAAAAAACAAAACGCTAAAATTGCTGTAAAACCAAAACTAGAATTTTACCCGGGATGGATGTAGACTCCGGGCGTACGGTCGTCATGTTTACCTAGCCTAGGGCGATCGCCACGGTTAACTACGCGTCTATTTTGATGGCGATTAATTATTTATTTTTTTAATTTGCCCCCTGCTGGCAATATACTGTACTGTATATGATGATGACAATATGTCATGGGGGGGGTGAGTGGGGGCAAAGCTCCCCTTCAACATATTATTGTATCCAATGGCATTCAAAATAGACGGGAACATGATTGCAAAGGTCCGACACCTACCCCGCCGCCGTCATTTTACATTTGTTTATCGCCGTGGTTAAGTTCGCGTCTATTTTGACGGCGATTTTTTTCGGTAATTTGCCCCCTGCTGGCAATATATATGATGATGACAATGTGTCATGGGGGGGCTGCCCCCCCCCTTAACATATTACTGTATTCAAAGGCAGTCAAAATAGACGGGAACATGATGACAAAGGTCCGACGCCACTACGCGTGGTGTAAACAAGGCTGGTGGTACGCCCGCACTTAACATTCTTGCCGATTTAATTTAGGTTTCCACGCATCCATCAACAACCAAAACTACACCCTCTTTTGGTCTGATGCTAGTAATAGAAACTATTTAATAACTATTTTAATGTGGTTTTCGGCGAGAAAATCGGGAGTTTACCACCTCTTCCGATCGTCGGTTTGTTGACATGACGCTCAATGTCAGTTACGTTTGCTGTTTGTTTGTTTTGCCTCCTGCTGGCAAAATATATGATTATGACAATCTGTCTACGGGGGGTAAGGGGCGGCAAAGTCCCTCTCAACATATACTGTATCCCGCGGCCTAAATTTTAATTGAACCGCTAATATGGGGAATAAGTTAGATGCGCGAAGTACAGTAGCCTGCTAACCTCGAACACAACGTAAACAAAACGATCGACGTTACTCCTGCGAAAGCAACTTTTTCACCGAGTTATTTGTCTAATATTAAAGTGTCCCCATTGTTTTTTTTTATAATTTCGTACACCAGAAAAGGGTGTAGCTTGGTGTTGGATGCGTGGAAACCGAAAACAAATTGTATTAAATCCTGTACCTGTCAAATATGCACCCCTATAGTAAAATAGTACCCAATTTTATTCCATTACTTTGTAGGGTGCAGTTTTACTATAGGGGGGGAGAGAGAGGTTAGGCCCCACCCCCCTCAACCTATTATTGTATCCCACGGCAGTCAAAATAGCCGGGAACGTGAGTACGAGCGTACAAATATTTTTTGTTGCTTTGGTTTCTTAAGATTGATGGATAATGTTTTTTTTTACAATTTCCGACAGGTTTCATAAAATAACGCCTAAAAATAAAATCATCCCCGGTGTAAAACTGGAATTTTATCATATTACCAGCAGGGGCAAGTAACGGTAAATATATAGTTTTACACCGGGGACGATTTTTACAGGTATTTTTTAGTTTTTTTCCTTGTTTTGGGTTTTTTTAGTTGGGTTTTTTTATGAACCACATCGGAAAATGCAAAACAAGTCTTATCCATCAATCTTAACCCTCTCACCACGGAAGGGCTCTTGAACGCCCATAAAAAAGCATATAACAGGTACCCGGAAGGCCTCTTGAACGCCCACTGGTTGAAAGCCTGTGAGCTTCGTGTGCGAGGCGTCGGTCCGACGCATGTAAACAACAGCCGGCTGGACCGACGCCCCGCATCTCCGGCCACAAGAAGGAGAGCGTCGCTTGTTCGTGTGTGCCTGTATGTTGTTGTTAAGTATCGAAAAGTAGTGTAAAGTGGCTGTTTTTGCCATAAAGTTATCTCCAATGAAATCATCATCACAACTCAACCAGTTGACTTAGAGAGCTCTACTTAACGCCATTCTACAGGTAAATAACACAGCTACGCTTGGGGATGTGCGGGAATGCGGGAAGCAGTCAGATTAACAAATATACGGTAGCTAGACGGTATACTAGACGTTACGGTATACTAGACGTTTTTCGGCCAAAACACCCGGGTTTCGAGGAATATATATATAATACATAGCCGGGGCTGGAGGGTTAAGACACGGCCCCCGATAGTGGGGAGGGCTATGAAGATGGGGCTGCTGCCCCCACACCCCCGCTAAATCCATGAAATCCGAGCCAAGTTTTGTCATTAACCTAACCTAACCTAACCTAACCTAGTATTATGGGTGGGGGCTGCGCGAGAGGGGTGGCCGTCCCGCACCAACGCAACAGAAAATGGAGATCGGGTGAGCCGTGCAAGATTTAGGGATTTTTTTTAGACATTTAGGGATTTTTTTATAATGAATTACTGACGGGGTGGACATATATGGCAATGAAGTACATGACCTAACTAACATATTTGTCTAAATAATATATCGATGGTTTCGACCCGGTGTAGAAATAAATAAATTACCAAGTAACAGCTGGAGAGTGATAATTTTGTTTGAGTGGGATAATTTTGTAAAAAAAAAAATATATATATATATATATATAAGCGCGAACGTTACTGCAAGCATACAACTATTGTAAAGCGACGAGTACGCCCGCTAACATTTCCCATACCGATTAGCATTTTTCAAGCAACCTTTCACATTGATTCGCATGCTCTGAAGCATTATCGTTACATTTGCTTCTATTTTGATCACTTTTTGGTTGAGAGGGAGGCCCGCGTAACCTAGCCACCGCTGGGGGGTGGGGTTCGGCTTCTTCACCCGGGACTTATTGTCATGTATGACCAGCAGGGGGCAAATAACAGTTGGCCGTGGGATATTTTCGGAAAAAATTGTCAAATTATATGCGTACAAGTTGTGACAGCAAGCGTGCGAAAATTGCTGCAAAATGTAGCTTTAATTTAACCTGAAGAATTTGTATTAAACTGTTAGGCCTTATTTGCCTAACCCATTGGCTGCGGGAGACGTTCCGGAACACATATGGCAATTTATAGCAATTAACAGGCTTTTAAAGCCTGTGGAGACGTGTCCGAGTGAGCGGGAGCGCGGCAGGCCCCCGTTCACCCTCCAGCCGGGTGGCCGTGACACTGAGGTGGTATGAGGTATGGTATATCCTGCTAGACTCTGCAGCACTGCCAAAGGCAAATGGGAAAATATATATTTTTATACCACAATTGTTCCAGTGTTTCATCTTTATTTTGTTCATTTGCATCAATATAGCCTATAGTGTTTGTAATTACAGTACAGTAATTAGAAATCTGTAACTAACTAACTCATCAAACACAGTATATGTTCATAGTACCCAGTACGTGGGATATAATACTAACCCTCATCTATCACCTCGTATGTGTTCATAGTACCCAGTACTGTACGTGGGATACCCGTCTATAAGAGATTATTGACAACCCCTTCGGGGATCACGGCGTCAGGCAATAGATAGATAGATAGATGTTTCCAAAAAGACATTTCAGTGCCGTAATGTTGTATTAGGTTTTGCCGAGGGTTAAAACTAATTTTCGTAGAGCATATAGATTCCATATTTGTCTTCAAATATATAAAGAAAACAATTATTGTGGTACTGTATTACAGTAAAGTTACTGGCAAATGTAGCGCGACATTAGAGAATGTCTATGGTAGTGCTGCTGATTAACCCTGTGCGCTACGAACCTCGTTCTGGTGTCATTTTGAAGCTATTTTCTTAACCCTTATGCTGCAGGCTTATTCCCGCTATAACAGGGCTCACTCAGGCACTCCTGATTGCTTAACCCTTCCTACCCGGGCTGTCTTACCCAATGACGGTCGCCCCTACCCGGGCGAAATGGCTGAAAAACGTCTAGGCCTAGGCTACCGTATTTATGTTTATTTTTACTGCTAGAACTTTCCCACTCATCTATAATCGTAGTGCGGTTTTCAATCTGTATTTTGGCGTTGAGTAGAGCTCTGTAAGTCAACTGGTTCAGTTGTGATGACGATTTCAGTGGAGCCAATATTGCAGAGATGTTGCCAATATGTGGGCTTTTCAGACACTAATTTCGTCTGACGTCAGAACAATAACATTGAAGAGTCTTCTCCTTCTTGTTTTCGGAGGTGCGGTGATGCAACGCTTGGGTTTGTTGACATACGTCGTACGCACGGCGTTCAGACCAAGCTTAATTAGGCTATTAAGCTGCTGCCTTAGGTAAGGCATACCGGGTAGCGGCCCTTCTTTCGAGCTGTCCTTACCTAAGGCAGACCGGGTAGGAAGGGTTAAGCAAGTTCCTGAATGAAATTAAATTTATACAACAAAAAGCTGGAAGAAAATGGCTTCAAAATGACACGAGACTGAGCTTCATAGTGTGTGGGGTTCACCCGCATCGCTACCACAGACATCGGCAAATATTCGCTAACTATTAACCCTCTCACGTTCTTAACGCAATTTTGAGCCTATTAGGGATACTTTAAAGCCTTTGTTACCATCAGGGGTATTTAGAAACCTTTAGTTTAGTTACTTCAACCTCTGCAGTTGTCTTTGAGTTAGCTGTGGGCAGAAAACTAATTTTGGAGAGGTAATTATAAGTGTGAGAGAACTCTATTTATTATTGCTAATCTGGCAACCTCTGCATCATAAGGATGTGAGAGGGTTAACAATGTCGCGTTACATTTGCCTTTGGCAGCGCTGCATATGTCCCACGAGAGAGGGGGTGAGAGTCTCAGTGCCCCGGCAGACATACTGCAGAGCGGACAGGAGCCTGCCGCGCTCCCGCTCACTCGCACTCGTCTCCACAGACTTTGATAAGTTTTAAATTGCAGTAAATTGCCATGCCATTCTAGAATGTTTCCGGCAATGAAAGAGTTAATATGATGCAGAGACATTGTAGTTTCATATTTTTCCAATACAGTACTGTAACTAGAAAGAAATCCGGTGTTAAAAAATTTAAGTTTTAGGAAATTTTATATAAGACCCCCTCGTTGATATTACATAACATTATTATATTCAGCCCAAATTTTCGGGGTCAATATCAAGTTTCGGTTACATGTGTTTTGTAAATCAATATTTACGTTGCCAATAGGGGGCCTAATTAGGTATCATTCGAGGAGCTTACCCTCGCGGTTTGCACGCTTTCTATGTTTGCGTCTTTTTGGGGCTGAAGGCACTTGGGGCAGCAAGGGGCAAGTAACCGGTGACCGTGGGATAATTTAAGAAAATAGACGGTCAAATCTGACTCGTAGAGTGGGCGAATAACGCCCCAGTAGGCTAGTCTTCTTAAATATTATCCCTAATCAAGGTTTTACTCCACAATTTTAGTGACGACGACGTCGATAGGGAGAATTTTTGTTTTCTCGGTGCTTCATATTAGTTTCATATAGGCCTAATGCATTTGCCCCGGTAATGAAATATAGCAATGAAGTAAAGGGTATGGCAAACCTATAAACCACGATAAAATCGGTGGGTAACATTTTTGATTGAAACTTGATATTATCCACTTTCACAATACACTTACGGTATTTTGAATATAGTCTAATGCATAAAAATATTGTGGGAGAACGGTTTCAACATACAGTATACATATTTTCAAAGCTTAGCCTACCATATAATTTTCTAGCTCTATAATAAGTCAGAACCAAACCTTTCCTAAATATTTTCCTAAATCTCCCAGTGTGTTTAGCCAATACAGTACATACATACTGTATATAGATTTAAAGGCCGAGTGCTCCACACTGAGTGCGGTTCTGATTCTGTAGGAAAAGGTTAGTTGTACTAATGCTAGAAATTAGAAAAATATATTTTGAATAAAAATAAGGTTAGAGTTGTGCTATCGGGTCCACAGCCCTCGCATTGCACCCGTTTTCTGTTATTGTATCCCACAGCAGTCAAAATAGTCGGGAACATGATCACAAGCTTGCGAGTACTGTAGTGTAGACAAGGCGGACGGTACGCCCAAATACTACATACAGTACTTTTAACATTTTGTTGTAACGCACAATGTTGGGTGTGTTTTTTCAATCTAATTTTTTTTTCATAATTTGACACACTTGCCCCATACTAGGTTAAGTTAGGTTAATGATATAAGGGAGCAACCCCCTTCCTCCCCCTGTCAATGTACAAATACTGTATATTCATTAACCTAACCCGACAACCTTTTCTAGTATCTTAGGTGGGAGCTGCCGTCTCCACACACCCACAAATCTGTCAAATTACTAAAAATTGGATGAATGAAAAAACACTCCGACACAGCGGGTTGTAACAAAACGGTCAACAGAAAACTGGCGCGGTGTGGGGGTGGTACGCCCGATAACAGCTCTTTCCAATAAATTGTTTGAAAATGTTCTCTTATAGCAGTTTCATGCATTTTAGGGGATGGATGTAGAGTTTCGGCGTACGGTCATCATGTTTACATAGGGCGATCGCTGCGGTTAATTTCGCGTCTATTTTGACGGCGATTTATTCGGTTATTTGCCCCCTGCTGGAAATATATATGATAATGACAATATGCCATTGGGGGGTGAGGGGGGCAAAGCCTCCCCTCTACATATTATTGTATCCAATGGCATTCAAAATAGATGGGAACATGATTGCAAAGGTCCGACGCCTCCCCCGCCGCCGCCGTCATGTTTACATTTATCAATCGCCGTGGTTACCCCATGGGATCCGGGGGGCCTCATATGAATTTTGGTATAGTCAAACTTCATAATTCAGTAGCTACTGATTGAGACCACCTAGAGCAGTCAATGTTTTTGCAAATTGTAGAACTTTGTGTTGTCTGTAGAATGCCGTAGAGATGACGTCGCTACAACACGTGGTTGCCGAGTTCTGGTGATTATAGCGGCGATTTTTAGCCGCGCATTTTGCCTCATATGAGGTCTCCCAGATTCCGAGGGTTAAGTTCGCGTCTATTTTGACGGCGATTGTTTTCGGTAATTTGCCCCCTGCTGGCAATATATATGATGATGACAATATGTCATGGGGGGGGGGTGAGGGGACATATTATTGTATCCAAAGGCAGTCAAAATAGATGGGAGCATGATGGCAAAGGTCCGACGCCACTACGCGTAGTGTAAACAAGGATGGCGGTACTGTACTTAACATTCTTGCCCATTTTAGTAATACAGTACAGTATATACCGGTAGGTGTATTCTGAAAGTTTGGGCTGAAAATACTGAGGAACAATGCTGCCAGTGTCTTTTGATAGGGTTGAATTCTGCCTCATAGCAATAATTCTAGGTTACCAGTGTGCCAGTCCTTGAAAGCAACGACTTTGACCCTTTGGCGAACTACCGTGGGTTACACTCGGACTTGAGTAATGGTCTAGTGTACAGTATAGTCTTTATTAGTAAAAGTACCGTGTGTTGGGGTAAAGTTGAACGATGGTGTAAAGTTGAACAACATTCAATAAATATCATTAAAATAAATATCGTCACAAGTTTTCATCCAAAATATAAAAACTTTACTCCAAAATGTGCAGAAATAGATGTACCGGTACTTCTTGTAAATCAACTTGCTTCTTAACTCTATCCCTCCACCTCTCACTCGGTCTGCCTCTACCTCTCTGTCTTACCACCTCACTCTCGTAGTCATTCTCTCACTTGCCATACGTTCCATATGGCCGAACCATCTCAATGTGTTCCTTTTCAAAATTTGGTAATGAAAATTTACGTTTATAGCATACAGTATAACATATGTCCCTGTGACAAATAAATTATGCATGACTGTAAATTGGTTACCTAAACTGTGGACAAAAAGTATAAATTTTCATATGAAAAAGACAATTTATTTCCATATAGCGATTTTGATAAGTTCTTTTGCATTTATCTTTTGTAGTTCCAGATTTGGTTTTATTTTGCAAGTTTTACAATTTAATTAATATTGATTCTGTCAGGAGTAATCTTAGCTCAAAGTCAATGGGGCAAACTTGACCAAAAGGGTCAAGTTTTGTCCACACCCAAAAACACATTGAAATCCTTTGTTCAACTTTAGACTGCAAGAATATGGCCAGTACATGTTTCCCCCAGTGTTCTTTCACCTGAAAATCAATCTCTTATGGAATCGGTCGGCTTTCACACAGGGTTTTTAACATGTCGGTCAATGTTTACCCCCCCTCCCCCCCCATTTTCCATGATAAGGAGCATGGAGGTTTTGCTATTATTACCTTTTGTATGAGTCAAGTATATACTAATGTAGATCATAGTTTTCATGCCCTTCAATTGTTCTTCAATATTTGTATTTTTGTTTACAGCATGGGCGAATTCAGCAAGTGGCAGTAAACGGAACCCTGTCGGAGAGGTCTCCAGTAACAAGTGGTGCTCCACAATGATCTGTCGTGGGCCCCTTCTTGTTCCTTGTACATACCAGCAATATAGACACGATGTAAGGCACTCCATCACCTCATCCTTCGCCGATGACACAAGTTGCAAGGCAAGTTAAATCGCAAGAAGATTCAGATCGGCTGCAAGAAGACCTCAGTGCGATATACTCGTAGGCAGCCGACAACAACATGCTGTTCAGTTAAACTAAATTTGAGGCTTTGTGTTATGGTAGTGACAATACCATCAAAGAACATACCAGCTACAGCACCACCCAAGGCCCCATCGACGTCAAGAGCAACCTCCGTGATCTGGGGGTAACAGTCAGCAGCGAGGGCAGATTCAGCCTCCATATACATGACATCACATAAACTGCAAGAAGGCTATTTGGCTGGATCCTGAGGATGTTCAATCCCAGAGAAGCGGAGTACCTCGTGACTTTATGGAAGAGCTTGGTGTTGTTGAAGCTGGAGTACTGCTGCCAACTGTGGAGCCCAACAACGATTGGAGAAATTGAGGAGCTAGAGTCTGTGCAGAGAAGCTTCACCAGCAGAATTACATCTCTAAACGGCAAGAATTATTGGGAACGTTTGAAACACCCAAACCTCAAACGGTATCAAAATGCAGACAAATCGGGTTACATACTAAGAACTTTCCGAACAAGAGATTGAAAAACCCTGATCACATTATAGAAAGCCCTAATTATCCCCCACATTGACTACTGCTCTCAACTTTGGGCTCCTCAAAACAAACCCATACAATGCAACTAGTTACTAGAGGGCCTCCAAAGATCTTTTTTCCTCCTGCATACAAAAACCTAAAGACCACCAAGGGGAAGCAGAAAAGCTAGACTGTTGGAAAAGACTTGCAGAATATGAACTATACTCTATAGAAAGGAGGATAGAAAGATATCAAATAATATATACATGGAAAGTTCTTGAGGACCAGATCGTCCCTCCAAAGACAGAGCCAATAAAATCCGCCAACACACAAGAAGACACAAGAACAGGAAGAAAATGTGCCCAATTTCACCAACCCAACAAGAGTCAAGACCCTCCAACACAATGGTATCTCGACCCGGCTGTTCAATCATCTCCCAAAACACATCAGTAACATCAAGGAGGTGAAAACAGATGTGTTCAAGAGGGAACTGGACAAATTCCTCTCAACCATCCCGGATCAACAAGTAGTGTCCTTGCCTCAGAGAACACCAACACCCTCTTGAGGCAGAAGTGCTTCAAGGTAAATTCAAGGTAAAACACGAGGAAGATCCTGCTACATTGAAGTCCCTAAAACTAACATCCAAAGCCTAAAAACAATCAAGGCTAGCAGCTTTAGCAGGACAGGGCCAAAACTATTTAACAGCCTTCCTGTAAGTCAAAGAAATATGTTGGCCTGCAGTGTAGTTTTGAAGAGGCACCTCGACAACTTCCTGCAGAAGATTCAATACACACCTCCTATGCCTTCATACCAAACTTGACCCCGCTACACCAAGCTGGAGCACCTCATCCCTGTACATTTGAGGCAGAATGGAGGATACAGTGGCACTACGTGTAGCTGAGGAGGTTCTTGAATCATCACAAGGTAAGGTATGTTGAAGGCAGTTAGGGAAGGATGTAGTATCTAGGCTTACGGTTGTCATGTTTACATAGGTCGTGCGCTCGCAGTTACGCTCGTGTCTATTTTGATGGCTATTTTTTCTGTTATTTGCCCCCTGCTGGCATTATATATGATGACAATAAGTAATTGGGGGGGGGGGGTGTTAAGGGACCTCAACCTATTAATGTATCCCACTGCAGTCAAAATACACAGGAACATGATCGCGAGTGTGCGGGTAGTGTAAACAAGGCAGGCAGTACGCTGAATACTGCATCCTTTTCGTCAGTTTTTAAACTTTTTGTTCAACTACCTTAGCGCACGGTACATACTGTAACATACATCATCATAGGTATAGTTTGTCGCACATATTCCGTTCCTCAATATCCCAGTAAGTTCATAATTTTGGCAGCACTGCACCCATCTCACTCAGCCCCACTTCTCCACCTCCTGGAAGGTAGGTGGTGGAGTGAGATAGGTCGGTGCAGCGCTGCCCAAATTATGAAGTTACTGGGATACTGAACGGAATGTGCGATAACTGTACAGTACAGTTGGCCACATAAGATCTATTCCTCTCAGTGTTCTTATACATTAGAAATATAATGCGCATGATTGAATTACGAGTCACATTAGAAATATAATGCGCATAATTGAATTACATGTAGTTCTTATGCAGTGGTTAATGCATTGATTAGTCAACTGAATACTATTATCTTTTCATGCAAAGCATGAAATATGTTAATATTGTTATGAAGGCACTTATTATTACTTTTATTTGTGTCTTTTCACTTTTACCCATTATTACCATACATTTTAGTGTCACTGTCATTGTCACTGGCACTGGCACTTATTATTACTGTTATTTGTGTCATCACTTTTACTAATTATTTTATATTCTTATAGCCTACATTTTTAGTGTCACTTTCACTGTCATTGTCACTGGCACTTCAATATTGTTCTAGGGTGTGAAAATCGTTGAAGCAACGTCCAGCACACAGTGCCACTTCACATTCGAGGCATTCCCATGTGGTTTTCTTGACTTTATGGGGTCTGCGGGTTGTGTGGCTACAGAAGTGGCACCTTTTCTGGCTCTTGACATTACCACCTGGTACTTTGGGAGGAAGGGAGTTGAGCTGGTGCTTCCAGAAGAAGTCAGCACACGCCGTCCGGTCCACCCTGCCTGGTTCTTGTAAAGGTCTCCCGGGGACAGAATGTTTTTGCAGGAGCTCTAGTATCACCTGCTTGTGGAACTTCCGCAGTGACTTGTACTTTTTAGCTCCTCGAGTCCGGATCGGATTGGATGATAGGCGGGGAGAAAGCCTTTTACAACGGCCTCCCCTTTGTTCTTTACTTATGTGGTTCAAGTGGTTGAGATTTTTAATTGTCTATTTTCTTTACGTGGTTGATTTTCTTACTTTTTCTCTTTCTTTCCAAAGTTTATATATAACCCTTTTAACTTTTTCTTTGTCTATAGCATCACTAAATAACAGTTCTAGCCAGTTTTCTTGATATGGTTGTTGAAAAAGTTTACAACTGTTTCTTATGTTTTTGTACTGTGGGCAGAACAGAATGAAGTGACTCAATGCCTCGTATTGTTCATCACAGTTTATGCACTTTGTTTCTCGATCGACAAATCTATTTCGGTCATTTAACTTGAGGGTGTTGGAGTGGCATCTGAAGAATATTGTTGATGGGTTGTTGTCGTAGAATGGAGATTCTTTGATTTCGCTTTTATTATGTGGTATACAGGTTTACACTTTTCTTGGAGTAGAGTTCTTTTTTCCAGTTTGTATGGTCCCAATCATAAATTATCTTCTTAATTTGATCGCTTTTTGTCTCCTTTAAATTATATTTACTTAAGCCTGTTTCATTACTGAACTTCACTATTTCTGTAAGCCACTGATCTTTCTTATGATTTTCACGCAGGTTTCTCCACACATGACCAATAAGACTTTCTTCTTTTTCCAATATATACTTTACATATGATATTTTTCCCCTCATAATCCTTGAATACATGGTTGAGGCACCCACTTCACTTCGCAGCACACAGATGGGTGTATAGGAAGGATCACCAAGTATAATTCTAAAAACTTTATGGCAAGAATGTTAAGAGCGGGCGTACCGCAATCATTGATTACACTACGTGTACTGGCGTCGGACCTTTGCCATCATGTTCCCATCTATTTTGACTGCCTTCGGATACAATAATATGTTGAGGTGGGTCTTTTCCCCCCCCCCCATGACATATTGTCATCATCATATATATTGCCAGCAGGGGGCAAATAACAGAAAAAATTGCCGTCAAAATAGACGCGAAGTTAACCGCAGCGATCGCCCTATGTAAACATGATGACCGTACACCCGGTAACTACATCCATCCCAACTTTATTCTCAATTCGTTGGATTTGTTGTACTTCTGACTTGTTAAAATGAATTACATTAGTACCATGTAAGATGGAGGGCAAGGCTACATTTTTCCAAAAAGTTGTGCCAATAATAATTTTATTACAACTCTTGGCTATGATGGAGGGTACCTGGTTAGATAGGTTATTGGCTTTTGATATTAATTGTGTTTTATGTTTCTTAAAGCAATCTCTCTCTCCTGATATAGTTACTCCTAAGTACCTAATACTATCAACTACCTTTATCCCGGCTATATCTGCAGGTTTTTCTTTCATATTTGCTATTAATACATTACTTTTTTCTACATTTATTTCTAGACTGCTGTCTCCAACTATTTCCCTAATTAAATTAATACTTCTTGCTTCTTCCACTGATTGTGACAAATTTAGTCCGTCATCGGCATAGAATAGAGTACAGTATTTATATAAAATGAATCGTCTTTATAGCCTAGTCCTGTTTCGATTAATCTATTGATTATTATATATGTGACTAGTTTGAATACAGTTGTAGAGCCTGTGCAGCCCTGTTTGATGCCACTGGTGATGTTGATTTCTTTCTCAATGCCTTTGTTTAATTGTAAATTTGTCCTATCTCCTGTATATATTTTGGCAACTATGTCTATTATTTGAGGGTGAACTTTGTAGTAGATTAAAGCTTCCAATATTTTTTCTCTTTTGATCGAGTCGAACGCCTTTTTGAAATCTATTGCTGTAATTATTTAAAGGATTTTTGTTCTTGTAACTATTTGAAATACAGTATACTATTTATAATACAGTATCTCACTATAAATATATTATCTTCTAGCCTACTACCTTTGGTAAACCCTGATTGGGTATCTATTGTCAGGTTTTTCTCTTTAATATGCAGGTCTATTTTGTCCCTCACTATAGCCATCATCATCTTATAAGAAATATTTGAGAGTGCTATAGGTCTTAGTTCCTTAGCGGTAGTTTTTTTTTTACTTTTGCTATCAATTAAGTGTTGGAGGACATCCAGCTTTCTGGTATCTCAGTTTATTCTCTTATCAAATTCTTGAGGGATTTTGTTAAAGCCTTTTTACAGGTAATACTTTTGTTTAATGTTTTGTACAATTCAGGTTTTATGTTATTGGGTCCGGCTGCTTTATTATTCTTAAAGCTTGATAAGTATTTAGTAATGTCCCTGTCTGTTATTTCTGGTGTGTCCATATAGTTTATGTTATCAAATTTATGCACCATATCTACATGTTCTAAATGTTTTGAAGCTGTATATTCACCTGTTATGTCAGTAATGATTGATGTGTCCATGTTTAGAAAATCTTTGTACTTTTCTTTAGTTTCATCATTCCATATCTGACCAATTTTGTTTTCATGTTTTTGATAAATACCTGACCAGAACTCTACCAATTCTCCTTCAGCACCCGTCTCACTCAACTGTTCACCATCTACATTATATATTGTGTTCTCCTTAGCTATTCTTGCATTGCATTACATTTTTTTTTTTTTTTTTTTTTTTTTTTTTTTTTTTAATATTCCAACTACTCCCTCTCGGGCATAGGCTGAGAGCCTGTACATTCCACCGCTCAACACAGTGAAGCCCGTGAGGTCTTGTTCCAGCCTGGGGAGTGAGACATGTGAAGCATCCATCATGGCTCGAAGCAGCTCCATCTCTGAAGCGGCCGGTTGCTTCGCTCAAGTGCTTCACCGGCTCACCCTCCAGACTCAGACCCTCACTCTCAGAACGCCACCTATTGAGCAGTGAACTCACTAGGCATTGTCCCCCTGTAACATATTTTGAATATGGGAATATTCATACAGTGTTATTTAATCAGGGAACAATGAGGGTATTTTTTTGGCATTTCGGTGGGCTTTGTGGTAATGCACTGATACTAGGTACAGCACAAATTCAATCCCAATAATATCTTCCCATTGACATATCGGGATTTGAACCCGGGTCCATTGGATTACCAATCCAGTGGCACCACACCTCCCCTATGCATTCCCAAACCTTCATATTGCTTTTATCCCTTCTTATCTCTTTTGCCATCTTGTTTTCATGTATTTCTTTTTCTGTTTTTACCATGATTTGAACCTTTTCCTTTTGTCTTTCATATAACTCCTCCTCAGTCGGTAGATGTTGTACGCGTTGAGGGCAGACATGTCGACTGTGTGCAGCACAAGCTTCTTGTACCACCTGCAGAATGTTCGCAGGCAGTCGATGAAGCCCATCTGTATGTCGAACTTGTCGATGAGGCGCATGTTGAGGTTATAGTCCAGGACAGGAGCCGGTTTTTGGACTGGGTTTTTGGTCTTCTGGTCCACTTTCCTGGTGGCTACCATTTCAGCCTTGTGGCATTTGGTGAGGAGGTTTACCTTCCGCTGGTCATGCCAATGGATAGAGAGGATGGGGCCACTCTTCTTGTGGAACACATCCGTCTTCTTCGTCTTGGTCGGGTACACTGGCATGCCCTTCCTCTTGGCCTTGACTGTGCCGACAGTTCCGGTCTTGCAGTCATGGAGGTACAGTACTTGGTGAAGATGGGCGACGTATAATAGTTGTCTATGTAGGCCTACAGGATGTGGTTCTTGTGGAAGTGTTTCTCCATCATCTTTTGCACAACAGTGCCGCCAAATCCAATGTCGGGGTCAGTTAGGACCTCGCCACCACTGCCGCTGTACACCACAACGTCAAGAACATATCCCGTCTTGCAGACGCAGAGGACGAAGAGCTTGATGCCGAAACGGTGTTTCTTTGACGGGATATATTTCCGGAAATGCAGCCTCCCCCGGAACAGGACCAGAGACTCGTCGAGGCACATCTTCTGGAAGGGTATCAGGTAGGTGGTAAAGCGATGGCGTATCGTGTCATACAGCTTCCTGATTTTCCAAAGCCGATCTTGAAGGTGGACTTGCATGTTATTAGTCAGGTGCAGATAGGACAGAATGTCGAAATATCTGTCCCTGGACATGAATTTCCCGAAGGCTGATGTCGTGATGAGATTGGCAGTGATCCAGTAGTCTGCCAGTGCATGCTTTCTGATGTGTGTCATCAGCATAGTCAGTGCCAGAAAAACATACATTTCTGGCACAGTGACAGTTCGCCATGCCACCATCTTGGCACTGGTCTTCCTGCCAAGAAAGTTGGAACATATATCATGGTGGTTGTTAGTTTCCTCGACGAGGTATTCCATGACCTCGTCGTCGTAGAACCCACAAAACAGGTCACTAGGGGTTGCATCTGGGCCACAGGGATATGCTGGTGACACCCCTGAGCCAATCTGCTCCTCATCAAAAGTAGGACAATCTGGCTCAAAATCTGCCCCATCAGTCCAGACAAACACCTCTGTCTGTAGGGCATGCCCACGCCCACGGGCAGCGGCATCGGCATCGGCATCAGCATCAGCAGGCTGAGCCGCACGCCCAAGACCGCCATGGCCTCGCCCTCGAACTCGCCGTGTTGGAATCTCCTCTTCTTCCACTTCTTCCTCCTCCTCAGGTGATGTCAGGTCATCTGGGGCAATGTTGGGGTCGTCGACATCTTCTTCGGTGGATAATTCTGGCGAAGAAGTGACCGGGCGTCGACGGCGTGGGGTGGCATAATGGGATTTTTTATTTTATTTTTTTTCCAACTACTCCCTCTTGGGCATAGGCTGAGAGCCTATACATTCCACCACTCAACACGGTGAAGCCCGTGAGGTCTCGTTCCAGTCTGGGGAGTGAGACATGTGAAGCATCCATTTATGGCTCGAAGAAGCTCCATCTCTGAAGCCGCTGGTTGCTTCGTTCAAGTTCTTCACTGTCTCACCCTCCAGACTCGACCCTCACTCTCAGAACGCCACCTATTGAGCAGTGAACTCACTAGGCATTGTCCCCCTGTAGCATATTTTGAAAATGGGAATATTCATACAGTGCTATTTTAATCAGGGAACAATGAGGGTATTTTTTTGGCATTTCGGTGGGCTTTGTGGTAATGCACTGATACTAGGTACAGCACAAATTCAATCCCAATAATATCTTCCCATTGACATATCGGGATTTGAACCCGGGTCCATTGGATTACCAATCCAGTGGCAAGACTACTCCACCACACCTCCGAAGTTGGACTCCTTTTGCGGCGACCTGAGTGGTTCTCCCCTACAAATAAAGCTCGCCGATGTGATGAGGCACTGCGGGAGGACAATGCTGCACCACTAGTACCAATTCCAGTGGCCCTTGCTCATCCTGAGGGAGAGATGAAGTTGAGGGCTGTGGGTTACCCCCGGGGCGTCCTGGGTCAAGGCATCGAGACAAAGGAATGCAGGCAGGGTCGGCGTCATTGTCACTATCACTTTTGCCTTCCCTTGCTTCCTCTGCCGCTTTGCGTGCTTTTTTGGCCGCATTTTTCACCAATATCTTTTTGTAAAAATATTTGCCCACTTTCAAGGGCGTACGAGCAGGCAAGGGGGAAGGTTGATGAGTAGGCCTAGGCTGACCACGGTGCAATGGCGGCGGGGTAGGCCTAGGCTGAAGCACACTTGGAATTTCCACCACACCTTCATTGAACACTTATACATCAGGGTCCTCACTACTACCTGACACATGATACAAATCTACTGCATCGTCACCATGAAAGCCCTCAAAATCCTCAATTTCATTTATATCTTGCAGTTTATCGACTAATTGCGCCGACCGTAACCTCAGGTGTAGCCACTCAAGAGGGCTCAGATTTGTATGGGAACTGTGTACGTATCCCACGCAACCGTGCCGATGGTTGAAAACTCAAAGTCCACGTGCGTGAGCGCGCAATAACCTGGTTTTTTGGGGTAATTGCCTTAAATTTTTTACTCTTGTAAAATACGTTTTCGGGGGACCATTTTTAAAGCTTTTTGAGCGGTTTTTCGTGGTTTTTCCTTCATTCCTAACCCATTCGCTATTGTTTCTGGAATAAAACCATTTTTTGAAAACCGGCCGGGTTCTGGTGAACAAACATTACAAAACTAGCCGGGGCTCCACGGGTTAAGAGTAGAATTATAAAGGGGGATGATTCCTAGCCCCCTGCCCCCAGAATTAAAAGTAAGACTGTAAAAGAGACGCAAATGGCTTAGGTTGGGTAGAGGACCTAGAGGATGCCAAACCTCACGCTGGATAGGACCAACCCTCCCTCAAGCTTGTAACTTGTAAGATTTGTGAATTAGGGTTAGTAGCACTTTCATAGACTAGTTTTTTCGCAGATCTCGGCAGTCATTAGTTCTACCAATTCTTTTTTAAAAAGACCTCCGTCTACGTATTGTGAAAAACCTGTTATCCTCCGGCAAATTGTGGGGTTGAGTGAGTGAAGGGGGGGGGGACAGTGAATGAAGGAGGATGCATGTTTTTCATAATACGTGTTGCTAGCCCCAAACGCGCGAGCAACTGTGGCTTTCAACCATCCGACACATCCCCTTTTATTAATGTGCATCACACATGTTACATACAAATAAGGTTTATGTTTTGTTTTACCCTACTGTGGAAAGACTACGGATACACCACTCCTGCCTGGGCCTCACGCAGTGGCATGACCCAGTCCTGTCGAACTGAGCTCATGACGCTGGTGGCATTGCCCCGGAGGATAGCCATCCCTAGTCTTTGCTTGAGCCAGAGGGTTTCCCGGGGTTCTCCCTCAATTAAGTAATGATTATATTTTGTGTTTTAGATTGGTAAATTAGTATTCTTATAGTAGTCCTTTCTGTTTTACTTGAGCGTTGTTTCCACATAGCGATTTTGATTATTTTTTTTGTCGTTTTTAGTGTTCGTGTAAGGTATGGTTTGTTTATTTTGCAAGTTTTACATTATAATTTAGAGCTTAATGGTTAGTACGCTGGATTTATGTGTGGGTATCCTAGGTTAGTCCTGGGAATACCAAGTGTTCATTGATTTTCTATACAGTATTTCACTAATTAGGTAGATTGGTCAATATACAGGAGGCGCTACAATATAGGTAGCAAAATTCTAATGGTAGTTTTGGGTTCCTATCATATGCTTCATTTCTATATACTTTTTATCCCCGGGGAAAAAAAACAATCTTGGGATTTTTCATTTATGTTCTTGGGATTTTTTGTTTTGGTCATTAACCTAACCAAAAAACCTAACCTAACCTAACCTAATAGCCCCCAAATACATTTAGGTTAGGTTAGGCTAGGTTTTTTGGTTAGGTTAATAAAAAAAATCAAAAAAAATCCAAGAAAACAAATAAAAAACCCAAGATTTTTTTTTTTTTTTTCCCGGGGATAAAAAGTATATAGAAATGAAGCATATGATGATAGGAACCCAAAACTACCATTATAATTTTGCTACCTATATTGTAGCGCCTCCTGTATATTGACCGGTAGATTTGGAAGTTAATGTGGGTTGGTGATATTACGAATTACCTATGGCAACTAAGTTTGACTAGATAGTTTTCGCCTGGGTAAGTGGGGTTCTGTTTGTCTGAAAGTCTTGAAGAGGAAAGACTTAATGAGACATTTCCCTCCCCCCCCCCCCATGTTCCTTAGCTTTCTCGCTAGACCTCAATCAAGCTTGGAAAAACACCTAGACCCCCCTTAAAACACCTAGACCCCCCTTAAAACACCTAGACCCCCCTTAAAACACCTAGACCCCCCTTAAAACACCTAGACCCCCCTTAAAACACCTAGACCCCCCTTAAAGATACATTTTTCGGTAGAAAAATGTTCCGGTCGAAGGCTGGTTTTTCTTTAAATTTCAGGCTCGCGATAATAGACACCTAAATGGTACGAAAGGTCCTAAAATTGACAACGTAATGGGGCGTAAGGTGTTAAAATCGCCAAACTAATGGGTAGAACTTTTAATTTAAAAATAATGAGTACAAAGGAAATAAAGCAACAACAGATCTAGTGACCCTTCTAGGTTGCTTGTCCTCCAAAACACTGAGGATCAAGTGTCCAAACAGTGGTTTAGAGTGGATAAGGGAAAATTGGAAAGGGAATTACTGCCCTGGAAGTAATGTCCGTGGCAGGATTAGGAAGTTAGTAGAGGACAGATGGGTTAGTAACTGAGGGGGGGATAAAATAAAGTTATTCATTTACAAACGCAGTCAGTCGCGGGTTTGATGAGAGATATTTGTCTATGCGGAGTTTAAATGAATCAACGGTGATGCAGTCTATAACGTTTCGGGGAAGCCCATTCCACAAGTTGACAACTCGATTGAAGAAGAAATTCTTAGATTCGTGCGAGTTAAAAGATTTACCAATAATTTTGCAACCGTTTCCCCGCGTGTAATATAGATTGGTCGATAGTGAAGTACTTACTACAGTTCATATTGTCGATGCCTTTGATGATTTTGAACACTTGAATTAAGTCACCTCTTAATCTGGGCTGGGTTAAAGGAAATAAGGGCACCAGGATTGAACGCAGTATTCCAGAAGAGGGCGGACTAAGGAATTGTAAAGGGTTAGGATAACTTCTTTGGATTTATGCTCAAATGACCTGCCTATAAAGCCAATTATTTTGTTTGCCTTCTTAACAACTTCTGAACATTGTTGACTCGGTTTTAGGTTACTCGATATTTTTACTCCTAGACCGGTTTCTCTGTTTACATTCTTAAGCTGAGTGCCATTCATCGAATAGTTTGCTTTCTCATTTAGGTGTCCGATATGTAGTACTTTACATTTATCCGCATTGAAACTCGTTTGCCAAATTTGGGCCCAACATGACAATTTATCTAGATTGTGTTGCATATCGTCAACTTGTTCTTTTGAGAGTACGCTATTTGCAATTTTTGTATCGTCAGCAAATTTTGATTGTACAGGTGAGACTCTCATCTATGTCGTTGATGTAAATTAGAAAGAGAATTCGGTCCTAGTACCGATCCCTGGGATACCCCGCTACTTACATTGGTCCATTTAGATGCCTTACCGTTTATGACTAATCTTTGCTTTGTCGCTGAGCCAATTTTCTATCCATTTCAACAGTCTTTTATTCCATGCGCTTTTAGTTTTAGAAGTAAACGTTTGTGGGGAACTTTGTCAAAGGCCTTTTGAAAATCAAGGTATATAATATCTACAGCTTTACTCTCATCGTAGAGGTTGAGGATATCGTGGAAGAAGTCTAAGAGGTTTGTTAAACAGGAACGTTTTTTACGAAAGCCGTGTTGAGTATCTTTAAGTATGTTATTTTCCTCTAAGTAATTTACGAGTCTGTCTCGTATGACCGTTTCTAGCATTTTACATACAACTGAGGTTAAGCTAATTGGACGATAGTTACTGGGTAGGGATTTGCTGCCTTTTTTGAATATCGGTGTTACGTTGGCTAGCTTCCACTGATCAGGCATAGTTCCAGACTGCAAGGATTTATTGAATAGTAATGTCAGTGGTTTGGAGAGCTCATCCTTAGCTTCCTTTAGAACTCTAGGCGAGATTGTATCAGGTCCAGGCGTTTTATTTACCTTGAGTTTATCTAAACAATTCAATACTTCTCTCTCTGTAACGGTGATATTGCTTAGAACATCTGAATTATCAATCTGAATCGGCGATTGTGTAGGGATATCACCGAGGTCTTCTGTTGTAGAAACTGATGCAAAGAAGGTATTGAGGGCATTACTCATTTGTACTTAGTCTTTGGTGTATTCTCCATTTTCATCGACTAACGGTCCAACAGTTGAAGTAACTACTTTTTTCTTTCTGATATAACTATAGAATTCTTTCGGGTTTGTTTTACTTTGATTCGCAATATGTAACTCTAAGGTCTTTTTACTTTGCTTAATTAACTTTTTGGCTTTGCGTCGTAGCTCTACAAATTTCACCCGTTCTTCGTCATTTTGTGAGAATTTTAATCTATCCTTAGCAAATTTTTTAGCAAGCAGGCAGTTTGAAATATCTTTATTCCACCATTTGGACTTATTATTATGGCCTGGACGCCGTATTTTCGATGGTATGCAGTCTTGCACTGATTTTAGGTAAGTGGTTTCGAATAACTTCCAAGATGTATTTGTCGTTATTGTTAATTAATAAGCTCCAGTCAGTTTCTTTAAACATAGCTCCAAGTTTATGGAAGTTTGCTTTCTTGAAATTAGGGACTTTTTCGATGCTACTATTTGGTTCGTTACTAGTAAACTTTAAAGTGAAAGTTATCGTACGATGGTCGCTGTTACTGAATTCATCACCAACATTCAAATTCTCTATCTATTCTTCTTTTGTTGCAAGTACAATGTCAAGAACGTTATTACCACGGGTCGGCGTTCGAACAAATTGATAAAGCGAACACTCTTGCAAGTTCGTAACTATAAAAGTAATGTCCGGAGTGTGAAGTAAGAGTATCGCCCCACTTGGTCACAGGTAAATTAAAGTCTCTCAAAATTACAGTATCTTGTGAGTTACTTACATCTGCAATTTGTTCGTAAATTTCTCGGTCAGTTTGCACTGATTGAGCTGGAGGTCTGTATATTAACGCAAGTATTATTTTTGTACCTTTATTCTTCTTTATTAGCACAAAAGATGTGTCGACTTTCACAATTTGAGGTTTTGACAAGAGGGTAGGGTTAAGACTTTCTTTGATATAAAGTAAAACGCCACCTCCATTTCGATTTATTCGGCTTTTCTCAAACATTACATAACCGGGAAGTGAATACTCTGCTAAAAAGTCTATCTTCTGTATTGAGCCAAGATTCTGTTATGCCAATCACATCATAATTTTCTGTAAACACTAGCTCCTCTAAATCTGAAAATTTATTGCGTATGCTGCGAGCGTTTGCATAGAAAACCTTTAAATTTGTTATTTTAGAACTCACGGAATGCTTTAATAATATTTTTGGTTCTTGTCGGATCTACATTTATGTTCATGGCTGTCCTCGGTCCTTATCGCTGGTGGTCCTCGGTTGCCTCTGTTTTTTGCTTGGCGTTGGATGATTTATGTCACTGCTGCTTCTCGGATGGCATTTTTTGATCCATGGCTGCGGACTGCTTAGTGTAGTAGAAGACCCATGCGTGCTGAACCCACAGGGTTTAGATGAGTGCCATCCTTGCGGACGCAGTAGCAAGGCTATACATGAGGTCCATAAAAACGGTCGGCCTCCCCGTAAAAATCCAAATTAAAGTTTGTTGGCAAACTGTCTCCATGTACGGCATAAATTGACCTTCAGGATTAGGATAGGTTTCAGTTTATTCTAGATTACTATTTCCTCCAGTTAGGTTCATTGATAGTATTTTACCCTTTGACTGTTTGAGGGCCTTCCAAATCTGAATAAAATATTGTAATGATAGCCAGAATAAACTGTCTTATAATGGTTAACGAAATCAGACTTTATATAAATGGATGCGAGAAAAGTGTTTGTCTATCCAGTATTCGATAAATGGATGTACTATCGTAATTAGGTATAGATTTTAGTCTAACGTGTTGAGCATAATAGATTAGCCGCATTGTAGCCTATTATACGTAGAGCACAGATGCGAAATAATCTGCATATAAAAAGTTAGCTATATTCACCTAATAGGACCCCTACCTTGGCTTGGATTATAGCATTTTTAAAGTGCTAAAACTAGACTTTAAAAATGTGCGCCAACCTTTGAATGCTAACTTTTAGTATATAATTATCTGTTTAAGCTGGCGAGAAATTGGCTTGTTCCTGTCCTAAGTATTCGGCTACGACGATATTTTCACAGCCAAATAGATTTATTTCGGAGATTTTGCAATAAAGTGATGCAAAGATCGTAATTTCCGTTTCCGTTTTTCGGCTAAAAATCGGCCAAGGGAGTCAAATTGTCGCCAGGTTAAAGAAATAAAGTAGTAGTAGTACCTTTACCTTTAGATACCTTTAGATGTGTTCGCCGCTCTTCTAGCGGCACCAAGGAGCGCGACGCCCCTCGTTATGGGTGGTGATTTGGTGCAGTAGACTGTTTGAAGCGACAGCTCGCTCCCTTGCGAGGATGGGCTCGTCTGGCACTTTTTGCAGTTCGACATCTAGGGCTCTCTTGAAGTTGTCTAACGAGATGTCCCTCATGTCTCTTACTCGCCGTGGGAGTTTGTTGAAGAGACGTGGGCCTCTGTGCGATAACCAGTAGTAACCAGTAGTAGTAGTAATAGTAGTAGTAGTAGTAGTAGTGGGGTTAAAGATCGACTAACACTTCTAACATACTATAGTCGGTTTCTTTTCAACTGCCTGTAAATTGCAAAGCTCCCATAAAGATTATTATTATGAAGATTTTTTAGTGAAATTATAGTTTTTATTATATAGATTTGATCTTATGATGCAGAGACATGGTAGATTCATAAGTTTCCATTAACTATACATACTGAAATGCTAGGTTTTACCAGGGTTAAATAGGAATGGGAATTAATTCCAGGCTACCTTTAGGATCAACCTTTCCTGGTACCTGGCGCGGGGTATGAACCTCTGAAGGGAATTTAACCCCCCTAAAAACCCACAGGTTTTGAGATGCCTTGGGTGGGGTTCGAACCCTGGTTAGTGACGCACCACCATCACCACCAGGCCCGCGCACTAACCCACTGAACTACCACGGACGTACAAAAGTATAGCAACCTTAGTCCGATTTTTAAGAACCACGGTGATAGTCTCTCGAGATGAGTTTATTGGACTTACCATCTACGACTATTTTACGCTATACCTGACGTCAACTCGGGTTAGTATTATTGTGGGTGCGGGACATTTTCGAGGGCATTACACATACATTAGCTGCAGCCTATAAGGGATTCAATTTATCGTAGGCTGAAAAGAAACCGTATAGTGTCTCTAGTAGATTACCTAGTACAGTTGGCCAAATAAGTGTAGTCGCTGCTGTAATGTTTTGTTTTATTACGGTCTGTCCGATGTTGAATAGGGTACCGGTAAGTGTGTTTGTATATAATAATAATAATAATAATAATAATATTTATTCAGTTAGCAATTTACAGATTTGGTACCACATAGTTTGTTACAAATATGACATGTACCAGCCTTGCATAATTCCAACTAAGGATAGCCCTCACTTGAAACGATGCATTTACGCTTAGTGCTGATGCCACTTATTATTGATCAAAATATACTTGGTGCCTCGATATCACTTATTTGGCAGACTGTACGTACATGGTATAAGACTGACGCTTACCTACCAGGTAGTTTCCTATAAGGTGAATATTGCTTACAATTATAGTCTCTCGCATTCATCTAACTTATTGACGGATCGTATAGTGCGGCTTAATCTATTGTATGAATATACTCTGGCACATACCCAATTGCTGGGGGTGGCAGACTCGAGACAGGGTCCGAACTTTAACTACATTTAAAGTTTCAATTGAGATTCGGGACCACTTTTGCGTTCCCTCGCCTCTTTGTCTCTTAGAGTAAAGACATTTTAAAACGTTAAGATTCCTAGCCTGTCCCTTTGTTTTTGCCTATTTGCTTTTGATGATACCATTTGATTTTAAAATCTGCTGGAGTGAATAGTTACGTTGTAGCAGGGTTGCCAATATAGCAAATTTACTGCTAGGTCTAGGTAGGCCCCTTTACTTAGATCTAGCTGAATTGTATTCATAGCGCCCATACTAATAGCGATATTGTGGAAATTTTACAGTTTGAACAATTTTATATAGATTGTGCCATTATTCTATAGATTTTAGTTATTTCTTAATTATTTAGTAACTATTTATCTTTGGAAAGTGATCTAGCTAAATGTGTTATTATAGCGCCCCTAATTCTTGTGATATTGTTGCAATTTAAACCATTTTGAAACATTATATATGGATTGTGTTGTCATTATTCTAGCGATTTTCGGCATTGATTTACTATTTAGCGAATTTGAAAACTGATCTAGCGGTAATTTAATAGAGGCCTACTGCCTTTGCCTTCGAAGAAAAGACTAACTTTTGGAAAATTGGACCTTTAATAGGCTACAAACCGAAAAAACCCAGACCGCAAGAAACAAAAAATAAATCGGGAAGTACGGTACCGTTTTAAATGCTACACTTCAGTCATCCAACTCGGAAGTCGGAACTGAACCAAAACAAAGCTGGCCCGGGGCCGGTAGTGACGGGTGGTTCTTGTAAATACATACTGTATTATTTAAAGACCTGCTTGTATAAGACTACTGCTCTTGGTCAGCATGTGTAGGGGTTCAGGGAAGTGTTAAATTTGAGTTAAGAGCTTAAGTTGTAGGCCTATATTATATAGGCCCTATAGGCCTAGGCTATTGGGTAACTTTGTATTTAAAGTTTTAGACTTTAAAAAGTGAGACTGTAACCACATTCTCTGTGGACAAACGGTCTTTAAACTTATATATATGACAGTATGTATGAATGTCCCCGTAGTCATTACTGCTAAATGGAGTAAAATCTTATTTTAAGCTTTTGGTTTAAGAGTTTTCAATCTATTAGTTTTGCGGAAAAAAACTTCACCCCATTTGTGTTGGTTATTTTGTGATTTAGACTTTGGCCATTTGTTTTTGCCTTAGAAACTATTCAAAGTTAGCATAGCTGCCTATACCAAATTCGTAACTACCCGTATGGCTGCCGTAGGCAAATTTTTTTTAGGAACCTTGCTACAATACTTAATTCAGAATGTTGTCATTCTTTACTATAATGGCTAATGTTCGCGCTCTTAGCCACTCTAGGCTACTCTCTTACAAATTGTCCCAAATTAAGATATGACTAGGAATCCATAGAATAGGGCCTAGTTTACCCCCCCCCCCCCCCCAGACATATTAACTTACAAAAGTCAGGGGTTGCCCGCGCGCCTGGTATTCCCGTCACAACACTTCTTCACACTGAGGGGCAGTTAGTCTGAGGAATTTGGGGTTGCCAGCAACAGACAGGTTCTGATCTAACTTGCCTAACTTACCGAGCTCAATAGGACGCAAATAGTGTCATTAACCCCCTCCATCACATTATATTAACTTGCTTACGGGTTGGCAGAGCGCCCGGTATTTCCCCCACAACTCTCTTACACTAAGGGACCGGTAGACGTCTGAGGAATTTGGGATTGCTACCAACCGACAGATTCTGATCTAACTTACTGAGCTCCATATGACGCGATTTTGCGTCTTAAACTTAATATTGAGCAATTTCATTAAGTTCATATGACGCGATAGTCGTGTAAGTTAATGACGCGATCCCGTCGTGAGTTTTTGGCCACTCGCCCATGTGACTTGATCACGTCTTATATGTCGGAGGGGGTTAATATAACCGAAATGCTGAATTTGACATATTTTTAGATATATCAGAAGAGCTTGCCCTCAAATTGCTGTTTTGTATTATGATGCGCGACTGATCCGTTTCAATCTCCCGCAGTGCTTTATAGTAATTTGAAGTCTTTTACCTTTTTTAGAGCAGCAGTGGTCTGAGGGTGGCAGCTCATAGGTTAGGGTAATTACCATACTGCTGATAAGATCGCTGGGTAAGTTTTTTATTTACAGATCGCTGGGTAAGTTTTTTATTTACAGATCGCTGGGTAAGTTTGTTATTTACAGATCGCTGGGTAAGTTTGTTATTTACAGATCGCTGGGTAAGTTTGTTGTTTACTGATCACAGGCTAGTTTGTTTACAGATTGCTGGGTAAGTTTGTTGTTTACAGATCGCTGGGTAAGTTTGTTGTTTTCAGATCGCTGGGTAAGTTTGTTGTTTACAGATCGCTGGGTAAGTTTTTTATTTACAGATCGCTGGGTAAGTTTTTTATTTACAGATCGCTGGGTAAGTTTGTTGTTTACTGATCACTGGCTAGTTTGTTTACAGATCGCTGGGTAAGTTTGTTGTTTACAGATCGCTGGGTAAGTTTGTTGTTTACAGATCACTGGGTAAGTGTTGTTTACAGATTGCTGGGTAAGTTTGTTGTTTACAGATCGCTGGGTAAGTTTGTTGTTTACAGATCGCTGGGTAAGTGTTGTTTACAGATCGCTGGGTAAGTTTGTTGTTTACAGATCGCTGGGTAAGTTTGTTGTTTACAGATCACTGGGTAAGTTTGTTGTTTACAGATCGCTGGGTAAGTTTGTTGTTTACAGATCACTGGGTAAGTTTGTTGTTTACAGATCGCTGGGTAAGTTTGTTGTTTACAGATCGCTGGGTAAGTGTTGTTTACAGATCGCTGGGTAAGTTTGTTGTTTACAGATCACTGGGTAAGTTTGTTGTTTACAGATCACTGGGTAAGTGTTGTTTACAGATCGCTGGGTAAGTTTGTTGTTTACAGATCGCTGGGTAAGTTTGTTGTTTACAGATCGCTGGGTAAGTTTGTTGTTTACAGATCACTGGGTAAGTTTGTTGTTTACAGATCGCTTGGTAAGTTTGTTGTTTACAGATCACTGGGTAAGTTTGTTGTTTACAGATCGCTTGGTAAGTTTGTTGTTTACAGATCGCTGGGTAAGTTTGTTGTTTACAGATCGCTGGGTAAGTTTGTTGTTTACAGATCGCTGGGTAAGTTTGTTGTTTACAGATCACTGGGTAAGTTTGTTGTTTACAGATCGCTGGGTAAGTTTGTTGTTTACAGATCGCTGGGTAAGTTTGTTGTTTACAGATCGCTGGGTAAGTTTTATTTAGATCACGGGTAAGTTTTATTTACAGATCACTGGGTAAGTTTTTGGCTGCTAGTTTGTTTGATGGTAATTATTTGTTTCAGATTCCTGGTTAAGATTTGGCTCGATGCACCTTGAGATTTGGCTAGAGGTGCACGGTAAGTTGTCTTCTCAGATTCATACCGTAAGTGTTTCAGATGCATGGTAAGTTTTGGTTTTTATTGCTTGGATATATATATATAGTCTTAAATATGATGGGTGTAAGTTTGTCATAATGAAAATGCTCTATTGGTAGCTAAAATGTGATTATAATTCATCTTTGAAGTGGTGAAGACTTTTGGACATTGTTAATAGTTTTCCTATTTCACAGTAGGCTACTGTAGCCTATATTATAACTGGACCACCACCTACCGTCCTTACCAGAGAAGACTGGCCTTGTTGGAGAGTGCTGTACCCTCATTTTGTAAGTTATCTTTGTAATTTACTGTTCTTATTGCCAAAACACTAACACACGTCCTAATCCTCTAAGAGGATTAGAAACTGTCTGGCAATATTTTCTTAAATTAACCCTTTTAAGATTAGGAAGTGTTTCAGCAGTGTTTTGGCTTCCTTTCTACTATTTTATATAGCTTGGGAAGGATTCGAGTTTGAGGCATAATGGACTGTTTTGACCCCTTAGATTCTTAGAAGTCTCCCCCTAAACTGCATGAAATAGTGTAAAGCTAACCAAAATGAATTTCTAATTATAATAAGTGTATAATTGCTAGTTCTTCCTAAGCTCGTCTTCTAATGATAGCCAGAATATACTATAAATTTAAACTTAATTTTTAGTCTTCTGGATTTATATATCCACTTAGTCTTCAAATGTAGAAAACTTCGGCAATATATTAAAATGCTTAGAATATAAAGTTAAATTAGTTTGATTGTACAGGAACTAGTATTGTGCTAATAATTAATCTGTTTGTTTTCAACTTATAAAATTGCAGTAGCTTATAACTTCTGCACTTACTGGTGTATACCTACTATTAACCCTCTCAGACATATGACGCAATTTTGAGCCTATTGGGGATAGTTTAAAGCCTTTGTTAACATCAGGGGTATTTAGAAACCTTTAGTTACTTCAACCTCTGCAGTTCTTTGAGTTAGCCGTGGGCAGAAAACTAATTTTGGAGAGGTAATTATAACTTTCTTATTGCTAATCTGGCAACCTCTGAGTCATATGTGCGTGAAAGGGTTAAAGGTAAGGTATATAATTTAACCCTCTCAGACATATGACGCAATTTTTAGCCGATTAGGGATACTTTAAAGCCTTTGTTACCATCAGTGGTATTTAGAAACCTTTAGTTTAGTTACTTCAACCTCTGCAGTTGTCTTTGAGTTAGCTGTGGGCAGAAAACTAATTTTGGAGAGGTAATTATAAGAGTGAGAGAACTCTATTTCTTATTGCTAATCTGGCAACCTCTGCATCATATGAGTCTGAAGGGGTTAATATATTTCTTGTTAAAACAAATTGCCCATAGGACAGTTCATAAAGCCTATCACTTGGCTATACAAATCCATATCTAATTGCATAATTCTTATTGTAGAGTTCGCCACCTGGAAGTGACCCCTAGGAGTACGCCGCCTTTCGACCCTAGATGGGTTGTCGACCGAGGTTGGAGTCCTGTCCAGAACCAAAGTCCCAGAGATGCCAAGAGGAGAGCTAGCTGGAACCTGCGGAGGTCCACCTTGGCGGTGTCATTCCCGGACTGAATTCTAAAAAGTTTCGGAACATTTTGACAAGTTAGTTTTGGCTGACTGTTTCTTTTCAGCCGCTGCTAAATTGAATCCCTTGGAATCTAATTTCTCTATACTTACCGGTAATGTAAAAATATGAGTGTCTCTGCATCCTATAAATACAAAGTTTATACAATTTGCATGATTTCACTACAAAATCTTCACTAGAAGTGAAATCTTGATAGGAACTTTGCTAAAGTTTTTGTCATTGTATTGTGCCATTCTTGTTAAAGTTTTAAATATTAATTTACCGGGTTTGTAAACAAGGATACAATTTTTGCCTTTTTTGGGATATGGTACCGGTACCTAAAAGCTTTATGACCATCAGCAATTTTTACAGTAGAGTATCACAAATGAGCTTTTAGTAAACCTTTGATGGTCTACATTTTTCTGGCAACATTTCGGGAATATTTTGCACTGGTATCTGAAACTAAACGATGGGTAGATGAATTTTGGAGACATGAATATTGTACAATTTGATCTTGAGCGGCCAGACCAATTCTAAGGATAAATGTAGAGTGAAAAAGTGGTAGTGTGAAATCATACCGGCTTTAGTTTAGTTGATTAAACCTTTTGAGAGAACTGTGCTCAGATAATTAATTTTTGAGACTTAAAGATTAAGAAAAATTTCTAAATACTGACCACAACCTCTGGTGCATGAACAGTTCAAGTTAGGATCCGTTAATATTTATATAGATAATTGCTAATATAACTTAGGACTACACTTACGACATTTACAGGGGTGAGATAAGAAGTTTTTGATAAAATTATGGTTTATTACGGGTGTATGGCCAAACCAGTGCTATTTAATCCCCAATCTTTTATTCCTACTCATTCTCGTCTTCAAACAAAATGGTTTCGGTTTGAGTCTGGATTGTGAAGCCAGCTGTGAGACAGTGTGGTTGTGACAAGACTACCCTCCTCCACTCCTGTTTCGGATATTCCTGCAACCACTACTTGAAGAGGATGGACCGTCGTGAGATTCTCTGTTCACTGGGTAGCTTCTAACTATACCGGACCACATGGACCTCCTGTGAAGGGATGCAGTGGTCGGACGCAGCGATGGCGCAATACTACCTTGATGCCGAGGATGGTGGTGGACTGCTGAGCCCCTCCAACCCAATCTTCTATTAAAGAGGTGAGCTCTGGAGCTCACTCCCTGAATCCATCTTTCCCTCCTATGACTGAAATTGCTTCAAACTCAGTGTCCAGACATTTTGGTTCAAACCTTCTTGATTTTGGCCCTGTAACACTTCCAACTCTTGGGAGGCACTAGTCACAGGCAGTTTTACCTTGTCTATAAGGAAAAGAAAAAGGAAAGACTTAACTCTGTGTATTAAGGGAATTTTCTAAGTTCTAAATGTCTGAATTGCATTTAATTTAAATATTCACAGCAAATGGAACTTCAATACTGTACATTATTGGGATATATATTTTATCTAATTCTGGATAATTTTATTTGACTAATTTATATAGCTGTACAATTAAATTTGGGGCACAGAGTTTACCCTTTTATTCTTTACGTACCACTGTTGTTGTTCCCCAAGCTGCCTGGCCGAACAGCCTCAAGGCCCCGAGCAAGGCCAAGGCCATAACCGAGTGCCCCACAGAACCCTCCCTGCCGACCACAATAAAGCCTGGGTGACCGAAGCCACTCCATGGCGGGGAGCTGAGGAGGGTGCGGAAACGCCCGGGAAACCAAACTCTGACGGTTCCTTTTACTTATATATTTTCTAGATCTCAAGTGACCGAGTCTCTTCCGTGGATTGACCTCCCAATCTACCAAGAGAAGCCAAAGAGTCAAATTTTTCCTCTGCCCCTCAACTTTCTCTTCATAATTGCTGAGGGGCACAGGGCCCTGGATGCCCCATCCAGGGCCCTGTGCCCCTCAGCAATTATGAAGAGAAAGTTGAGGGGCAGAGGAAAAATTTGACTCTTTGGCTTCTCTTGGTAGATTGGGAGGTCAATCCACGGAAGAGACTCGGTCACTTGAGATCTAGAAAATATATAAGTAAAAGGAACCGTCAGAGTAAGCTATGGGTATGGCGGAGATCGCTCAGTTCTCACTCTGATAGACCAGCCCATCACCACATAGACCAGCCCATGTACCACTGTTAAGGGGGATGGTTCACTTTTTGAGTTTCTGCATGTATTCATTTTTCTAGTTTCCTCCATAAACCTCCATCAAATTATAACAAAAATCCATTAGATCCCCCTTCTAGAATAATTTTTAAATTTTTCGGTAGAAAAAAATTCCGGCCAAAGGCCGGTTCTTCCAACATTGCGGGCTCACTCGTTCGCCAGGGAAAAAATTGACACCTAAACCGCACGAAAGGTCTAAATATTGCTTAAGAAATGGGGCTAAAGGTCTTAAAATAGACTAACTAATGGGGCAAAAATCTTAACATATGAAAACTAATGGGGCTAAACATGAGGGAGAAAGTGGTCCAGAAAACTGGCCCATCCCCCCTTAATGAATTCACCTAAAATCAGTCTGGAAATTGTAAGCTGTAAATGGTGTTCCCCACAATATTAGTTATAGGTAGCGCCAACGAACTTGACAATAATCTTGATCCCTGACCACCGTGTAACTCAAAAGGGCCTAAAGCAAACTAACTGTAAATATCCACACCTATTTCCTGGTGGACTCTTGCCAAATAATAGAAACGACAGCCCGATTGCTTTCCTTCTATCAGTTATAAGACTTTAAGGGGTCATGATTATTGTAAAGTTCGTTGGCGTTCCCTATAGTTACAGGGCGCTACGCAGGATAAAATATAGTTTTAGAACACCGAATAAGATATAATTTAACGTTTTAAGTTATATTAATCCTTTCGCGCACCAAGACGGGATTGCGTACTTGCAGGGATACTTTAAAACTTTTGTGACCATCAGTTTTTTAGAAACCTTTAGTTTAATTACTTAAACCTCTGCAGTTGTCTTTGAGAGTGTTATGGGCAGAAACCTAAGTTTAGAAGTAATTGAGATGAAGATAATTATATTTCTGAATACTAAACTGCAACCCCTGGACCTGAAATGGTAAAGTACGGTAATACTGACTATGGATCTCTTCTCTTTTAACAGCCTGGGAGCGTTGGTTTGGTCCAGTTCCCGCCCTCGGACCCCTGACACTGCCCTGCTCCACATCGGCCATGGTGATCTGGCCTTGCTCCTCCCGCCTTCACCTGGTTCCCGACCCCTTCTACCAGTGATTGTGGAAGAGACGGTTGATCACTACAATTTCTACTACCATCCCGACCCCTTCTTCCCGTGGTGCTGGACGGTTGAAGAGATGGTAGAGCTGTAACTTTTCAACTGCCCTCCTTTCCACTCCCACCGGTTCCTTCTTTTCTGCAGACCACTCGTTTGGGGTCTTGGACGCACGGCTTAAAGCGAAAGGCAAGTAAGTTAGTTTTTGTTTTTATTAATGTACAGTATATGGAAAGATAGTTTATGATATACAGATCTATATAGTTTATGATATACAGATATATACTGTATATATTATATATATATAATAATAATGTAAAACTTGCAAAATATAAAATCGAACTTAGGAAGACTAAATATAAAGGAAAAATAACTTAAAAATTGCTGTGGAAATAAAGCTTTAATCCAATTAAAATTCGAAATTAGCACAAAACTACCATACATATTTTGCAATTATTTGTCTTTATATTATATGTATTCATTGTCGATAGTATCAATTGCTTACTTTTGCGATTTCCTTAGTTTATTTGTGCTATAAATGTAGGATATTTGTAGGGTAGTTATATCGTTGTTATATGTGCGATTAGTTTGCTTGGGAAACAGATTAACTTGCTCATGTAGTAATGTACACCCTATGTGGTGGATTGTGTTCTTTTATTTAATAATTTTCATTTTAGTAAGCGTTGTTTCCACATAGCGATTTTGATAATTTAATTTGACTTTATATTGTCCTTGTCCCAATTTTGGTTTGTTTAGTTTGCAAGTTTTACATTTTAATTGATAGGGGTCACTTGAGGCATGCTATGCTTACAGGTACCTACCCGATAGCACTATAGTTAGTGAGTGCTGTACTGTATTTTATATATTATTTTGTAATAGTATAGATATCTTATCAATATTTGTATTTTGTACTATTGTTAATGTCTTGTCATGTTGCAAATTTGATTTTAAATAATATTTTGACATTTAACATGTAGTTTCTTTATTCATGCAGAGTTTAGTAAAAATTTGCCAGAACATCCTGGACTTCCCAAACTTGACTACTTCCTTTAACGTGACGATAGTGCGTTGTTATATGTGCGATTAGTTTGCTTGGGAAACAGATTAACTTGCTCATGTAGTAATGTACACCCTATGTGGTGGCTTGTGTTTTTATTTAATAATTTTAATTTTAGTAAGCGTTGTTTCCACATAGCGATTTTGATAATTTAATTTGACTTTATATTGTCCTTGTCCCAATTTTGGTTTGTTTAGTTTGCAAGTTTTACATTTTAATTTTATTGATTGCGTCGCTCACTACAGCTGGTGCTATCAAAGGAGGTGGTCCAGATATTGGTTTTTCGATACTAAGCTGTTCCTTACTCCATTCAAACTCTACATTTAGCAATCGTTCATAGTGTGCCTTCCATGCTTCTCTGATTTCATTTTCTGCATACACAATCTTCCCATTATCGTTTCTAACACACTGTTCACCTATAATATCCCTACTGTCATTTCTAACTCGCCTAGCTAGGTTGAACATCCCATTGGGATTGTCAGTGTTACACACTTGTTCGAGGACCAGGTCCTTAATGCCTTCTTTAGCATTGTAAATAACTCTTTTGGCAGTTCGATTAGCTGCCTGGTATTCCTCCTTGCTGCCTCCCTTCTTCCATGCTTTGAAGCATCTCCTTTTCTCTTTCACAGCATGTTCTATCTCATCGTTCCACCACCAGGAGGTCTTATTCCTGGGGTGACCCTTTGTTTTCCCACAGACTTTGTCAGTGGCAGCAATAAGGCTATAAAAATACTTAACCTCTGAAGTGCGCATGGGGGGTATGAGACACCACACTCCGGTGCTGACGTATTTGAGCTGTTCCCATCACTAACATATTTATTTTACCATAAATAGCATTAATACTTATCCATATGCGCCTATTATATTCATTTATTTTCATTTTAGTAAGCGTTGTTTCCACATAGCGATTTTCATAATGTAATTTGACTTTATATTGTCCTTGTCCCAATTTTGGTTTGTTTAGTTTGCAAGTTTTACATTTTAATAGGTTGATTATAAAGGTATTAACCTGTTACAACAATAAAACAAGTGGAAACAGCGTTTGGATGGTCAAAATCGGCGATACAGGCCGGGAGTTACACAATGTATGGCTGAGGCAACTCCCAGCCCACCACTTTTCTCCACCTCTGGAGAGAGACTGTCGATCGATACTCTCTCTCTTGCTAACAGTGATGACAACGCCCTGCTACCAACTCGCTAATGTTAGCACGAAAATAGACCACAGGAAAAGGGAATAACAGGGAAAATAGGTGATAACTGAAGGAGGGGAGGAAACTGGGGAAGGAGGGGAGGTGGAGGAGTGCTATTTGGCATGGCCCAGGGGCAAAACAATTTTTTTTTTTTTCCCTGACTCTTAAGTCTTCCCGCAGTTCCAGGGTTAAGAAAGTTCCATTGACTATTTACATCGTTGGGCCTAGCTTCCTTATTTCTACTAATTTCCTCCAGTTCACTATGAAACCTATCCCTAACTTCCTTGTTCTTCAGCAGCCACACTTTCCTTTTGGGTATGTATACCTTCTTGCGCTTAGGATCTCTATATAAGCTCATGTCGCACACAAGTAGCTTAGCCTATGCTGGGGGATACATTCTTCGCTCGGGATGACCTTTACATCTCTAACCAGTTTCCAGTCAACCAAGAAGTAATCTATCTGGCTACTGGAGACCCCAGAGTTATACGTGATCAGATGGCTCTGTCTTTTCTTGAACTTCGTGTTGCACACAACCTTGTTGAGTGCAACGCAGGACTCCAGTATATATTCGCCTTCCAGATTCCTCCTTCTGTAACCATTTTCTCCATGTACTCCCTCGTATCCATCTGCAGATGCTCCCACGTGACTATTCAGCCCCCCCCCCCCCCCCCACGATTGTTATTTCATTCTCCGAGAGACCTGAAATGACACTGACGGTGTCATTCCAGAAGTCCTCTTTTATCTCTTTCTGTAGACCAGCCTGTGGGGCATATGCAGATATAACATTCAGATTGGTCAGATTATGAAATCTGACGAAAGGACAGAAGCCAAATGTGGGGGATGACTGGTAATCTTAACTCATAAAAATCTGAAAGTAAACAAAAATTGATACTGGTACTCTGTTTAGCAAATAAAAACTACTCATAATCAAAATTGAAGAAAACAGCGGAAAATATAAATATGATCCAGCAGTACAGTACCGTACATATATGCCACCACAAACCAGAGCATGGGAAAGGGAAGAGAACAAAAAACTAATAGCTGATACCCTAATTAATCGAAATGCACTATTGAATAGGCCTACAATTTAAAATGTAAAACTTGCAAACTAAACAAACTAAAATTCGGACAAAGACAATATAAAGGCAAAAAAACTAATAAAAATCGCTACCGGTATGTGGAAACAACACTTACTAAAAAAAAAATTATGAAATCAAAGAACACAATACACCACATGGGTTTAATTACTACAGGAGCAAGTTAATCTGTTTCCCAAGCAAACTAATTGCACACATAACAACGCACTATCGTCACGTTCAAGGAATTAGTAAATTTGGGAAGTTCTGGTAAAACAAACAAGTTAATCCTGACAGAAGACTTCAATTGCAAAGAGGTTAACTGGGAGAGACTGGATGGAGGCAGAAATGAAAATAATTGGGGATACAAACTGCTCAAAATCACCACTGACTAGGCATGTCACAGAGAATACAAGATCACGAGGGAGTGATGAACCCTCAAGGCTACATTTGATTTTTACAAAAGATCCAAATGACATACTAAAACTGGAGTATCAATGCCCACTAGGCAAAAGTGGCCATGTAGTGCTGCAAGTGGAGTGTACCTTGGACAAAGACAATACAAAGGCAAAATAACTTATCAAAATCGCTATGTGGAAACAACGCTTACTAAAATTAAATTTATGAAATAAAAGAACACAATCCACCACATAGGGTGTACATTACTACATGAGCAAGTTAATCTGTTAAGGAAGAACGACTAAACTATGCCAGATCAGATTTTAGGGGACTACGACATTTCTGTGGTGCCCTCAAAACATTTAACATACAGGACAAATACTCTTACTGTACTTCGTTGATATATACAGAGAAGCGGTCAACAAATTTGTGCCTAAGTACAAACCAAACATGATAAGGGAAAAGGTTTTGTAAAACTTGCAAAATAAACAAACCAAAACTTGGACGAACACAGTAAAAAGACAAAACAACTTATCAAAATCGCTATATATGTGGAAACAACGCTTAAGTAAAAGAACAATCCACCACATAGGATGTACATTACTACATGAGCAAGTTAATCTGTTTCCCAAGCAAACTAATCCCACACATAACATAATAAGTGTGAAGTAGCAAAGCAACGAATAACTACCGTACATGAACATCAGAAGAGAACAAGAACCTAACTATGAAAATAACATAGTTAATAAGGCCAAAGGTGAACACAAACTCTTCTTCAAATTTGTAGAGAGTTGTAATGACCCTATTCAGGCTGTCTCGAGTCGGCCACCCTCATAAAAAACAAATAAAATACAATTAAATACAAATAAAATGGAAAACTGGGGTAACTGCAATAGCTTTTTATCCTCTGTAATTATGCTACTATGATGAGCTACCGGTATGTTGAATTATAAAAATCAGCCCAATATGAAGAATAGTGCATACAAAGTATCAAGGAACTATAGAAAGTACTCACAGATGGTCCTAAGACCAGCCGATCTCGCCCGCCTGGGTGAGATTTTCCGCCCGGCCTGGTGAGGCGCGGGAGGGAAGCGGAGGAGGGAGGAGGTACTTTTGATAAATAGTGAGCCTCCCCCAGTCTCTACTATTCATATCACAGTCACTACTGTGTCACTATCACAGTTATGAATGTTATTCCCAACCACCTCGGAGGTAACATTTTTGGCTTTTTTTTTTATACAGTGGTATCCCCAGTACGCCTAAATCCACTGTGTATCACTTCAGTCATTATATTTATTTATTCACAATTAAGTAGTTATGTATTCACAGATATTTAGTTATTACTCAGTTATTTATCACTATTATGTATTTAGTTGGCTATTCAGTTATATATTTAGTTATCTATTCACTGTTATTAGTTATACAGTATACTCAGAGATATTTAGTTATTCACTGTTGTATATAATTTATATTCACTTAAGAGTTATTTGTTTAGAAGTTCAGCAGGGTGTGATACTCCTCAAAGCATGGTTCCACACAGAGTGGCTGGTCACACTCGCGGCAGAAGTACCGGGTATCTTTGCGCCTCCTCTCCCTTCGGGTTGTCTGGGAGCAGACGAGACACCTTCGTGAGGGATTCTGCTTGAGTGGATTGGGCAGAAATGATGGCCTGTGAGTCGGGTGGGGCTGACTGGTACTGGTCGGTGTACCTGGACCGCCAAGAGTTTATGTGCCAGTCTGATGACGTAGTACTCCATGGTCTCCTTCTTCCCTGTGGAGGACGTGGGCATTGTACGTCACCATGTCCATGAGGTGAAAGAACAACTTCTTGAACCACCTCATGGTCTTGCGGGCACAGTCGACGGAGGAGATCACGGAGTCTTGCTTGTCAACAAGCCTCATGTTCAGGTTGTAGTCGTTGACACAAATCGGCTTGTCGACTCTTTCCCTCGTACCCCGTCATCGGCGACCAAATGCCTCAAACCCGGCTGGGTGTACTGTTGTCAGGAAGTTGACGTCGCGGTTGTCCATCCAGGAGACCAGCAAGAAGATGTGCAACTTATTATGGATGACGCTGTTAGCCTCCCGACGATCTGGCAACTTTGGCATACCCAGCCTGTTCCGCCGTACTGTACCACACGCACCCGTAGACCCACAGCCACTTGAACAGGGTGGGGCTCGTGTACCAATTGTCAACATACAGCATGTGGCCCAGGTCAAGGTACGGCGCCATCATGGCCGCTACGATCGACCCAGAGAGCCCAAGGTTTGGGATATCTTTGACCTTCGTATACTTCCCCATGTACAGAATGAGATCGAGGATGAAGCCAGTCGTTGGAGGTACCGTACAGGTAAGGCATCCAGGTAGGTACCGGAACCACATTCTTCTTTTTCACATGTGCCCTGACAATATAACAAGATATATTATTAAAGGATATTGTTGATACTTGATAAAAATATACTTATACCCTATGTACATTGGCTACTGTGATGACATGATGGGGCTGTGTTCTGTCATGATAACCTAATGCATAAATGAGCGGAATTTCGGTGCGAGTATCCTAGGTTCGAGTCCTTGGAGTGCCACATGTATTTGTTGATTTCATTAATTGAATTTAGAAGTAAAGTTGTTTGGTGAAAAAATATCAAGTACTGTACTACAGTAAAGAGATAGAAACCATGCTCTCTGTAATGTGGATGAAATGGTCTTTAAACTTCTATGTATGTATGTACAGTACAGTACGTATGAATGGTATTTGGGAAACAGATTAACTTGCTCATGTAGTGATGTACACCCTATGTGATGGATTATGTTCTTTTATTTCAATATATTTTTATTTTGCCAAGTTCTTTGCCTTTGTATTGTCTCGTCCTACTTGTGGCTTATTTATTTTGCAAGTTTGACATTTTAATTACATACATACATAAAATTTTAAGACAGTGTTCCACACATAAGTGCAGTTTCAGTCTCTTGTCCTAATGGCGGCGTATTCAATCTAGCTTAACACTGATATAAGAACTAGCCTATGATCCTACTGGTTGAGAGGCTGAAGTACAGTAATACTTAATTAAAGGCCTTAAAATGAAGTGAATTGCTGTGACACAATTTGCTTACTAAATATGCCATAACTCCTCCTCTGGATATTTAACACTCAATGAGCGGCTAGGTCGGTAACTTCTACTACTTGCCAAGCGGGTGGTTTTACCCTAAACTAGCTTATTTCCGTGCTCTTTTTCATGCATAAACAAGAGCCAGAGCGTAATACAATTATGTATCCCTGAAAAGGCGATAATTGAGCTTTCCAATGACACCTGAACCAACCTTCTACGACCACGGGTTCTCTTGTAACGATCGTGCAACACGAAGGAAAAATCCCTAAAATACAGCAATTTCTTCAGTTTTTACCCTGTATTGCGGGACCAGGGATGTCGTGGCATGTGAAGACAGTGACAGTGGTGGGACAACGTCCATGCTGAACGGTCAGAGCCTATCCGCGCTCCTCCCACTGGTCGGACTCTCTCTCCGAGCCAATTACGTGCTCAACATGGCATGCGACTATAGCCGGGCCCCGCCACTTAGTCCTTGGTTCTCTAGTCCGACTATAGCCGGGCGCCGCCAAAGAGCCGCTGTTGACGAAGGGCCCATGACGGGTGTGGCAGGAGGCGTGGCAGGGTAGACAGATGTTGACGAAGGGCCCATAACAGGTGCGGCAAGAGGTGTAACAGGTGCGGCAGGAGGCAAGACAGGTGCGGCAGGAGGCGTGACAGGGGAGACAGATGCGAGTAACGTGGGAGTGATGGTAGTCGAGGGGAACATTTGTAGACGCACCGCTCATCCTCGTGTTTGGTCCCGTTCTTGCAGCGAACACAAACAGACCCGGAGAAGGGCGGTCGAGGGGGTGTTTTTCTAAGTTTGATGGAGGTCTAGCGAAGAAACTAAGGAATAATTGAATTAATAGAAAAAAAAAAAAAAAACACACACACCTAAGAGTTCCGTATGGAGCTCAGTGTTCTGGTTAATCTGCTCTACTTAACTAAATAGAAAAAAAATAAAAAAATAAAATGGCCCATATCCCCTTAAAAGAAAAGAAATGCATGTGACTCATCTTCCTAATCTGAACAAAATTGTCTTAACATTAGCAATAAAATAATGAACAAGAATACAAAACTGTTGCCAACTTAAAAAGTGTTTCTTAATCTAAACAATATATTGTAGTCTAATATTTTCAACAGAAAAACCCCACAAAATTATCACAAATTATGACCCCACTTTCCCAATCTGAACAAAATCATCTAACCTTACCAATATAAGAATGCAAAACAATGAACAAATACCACACAATATCATGAAAGTAAATTGTTGCATACATTTGATCTCTTTAAGGCCAATTATGAGATAGCTTTGCTAATCCAAATAAAATTGTCTGATGTTATCAATAAATGATTAAAATATAAATTATGCCTTTCTTTACTCTAAACAAACTTGTCTAACATTATCAGCGGGTGCCCGACCCCAAAAGGGGTTGAAATAGGGGAGCTATCCCCCCGCCAAAGGCGGCTTTCTAGGGCCTTTCCTAGCTGATGCTGAGAGGATTGGGTTCTAGTCATGTGGTGATGGGCTGGTCTATCAGAGTGAGAACTGAGCGATCTCTGCCATACCCATAGCTTACTCTGACTGTTCCTTTTATTTATATATTTTCTAGATCTCAAGTGACTGCGTCTCTTCCGTGGATTGACCTCCCAATCTACCAAGATTGGAAGCCAAAGCGTCACATTTTTCCTTTGCCCCTCAACTTTCTCTTCATAATTGCTGAGGGGCACAGGGCCCTGGGTGGGGCTTTGGTTTCCCGGGCGTTTCCGCACCCTCCTCAGCTCCCCGCCATGGAGTGGCTTCGGTCACCCAGGCTTTATTGTGGTTGTCAGGGAGGGTTCTGTGGGGGCACTCGGTTATGGCCTTGGCCTTGCTCGGGGCTGTTCGGCCAGGCAGCATGGGGAACAACAACAACATTATCACAATACAGTACATACATAAAAGTTTAAAGACCGCTTCATCCACAGAGAGCGTGTTTTTAGTCTCTTTACAGTAGTATGGTACAATAAAGACTTGCCAAAACACAGCCCTATCAAGTCATCACAGTGGCTGATGTTGGTATAGCGCTAACAGTGTCTCTGCATGACTCAACAAAGTCCCGCTGAAGCACTTGCACCTGGCGAAATCGCACCACACTAGCCTTAACCGTGCTACAGGTCTCCCTCGCTTTACAATTGGGTTACGTTCCTGAAAACCCGATCTTAAATAGAAAAATCCTATAGTGAACCCTAAAATTAATGGGGTAAATGGGGATGCATTCTGGGACCAACCAAAACCCAAACACCTAAAAACTTATAATAACATCGTAAATTGGGGAATCGGATAGTGAGGGAGACCTGTACAATGAGGCAGTAACAAGAAATCACCATAATTGCTACAGAGGCTGACTGCACCAACGAAGTAGCGGGCGGTGGGGTCGCTACTTCCCTACGCCAGGATAATATAATAATGAAAACAATAAATTATAATGTAAAACTTGCAAAATAAACAAACCAAAACTTATACGAACACAGTAAAAAGACAAAACAACTAATCAAAATTGCTATGTGGAAACAACGTTAAGTAAAATAATAATTTATAAATAAAAGAACACAATCCACAGACTAAGACAGCTTAACAAATATAAACAAATTCACCTAGGATTGTCAATACAAGAAAGATCAGAAACCACACCAAAGACTGCGATATATCTTCCCAAATCCCAACAAAATGTTTGCAATACAAAATGGAAAATAGTGAAAACATCACCACAAACATTGACAACTTTTCTAATCAGAACAAAATTGTTTCATCTTACCAAAAGGAATGAAATAAACATAATAAGACCAGACATCTTTCCTAATCTGAACAGTCACTGAAATAAACATACTGTAATAAGACTACCAGACATCTTTCCTAGTCTGAACAGTCACTGAAATAAACATACTGTAATAAGACTACCAGACATCTTTCCTAATCTGAACACAATCACCTTATGTTACAAATATAAAAATAATAAAGCATACAACATAAAATCTGACCGAGATATTCCTAATCTGAACAAAACTATACTCTAGTTTTTTTCCAGCTGATGGTAAATTGAATCCCTTAGTAGCTGATTTCTCGATACTTAATGGAAATATATGAAACTACTATGGCTGTGTGGCGTATTAATGCAAAGTTTTCATAATTGACATCATATTTCGCTACAAAATATACCTTATAGCTCCCCACAGTCTGGGGAGGGGGAATCGAGTCTACAAGACACTGGCCGCGGCGCCATGACACAAAGAGCAATTTTTTGGAACAATGGGATTTTCTCTATCTCCTCCAGTGTTGGCTGGTAATCCTCCTCAGACTCTTCATCAGAAGATTCTGTAGCACTATCCTGGAAATCAATATCGCCTCTTTTTTGTTTCTGTTCAGGCTCTCTCGAGTCGGCCACCCCCAGCTATGGGATATGTGCCTGAGTATAATATACATACATATTATTATGGTATATATTAGAGTAAAAACTCAAAATTGGAAAACAAAACTCTAGTAAACCTGATTACCGGTATATCATATATTATGTGGCTTTAATACAACTCCCTGGTAAAACTGCTTGTGTAACTATTCCTCTCTATCATCAATACTGGAGGAATGCTCTGAGGTTTCACATATGCATCTATCCTGGACTCATTGTACTATTCCCTTGGCAACAACAATCAGCATCCTCTAACATGTTGCAGTAAGGAGAGGCTAATTTATCACTAGTCCGATAGAGCCTGCATAAAATTGGATGCAAGGCGTGAAACCTGCAGACACAAATATTTGTCACATAGGATTGTGGCACACAACACTATTGACACGAATACGAGTCATCCGAATTTTAAGGGTTAACTCGTAATTAAGTGACAGAAATTTGTGCTTCTGTGCGGTCATTTGGCGGGATATTCAAATTATATATGGAGTTACTAACATTCTGGGTTAGTTGTGAGCCATGTAACAAAATACTGTACAGGCTCTCACGGCATTACCGCTGGTGCCCCAGATTCCACCACTATATTGAGGGTTTCCGCTTCGTTTCGCTCCACCAAAGCGAATCCCCCTACTTTTCCTCGGTGATATAATGGCCAACATTCCCCAGATGTAAATTAAAATGTAAAACTTGCAAAATATACAAACCAAAACTGGGACGAGACAATATAAACACAAAAGAACTAGTCAAAATCGCTATGTGGAAATAATGCTGAATAAAATAAATAAATAATAAAGTAAATAATACAGTAAATAAATAAATAAATAAAATAAATGATATCTATCTATATACTCAGGCCCAATCCCCGATTTTTTTTTGGGGGGGGGGGGGGACTCAAGACAGAGCCAGAATTGGGACAACACAACAGAAAACAATGAACACACAAAAACAAAATACAAATTCACAATAAATAAATAAAATAAATGACCAACAATAAATAAATATACAACATACCTGTGTGAGATCATCATTGCGTACCCTGACCAGGACCTGTCTGTTGAGAATCTTCCACAGTGAATCATCACCAACGCTCACTTGTCAACTTGGTCAAACAAGGTATGAGGTGAGACTCCACCCTCAGCGGGTGCTCTGACTCTCCTCGCACCAGGTTCTCAAGCTGAAAATATAACATACATTGGTATTTTACATATATACATAGGCCTATACAGTACATACATAACTAAGATAACAAAAAACATCTACCGGTAAGATATATTTTCATAAATGAATGTAAACATCACCTTAATATATCGCCTTGTGTCTATATAAATCAAGCTAGTACTAAAAAACATGCAACTAATATGTCTTAATCAGTTTGATAAAATAAAGCAAGTTTTACATGTTGTCATTCTAACAGTAGCCCATAATCCTGTAAGCCTTTTAGTGCCCAAGGATTTCATGGATCTCCCCATACATACAACTGTTGAGCGAAAGGGGCGGGTGCCCAACCCCAAAAAGAGTTGAAATAGGGGAGCTATCCCCCCTCCAAAGGCGGCTTTCTAGGGCCTTTCCTAGCTGATGCTGAGAGGATTTGGTTCTAATCATGTGGTAATGGGCTGGTCTGTCAGAGTGAGAGCTGAGTGATCTCTGCCATACCCATAGCTTACTCTGACTGTTGTTGTTGTTGCTGTTCCCCAAGCTGCCTGGCCGAACAGCCCCAAGGCCCCGAGCAAGGCCAAGGCCATAATCGAGCGCCCCCACAGAACCCTCCCTGCCGACCACAATAAAGCTTGGGTGACTGAAGCCACTCCATGGCGGGGAGCTGAGGAGGATGCAGAAACACCCGGGACACCAAAGCCCCACCCAGGGCCCTGTGCCCCTCAGCAATTATGAAGAGAAAGTTGAGGGGCTGTTCCTTTTACTTATATATTTTCTAGATCTTAAGTGACGACGTCTCTTCCGTGGATTGACCTCCCTACTGCCAACCTAGAGGTTGGCAGATTGGGATCCAAAGCATCAAATTTTTCCTTTGCCCCCTCAACTTTTCCTTCATAATTGGGCCTTGGGCGGGGCTTTGGTTTCTCGGGCGTTTCCGCACCCTCCTCAGCTCCCCACCTTGGAGTGACTTCGGCCACCTGGGCTTTATTAGTGGTAAGCAGGGAAGGTTTTGTGGGGTGCTCGGTTATGACCTTGGCCTTGGGGCTGCTCGGCCAGACAGCCTGGGAAACAACAACAACTGCTGGGTATTCATATCTATACCCTATTTCTTTTCAACTGACGGCAAGTTGCAAAGTTCCCATCATGATGTCTCAGTTATTTTGAAGATTTTGTCGTGAGATATGGTGCTAATTATATAAACTTTTGTCTTAATATGATGCAGAGACATAGTGGTTTAGTATTTTTCCATTAAGTATCGGGAAATTAGCTGCTAAAGAATTCAATTTAACGCCAGATGAAATGAAACTGAGTACGGTATAGTATATTTTACGTCAGGGAATCGGAACTGAAAATTGAGACTACACTCATCATGATAGATGGAATGTAGAGACCCTATTATACGGTAATGTAAAACTTGCAAAATAAACAAACCAAGAGCTCGGCCAACCTCCGCCATATTGGTGTCATTAGCCTCTCTTTACACTCTAAAGCCGGTGTCACACGAGCGTTTTTTCCGGCAATTTTTGATGAGCAAGTTTTTTGTGGTGATATTTGGAGTCTGTAATGTTGGCATCGTAAACTAGACTGAAGTTAGATGTGTTAGGTGGCTGAATTTTTATATAACTGATATTTTAAATCTGCCAGACTACAATTGCTCGTAAAAATTGACGGAAAAAGCGTTCATGTGACACTGGCTTAATAGGCCATGTTATTATAATGTAAAACTTGCAAAATAAACAAAACCAGAACTGGGACGACATAAGATAAACGCTAAGGAACTAATCAAAATCGATATGTGGAAATAACGCTTAATTTAAATCAAATTTTAGATAAAAGAACACAATCCACTACATAGGGTGTACATCACTACAACAAAATATATCTGTTATTTCTACTTGTTACATGACTATGAAGTTGCTAATACAGTACACCAAAGCAGTTTTACTGAAAGAGCTCACTATGTCTGTAATCATTTGTTTTACTAATTTCACCCCAACACCAAACACTTCCAATTAAATTAATGAAAGCATATTTGTGATCCACCAGGATTCGAACCTGGGTTATCACACACAGATTTTTAAACACTCTTAACCATTACACTACTAAGATCATTACAGGCTGCACAGCTACTGCACCCACAGATCACCTACATCAAGAAACCAAAATCCTCAAAGTCAAAGACCATCTGGACATGAGAGGCACTCAATTCCTGGCAGCAGCCTCCACGAACCAAGACCACCCACTAAACTACATGGCAACACACCCACAGACACCAAGAAATATCAAAACAACACCCAGCACAAGGTATCACACACAATTATTGTCCTCTCTCCCTCCCTGCCCACCCCGAACCAATTTCCAGAAGCACATCCATACTCATATCTCTCACCGATCCATCCACTCACTCACAGACAACACGCAGCTGCATGCACAACCTCCCGAAATCCATCCTTCCGAATCCTCCCTTCCTCGCGAGGACAGAGTCCACCTGGCCAGGCTGAGATGCGGACACCATCCAGCTCTCCTGAGCTATCAGAAGAGACTGGATGACTCCGTTGTCGACGCCTGCCCGGGATGTAACACAGCACCCCATACCATTAAACACATCATAGAAGACTGCATTTCACACAACCACTTATGCCAACAACACAATCTACACTCAATGAGAGCTCTGTGGGAAAGCCCAATCGTGGCCATGGCCTTCCTCAGGGACTCGGGGCTGTTCGGCCAGGCAGCTTAGGGAACAACAACAACAATAACAACACTACTAAGATAATTAAAGGTAATTGCACAAGCCTACGACTTATTATCCATTCTCGAATACTGGATATTAATCTAATCATGTACATATTCCCAACCGCGCTATGGTAGCCTACTGTTTAAGTGAGAAGAAAGAATATTCATGGGGCACAGATCACATAGAACGGCCTCACTACGAAATATCCCTGAACCTACTGATAATCTATTTTTATTAATTTCACTCTAACACCAAACACCTCCATTGAAATTAATGAAAGCATGTGATCCACCGGGATTCGTACCTGGGTTACATGTACAGTAGGGTCTCACATAAAACGAGAAATTGGTCGATAAACGAGGGCGTTCTATGCGATTTTGTTTTATGTGAACACAGCATTTTGGTGGCCCAATATCGTCAATGTTCACTGGAAGCGTAAATTTCCGTCAGGAGCGTACGATATTTTGTATGTTTTGTACGATATTTCGGCGCTCTATATGAAAGCGTACGATATTTCGTAAGTTTTGTACGATATTTCGGCGCTCTATATGAAAACTCCTCGGATTTGCCCCACTTTGGCGGCGGACTCGTTTTATGTGATCCCATTCGTTCTTATCGAAAATTAAATATTAATATTTTAGGTCGCTCGTTTTAATCGAGACTCGTTTTATCTGAACACGTTTTATGCGGGACCCTACTGTAGTACAGTATACTGTACAAAGATATATTAATAGATAGAGATTATGATTGATTAAATATTTGTATACAATCCTACTGAGCCTGAGAATATAGATTAAAATGTAAAACTTGCAAACTAAACAAACCAAAACTGGGACAAAGACAATATAAAGTCAAATTAATTAACCTTATCCATCGCCGGTAGAAGGACGCGCAGCTCCACAGCCTTGACAATAGCCTCCCGTGCTGCGATGATCCTGGTTGACACCCGACTACCTTGGTCCTCTCCCTTCACTGACAGACCACGCAGGGCACTCACTAGGCGGCCCAGGTGGGGGGATAACAGTTGGGGCACTCACTGTCTCTATCAACTGGAAACAGACCAATCATATTGTAAAACTTGCAAAATAAACAAACCAAATCAGGGATGACACAAGATAAAGGCAAAGGAACTTATCAAAATTGCTATGTGGAAATAACGCTTAATAAAATCAAATTATGAAATAAAAAAACACAATCCACCACATAGGGTGTACATCACTACATGAGAAAGTTAATCTGTTTCCCAAGCAAACAAATTGCACATACATACATACATACATAACATTTTAAGACCGAGTGTTCCACACATCAGTGCAGTTTCAGTCTCTTGTCCTAATGGCGGCGTTCCAGGCAACCCTGTTAAGGGCTGCTTCACTTGTCAAGTTCTTGGATTTGAGATCGGCGCGTATAGTCCGATCCCAGGTCTTCCTCGGTCCACCCCTTGGTGCAGCTCCCTCCACAATCACAGACCTGCATTTTTTCACCCAATTTTGTTCATCCATTCTCTCCACATGTCCATACCATCCCAGTCTACTTGTACGCATCACCTCGCTAATACTCTTTATACCTAAACGTCTCCTCAGCTCAACATTTGTTATTCTATCCTGTAGCCTGGCCCCACACATCCATCTCACCATTCTCATCTCATGACGCTCCATTCTGTTGACATCCTCTACTTTAACGGCCCATGTTTCTGAGGCATACGTCATTGCACTTCTAACACATGAGGCATACACCTTTCCCTTCAGGGGGAGAGGCATTCTTTTCATGGTCAGGATTGGCATCAATTCTCTGAACTTCCCCCAGCCACACCTAATTCTAGCAACAGTGGCAGCCTCGGCCCCACCACCGGCAGAGATGGTATCTCCTAGGTAACAAAACTTGTTCACCAGCTCCAAAGACTCATTTCCAAAATTCACAGCCACAGGATCATCACTTAACACAAGCTCGCCTTTGCACACTACGCACTCAAATTTCTCTATTTCTGACTTATCCTTCGGCAGGGGCCCCTTTATTCTACTACAGCGCTTACTCCCATGGTGTACCCAACATCGACAGATGCTACATTGAATTGAGTTAACGCCCACTCCCTTTCCACACACTGCACATGGGTATGCACCGCTCTTTTCCACATTGCCTCGTCTCAATCTACAATGCATAACCTTGGTTTTGTTAATATTGACTCTTAAACCCTTGCTCGCCATGCCCTCTCTCCACTCTCTGAATTTGGCCTCAGCATCCTGCATACTGTCGGCTATTAGGACTAAATCGTCTGCATAAAACAGTTCCAACGGGAGTCCGCCTCTAAAAACTCTAGACAGTGCCTCCAAGACCATAATAAAGAGGAGGGGGCTTAACACTGAACCCTGATGGACTCCAACACGGACTGCGAACTCATCACTCAGTACACCCTTCACCCTCACCGAACTTCGCGAATCCTCATACATCTTCATTATCACACGCACCAGCCACTCTTCCACACCAAGTTTCCTCATAGCCCACTGCACAACATCTCTAGGTACCCTATCAAAGGCCTTCTCCAGGTCCACAAACACAAAGTAAAGATCCCTGCCTTTTAGTAAGTATCTTTCCTGTATCTGCCTGACTATGAAGATAGCATCGGTTGTACCACGTCCTGGCATAAAACCAAACTGCATATCATCAATAGAGATGCTTTGCCTGATCAAACCCTCAAGGACTCTCTCACAGACCTTCATGATTTGGTCAAGCATTTTCAGGCCCCTATAATTTCCTCTATCTAGCGCATCCCCTTTTCCTTTGTATATATTTACTATTACACTTTTGAGCCAATCCTCTGGGATTTTCTCATCTTTAATAATGGTGTTTATCAACTCAGTGACTAAGTTTACACCAATCTCCCCTGAGGCTTTTATCATCTCAGCGACAATGTCGGAGCAACCTGGAGCTTTACCGTCCTTCATTTTATCGATTGCATCGCTCACTACAGCTGGTGCTATCAAAGGAGGGGGCCCAGATATTGGTTTTTCGATACTAAGCTGTTCCTTATCCCATTCAAACTCTACATTTAGCAATCGTTCATAGTGTACCTTCCATGCTTCTCTGATTTCATTTTCTGCATACACAATCTTCCCATTATCATCTGTAACACACTGTTCACCTATAATATCCCTACTGTCATTTTTAACTCGCCTAGCTAGGTTGAAGATCCCATTGGGATTGTCAGTGTTACACACTTGTTCGAGGACCAGGTCCTTAATGCGATTTTTAGCATTGTAAATAACTCTTATGGCAGTTCGTTTAGCTGCCTGGTATTCCTCCCTGATGCCTCCTTTCTTCCAGCTTCAAGCTGCCTCCTTTCTTCCATGCTTTGAAGCATCTCCTTTTCTCTTTCACAGCATGTTCTACCTCATCGTTCCACCACAAAGAGGTCTTATTCCTGGGGTGACCCTTTGTTTTCCCACAGACTTTGTCAGTGGCAGCGATAAGGCTATGCTTAAGAAAGTTCCATTGGCTATTTACATCGTTAGGCCTAGCTTCCTTATTTCTATTCATTTCCTCCAGTTCATTATGAAACCTATCCCTAACTTCCTTGTCCTTCAGCAGCCACACTTTCCTTTTGGGTATGTAAACCTTCTTGCGAATATGAGGTGGAAGGATGGAGTGAGGAACTACATGAACGAAGGCGGTGCTGGTTGGGGGGAGGGGCGTCGACTGACTGGGGACAGAGGTGCATGGGGGCGGTTCGTTCGTGGCCACCCCTTCGGGGATCACGGCGTCAGGCAATAGATAGATAGATAGAAACCTTCTTGCGCTTAGGATCTCTGTATAAGCTCATGTTGCACACAAGTAGCTTATGCTACTTGTGCTACGTATGCTACTCACACATATGACAATGCATTATCGTCATGTTCAAAGAATTAGTCAATTTGGGAAGTCAGTAACTTTAATTATAAACAAGATGCCTCTACAAACTGTAAGAACAACAATATTATAGAATGACATACAGTTCTTTTTAATATTTCCAGAAAAGCAAATGCAGTGGTCTATCAATAATACAACATTGTATGCCACATTTTTGTTTACTATACAGTATATCCCACGGACCTTATGAGTAGCAGTAACAGCCGCCAAGAGTAGGAACTGTTGAACCTGTTGTGGTTGTTGTGGGTGAGAGTTGAGGATGTGGGTAACTGGTGGCATGAGGCGGGTAAGGTGGAGTACAGCGTGGGCCTTCATACCGACGACAGCCTCCGATACTACTAACAGGGCTTGGGTCGTTATCTTCATCTCCACATCTGGGGTGAAAAATATTATTATTATTTGTATATACATTTTCAATACACCATCCACATCCCACCTGGGTAAGGTTTTCAACAGGAAATATTTAAATAAACGGGAAAACAAAACATGTAGGGTATTCACACATTCCTGGGTCAAATCCTCATTATCTTTAGGATTAATGCATATACAGTACTGTACAGTAAAACCCCGCCCATCCAGAAGCCCAAGATTTTTGGACAAGCATTCTGTTTTGGACATTTATTCAGCCATCCGAACTGGTCCGGATGCCATGGGAAAAAAAACAGTAAGTTCGGACAAGAACAATCTTTGATCCAGCCATTCGGACTGGTCAGGTTGGCTTGGGAAAAAAATGCATCGCATTCGGACAGCACAACTTAATTTCGGACATAATCCCAAGCCAATCGGTGTACCGGTAGTTTGGTTGGCTAAAACAAAAATGCATCAAATTCAGACGGTGCAGCTTTGTGGAACCGGACATCATTGTGTTACACATTCGGACTTGTCCGGTTCGCTGAATACTTATTCGGACTATGGCAGATCCGGACTTTTGGCACTTCTGGACAGGATTCTCCCCCAAATAGTCCGGTTGGGCGCGGTTCTACTGTAGATGGTGGGATAGTCCTATCAGAATCAATCAGTTAAAAAGAGTTCCATGATTTGCACGGGTACAACTTTGGTAACCTGATGGCTACTCCATGCTGCAGCGTCACGGTCAAATACCCTAACCTTGAAATACTTCCTCAGGGCCTCACAGATCTTCCTCGGTCTACCCACTCCCGTTGTTCCCTCCACTTACTTTATTTTAACACTCTTCACTCTATCATCCTCATCCATTCTCTCCATATGCTCAAGCGATTATAGTCTGCCAGTATGCATCACCTCATTAATACACTCTACTGTATTTATTCTAGTTTCATTTTTTATATTTAATTACATACATACACTCATCCCTCTGCTATCAAGGGGTAATTGGTGACCTAATTCTACCGCTATAGCGAATATCGCGATAGCTGCACTGAAAAACTTATGGGAATAATTATAATTGGTGCCGAGGTACCAGGCTCACCTATCTTGGACACCGATTTCCCGCCAAATACATCCAATAAATAAATATTATTTGAGGAGAATACTTATAAATACACATTATGAGATTACTAACCACACACACTATATTTGAAATCAGTCATATACAGTATAGCCTAGCCTAACTCATCAGCACAATTTCGGCGCTTTCGTCTGACACGGCGTCGGCGTCGGTAAGGCTAGACCGGCGTTTGCTCTCTGTCTGTTTCGATGGTGGGCATTTCTTTCTTTCATGATTACCACCAGGCCCACTGTCCCTATCACTGAATGCATTTGAGGATAATACTTATAAATACATATTATGAGGAGATTACTTACCACACAGACTTTATTTGAAATCAGTCATATATAGCCTAGCCTAACTCATCGAGTCATCGGCATAATTTTGGCGCTTTCGTCTGACACGGCGTCGGTACGCTAGACCAACGTTTGCTCTGTTTTGATGGCCCTGGGAATTTAATTCCTTCATCATTACCACCAGACCCACTGTCCCTATCAATGAATGCACCAAAGGCCATAATAAACGCGCAAGATACGAGGTTCGGGCAGAAAAAAGCTTGTAAACATGTAGTTTTCCAACACATTGGTGGCCAGCCTGTCCACCAAATCACAGCCGCCGATGTTCTGTGACGTCATCGAGCACAGTGTTTGAACTTTCCCGTCGGTACGGAACCGCTATAGCACCCTTTTAGGACGCGATAAGGAAATTTTAGGGTTTTTAAGGTAGCCGTGATAGCACACAAACCCTATAGCAAAACATGTGATAGCAGAGGGATGAGTGTACATAAAATTTTAAGACTGAGTGCTACACACATACAGTACGTGCAGTTTCAGTCTCTTGTCCTAATGGCGGCGTTCCAGGCAATCCTGTTAAGGGCTGCTTCACTTGTCAAGTTTTTAAATTCGAGATCGGCACGTATACAGTAGTTCGATCCCAGGTCTTCCTCGGTCCACCCCTTGGTCAAGCTCCCTCCACAATCACAGACCTGCATCTTTTCAGCCAATTTTGTTCATCCATTCTCTCCACATGCCGATAAGGTTTATTTGTAAGTTAATTGGTGGGTTGGTGATGATATGAATTAACCGCTCTTTCAACTCTGCTCTTGCCAGTATATTTCAATAAATAATTGGTATCAAGACTATCTAAGCATTAATTCATCATTTTGAATGAGATATACAAACATGTCCCTATCTTTACACACCCTATTCAACATCTGACAGACATTTATACAGCACAGTGAGCAAAACGTAATGGCAGCGGCAACACAACTTATTTGGCCAACCATACACCGTACACACTATCACAACTTATTTGGCCCACCGTACACACTATCACAACTTATTTGGCCAACCATACACCGTACACACTATCAAAACTTATTTGGCCAACCATACACCGTACACACTATCAAAACTTATTTGGCCAACCATACACCGTACACACTATCAAAACTTATTTGGCCAACCATACACCGTACACACTATCAAAACTTATTTGGCCAACCATACACCGTACACACTATCAAAACTTATTTGGCCAACCATACACCGTACACACTATCAAAACTTATTTGGCCAACCATACACCGTACACACTATCAAAACTTATTTGGCCAACCATACACCGTACACACTATCAAAACTTATTTGGCCAACCATACACCGTACACACTATCAAAACTTATGGGTATAAAAAAAGGTAATTAACGTCAATAATATACAGTACCTATTTAACCCCTTCTCTACCGGTGCCATCGTTTTAGATTGTTTCTGTCTACTATTATTCGATTGCATTCAGCTTAAAAAGGGCCTCCAGCAATAAACAAGCTTCGAACTATCCCTTTTAACCCTTTTTACCACCACACACCCTACTTAAACTGCACAAAATTTTCTAAATATAGCTAGAATATAAGGAAATAAACGTTGCGGTACAGAAGGGGTTAAAGGTATGCTGATGGTAATAAAACAATATTATGCCAATTAGAAAGATCTATCTATCTATCTATCTATCTATCTATCTATCTATCTATCTATCTATTGCCAGACACCATGATCCCCGAAGAGGTAGTCACAAATTATTAGCTCCCAAGCACCTCTGTCCCCTTGACGCCTAAATAGCACGAAAGGTCTTACAATTGACAGAAAAATGTGGCGAAAGGTCTTAAAATCGCCAAACTAATGGGGAGAAAGTCTTAAAATCTATTAAGGCTAAACATGAGGAAAAAGGGGAGGCCCAGAAAAAAATAAAACCCTCCTTAACCCCTTATGTACCGCAACGTTTTTTGTATTTTATTCTAGCTATATTTAGACGACTTTGCGCAGCTTAACCCTCCTGGCCCGGGCAGGCTCTCAAAATGACAGGGTGGGCTACCCGGGCGATCTGGCCGAAAAACGTCTAGGCCTAGGCTACCATATTTTTGTTTAGTTTAACTGCTAGAAATTTCCCACGCATCTATAAATGTAGTGCGGTTTCCAATCTGTAGACTGGCGTTGAGTAGAGCTCTCTATGTCAACTGGTTCATTTGTGATGACGATTTCAGTGGAGAGCACTTGCAGGCGATGTTAGCAATATGACGATCTTTTCACTACTGAAACAACGACATACAGACATACAATAACAAACGAGTCTTCTCTTTCTTGTTTTCGGAGGTGCGGTGACGTAACGATCGGCTTTGTTTACATGCGTCGGACGCACGGCGTTCAGACCAAGCTGAATAGGCTTTCAAGCTTACAGATTTTAAAATGACACCCGGGCTCCTGCCCTTAGTTCGTGGTGTCATTTTAAAATGACAACCGGGCCAGGAGGGTTAAGAAGGATCTGAGGTAGTAAAAGGGGTTAAGTGAGATAGTTTGAAGCCTGTTTATTGTTTGAGGTCCTTTTTAAACTGACTAAAATTGTCTAATAGAAGCCAGAATAAAGTTAAAAGAACGTCATTGGTACGGAAGGGGCTAAACCTCTGCATTACCTTGGTAGGCGTCGTGGAGCCAGAGTGTGGCCGCATGGAAGACCTGTTCGTCTCTCTCCACCTCCAGCTCCTCCCCCCCCCACCGGCAGCCCCACCCACTCCTCTCCACCCATCACCTCTATGAAGTGTCTGCGGGAGGAGAGAGAAAAGATGTGTCTGATATAGAGAAGAAAATAAAATAAAAGAGAAGAGAAGAGGAGTACAACAACAAAAACAAACATAACTAGAGGGGGATTCGGTAGAGTGCATACCTCCACCTACGCTGGCTTAATATCATCCATCTATCTATCTATCTATCTATCTATCTATCTATTTATCTATCTATGTATATACAGTACTATACTCTAGCACAGTGTTTCTCAACGTGGGCCATATGGCCCCCTTGGGGGCCATGAGATTTTTTCAGGGGCCATAAGGCCAAATTTGAAAAATGGGGGGCCACGGGGGGCCACAGAAAAAGACTCTAAATCACCTTGACATAGAAAAAAAAGAGGCGATTTACGTCTCTCTCTGACAGCTTTCAAGCCAAACATTGACAAGTTGGCAGCCCTGCACCAGTCACAGGGATCCCACTGAAACCTTTCAAGATAGAGCCAATTGTACCTACATGTATTCCTTGTATTGTATTCCTTTCAAGATAGAGCCAATTGTACCTACATGTATTCCTTGTATTGTATTCCTTTCAAGATAGAGCCAATTGTACCTACATGTATTCCTTGTATTGTATTCCTTTCAAGATAGAGCCAATTGTACTACATGTATTCCTTGTATTGTATTCCTTTCAAGATAGAGCCAATTGTACCTACATGTATTCCTTGTATTGTATTCCTTTCAAGATAGAGCCAATTGTACCTACATGTATTCCTTGTATTGTATTCCTTTCAAGATAGAGCCAATTGTACCTACATGTATTCCTTGTATTGTATTCCTTTCAAGATAGAGCCAATTGTACCTACATGTATTCCTTGTATTGTATTCCTTTCAAGATAGAGCCAATTGTACCTACATGTATTCCTTGTATTGTATTCCTTTCAAGATAGAGCCAATTGTACCTACATGTATTCCTTGTATTGTATTCCTTTCAAGATAGAGCCAATTGTACCTACATGTATTCCTTGTATTGTATTCCTTTCAAGATAGAGCCAATTGTACCTACATGTATTCCTTGTATTGTATTCCTTTCAGATAGAGCCAATTGTACCTACATGTATTCCTTGTATTGTATTCCTTTCAAGATAGAGCCAATTGTACCTACATGTATTCCTTGTATTGTATTCCTTTCAAGATAGAGCCAATTGTACCTACATGTATTCCTTGTATTGTATTCCTTTCAAGATAGAGCCAATTGTACCTACATGTATTCCTTGTATTGTATTCCTTTCAAGATAGAGCCAATTGTACCTACATGTATTCCTTGTATTGTATTCCTTTCAAGATAGAGCCAATTGTACCTACATGTATTCCTTGTATTGTATTCCTTTCAAGATAGAGCCAATTGTACCTACATGTATTCCTTGTATTGTATTCCTTTCAAGATAGAGCCAATTGTACTACATGTATTCCTTGTATTGTATTCCTTTCAAGATAGAGCCAATTGTACCTACATGTATTCCTTGTATTGTATTCCTTTCAAGATAGAGCCAATTGTACCTACATGTATTCCTTGTATTGTATTCCTTTCAAGATAGAGCCAATTGTACCTGCATGTATTCCTTGTATTGTATTCCTTTCAAGATAGAGCCAATTGTACCTACATGTATTCCTTGTATTGTATTCCTTTCAAGATAGAGCCAATTGTACCTACATGTATTCCTTGTATTGTATTCCTTTCAAGATAGAGCCAATTGTACCTACATGTATTCCTTGTATTGTATTCCTTTCAAGATAGAGCCAATTGTACCTACATGTATTCCTTGTATTGTATTCCTTTCAAGATAGAGCCAATTGTACCTACATGTATTCCTTGTATTGTATTCCTTTCAAGATAGAGCCAATTGTACCTACATGTATTCCTTGTATTGTATTCCTTTCAAGATAGAGCCAATGTACCTACATGTATTCCTTGTATTGTATTCCTTTCAAGATAGAGCCAATTGTACCTACATGTATTCCTTGTATTGTATTCCTTTCAAGATAGAGCCAATTGTACCTACATTTGTACCTACATGTATTCCTTGTATTGTATTCCTTTCAAGATAGAGCCAATTGTACCTACATGTATTCCTTGTATTGTATTCCTTTCAAGATAGAGCCAATTGTACCTACATGTATTCCTTGTATTGTATTCCTTTCAAGATAGAGCCAATTGTACCTACATGTATTCCTTGTATTGTATTCCTTTTGTAAATAAATAAGTATTCAAATAAAATATTTATCCAATTAATATTGTTATTTGATTTATGCCTGAAGTTAGTGTTTTGAGTACATGGTACTATTCAAACTAGAACCATTAATATACTGTACCTACTTCCCTAGGCGTATTAAGGTGAGGGACGGATGAGGGGGGGGGGGATAAGAACTCAAAGTTGGCATGGAGGGGCCACAAGAACTTGCATTGGATTGAAGGGGGCCACGACCAGAAAAAGGTTGAGAAACACTGCGAGTCTAGCACATTCCCCCTTCTTTCTTTTTTTTTTTTTTTTTTTTTTTTTTTTTTTTTTTTTTTTAGGATGGCCGACTCGAGACAGAGCCTGAACAGGGACAACACAACAAAAAACAAAACAAAAACAAAACATAAATTCACACACATCTTGGTCGCCCAGGAGAAAAACCCTGAGACCCAGGCCCATTTGGGGTCCCCAGCTACGATTCCCAGATCCCAGATCTCCCAGAGAGGCTCCGATTTCCGCAGGCAGCACACCACAATGTCCACCCACCATGCATCCAGGTGTACCCTTCATATCTACCGGCTCCCCGGGCCAGGCGCCTGACGTACTATTATCTAGTCCAACTGGTGCCTAAACCCCTCCCCCAAATGACCGTGTTTACACTTGTCTATTCACTAGCATTTGCTATTAATTTCTATTTATTAATATCATAGGCTTAAATTTTCTTCTAGATATGATCTGGATTGCCTCCTAAACTAAATAATTTCTTCCTTGGCGCATATCCTATTTGCCTACCAAAATAATTATGTGGTAATCAGTTTATAACTTTGCAAGATACTGTATTTTGCTTTCAAACAGACAAACAACGAAAGGTGAAATATAAATAACAAGTGCTTCTGCATCGAGTAGCTGATGTTAATACATTATATTTTGAAAACTATTGTCCCCCTCCTCCCCCAAAAAAAAAATATAATAAATGCAAGGTTCCACTGTATTTTGTATATATATGTACATACGTAGAACTGGAAGTACTGTACAATTAATCACATAAAATTCTATCCACACCGTGATTTTATAAGTGGAAGGAAACTCACTAACAAACTTTAAATTTAATAATATTATTTAACTACTGCATAAGGAAGGAAAGGAGAAGAGAGGAGAGAAAGAAGACGAGAAGGGAAAAGAGACGAGGAGAGGAGAGGAGAGTTCTAAGAGAAGAGGAAAGGAGAGGAAAGGAGAAGAAAGGAAAGGAGAAGAGAGAAGAAAGGAAAGAAGAGAGGAGAAGAAAGGAAAGAGAAGAAAGGAAAGAGAAGAGGAGAGGAAAGGAAAGGAGAAGAAAGGAGAGAAGAGGAGAAGAAAGGAGAGAAGAGGAGACGAGAAGCGAGAAGAGGAGACGAGAAGCGAGGAGAGGATAGGATAGGAAAAGAGAGGATAGGATAGGATAAGAGAGGAAAGGAGAGGATAAGAGAGGAAAGGAGAGGATAGGAGAGGAAGAGAGGAGAGGAAAGGAGAGGAGAGGAAAGGAGAGGACAAGAGAGAGGAAAGGAGAGGAGAAAAGAGAAAAGGAGACGAGAAGAGAGGAGAGGAAAGGAAAGGAGAGGAAGAGAGGAGAGGAAAGGAGAGGAGAGAAGAGGAAAGGAGAGGACAAGAGAGAGGAAAGGAGAGGAGAAAAGAGAAAAGGAGACAAGAAGAGAGGAGAGGAGAGGGGACGGGAGAGAGTTGAACTAGAGGTTGTAAACAGATTACTAGACCCACCTAAGAGTGTAAGCCTTGGCCTTCCTGGTGAGGTCGTGGAAGGCGTGCATCTCAGCGAAGCAATGGATGCCGATACAGTTACGGTAGTGGAGTCAATGTGGCGCTCCAGGATCCTACAGCAAGTTAGAGACACTCAGTAACCCCTGGAAGAGAAATTATAATGTAAAACTTGCAAAATAAACAAACCAAAACTGGGACAACACAAGATAAACGCAAAGGAACTAATCAAAATCGCTATGTGGAAATACAGATACAATTGTAGGGGCTCCTCACATATCTATTCTATCTATCTGTTGCCTGACGCCGTGATCCCCTAAGGGGTGGCTCTTTCGGACATCCTCACTGTTTAAAAACGCCTTCTTTATGCAGTATAATCGATATTTACCCCCTGCTGGCAACATAGATGACGATTTCAATAATTCATGGGGGGGGGGGGGCAACCCATCGTGTATCCCACATTGGAATTACTGTACAGTACAGTATAACTGTATAGCGGCTCGCTTGGTGTAGTGACTAGCGTCTCGGCCTTCCACCCAGAAGGCCCGGGTTCGCGCCCACGCTCGGCGCATTAAAGATTTTTCACAAGCACTGAGTCGTTACCATCCCTCATGAGCAAAGGGATGGGGTAGTAGTACAGGACCCCAATGGAAATACGCCTAATCGGCCTTATTGAGCTATCCTTAGCTAGCTTAGCATGCGCTAGCTTTAAGAACTATTATTATTATTATTAACTAAAACCATGAAAACACTCATTTCTCAAAATCTGGAGGAAAAAACATGAAAAATAAGGGTGCGAGCTTATTCCCTATATAATTACCAAAAATGATTCTCCCACAGTGGATTATACACGAGTACTGTACAGTAGTATAAGGATTCCATAGACCTACATTGACCCTCATAAATTATGTATAATAATAAGGCTGCGAACCTATTCCCTATAATTATCAAAATAAATATTTTCCAAGAATTAGGCTAGGCCTATATCTCATACGTGACCTAAAATGCATATTGGGACAAATTGGATTTTCGGTCACGTATGGGATATAATGTTCTAAATGTGTACTATAGCTTTGTCATAGAGTATTAGTCACCGCAATATATGTCTTTACCGCTGCATAGGCCTATTAAATTATTTTTCCTTAGACTTTGTGGGTTAAATAAGGGTGGAAGGAAAAATGGCGGTCATCTTGGATCAGCTGAGAATATTTTTCACTATTTTATCGTATTTTTAGTATTTTGTCATATTCTATATCAATGCTAACCCTGCGGGGGTCTGGGGGCGGCAGCCCCCAGGTTAGGTTAGGTTTTTGGGGGCATGTTTTAATATTGCAAAATAATGGGTAAAAATTACGTAAATAGGCCTATTTGATCGAAAGCCTATTTTTCTAGTTATTAAAAACGTATTCTATGGTGTATTATATGATATATAGAAGCAATAGAACTGTTAAAATGACCCGGGAAGTGTATATTAAACCAAATACAAACTTTGAATAATGAGGAAAGAGGGTTAAAATTTAAGACAACCCGGATACGAGCCCCATCGATAATTATCAGTGTTCTAGAAGTTTCATGGACGATACTATGTTGGTGTACATGTAATTACCGTCGCAAATTCACTATAAGTGAAATACGAGAAACTGTTGGATTGTTCACCGATAAACGGGGAATGTGAGCTGGGTTTAGACCGTCGCGTACCCATAAACAGGGAACGTGAGCTGGGTTTAGACCGTCGCGCACCCTTAAACAGGGAACGTGAGCTGGGTTTAGACCGTCGGTTAGTTTTCAATTAGGTTCGGGGGTCTGGGGGCGGCAGCCCCTAGGATGCCCATGTTAGCTTAGGTTAGGTTAGGTTAATGACCAGCTAGGCCTATGTAAATACAGTAGTGTATTTTTGGTTTAGTCTGTGCTCAAAAATCCATTTTCGGTAATAAAATTAAGAGACCCCGGACAGCCTTTTTACTAGTTAATTCTAGTTTTTGTTTATTTTTCTTTGATATACAGTGTTGTTTAGGCCTAATACCGAGGACCATCGCATTTTAGTATTTTCAACATTAGCCTAACCTAACTTAACTTAACTTATCCTAACCGAAAACTAACCTACGATCTAAACCCAGCTCACGTTCCCTGTTTATGGGTGCGCGACGGTCTAAACCTAGCTCACGTTCCCTGTTTATCGGTGAACAATCCAACAGTTTCTCGTATTTCACTTAGGCCTATAGTGAATTTGAGACAGTAATTACATGTACACCAACATAGTATCGTCCATGAAACTTCTACAACACTGATAATTATCGATGGGGCTCATAGGCTATCCGGGTTGTCTTCAATTTTAACCGTTTTCGGTTAGGTTAGTTTAAGTTAGGTTAGGTTAGGCTAATGGGTAAATCTACAGTTATACTACCCCTCCCCCACTACCCCCCACCACCTCCCCCCTTCAAAACACGCCTTTTAGCGTGTTTTTGGATGGTTCAGCAGACGCGGTAACTGGAAAAAAACATATTTGATAAAAAATTATCAACCAGATACAAGTTTTTCAGGTAATTTGTTGTTGTTTTTTTATTTTTTATTTGATATACAGTGTTGTTTAAATACCGAGGACCGTCGCATTTTAGTATTTTTAAAATTAGCCTAACCTAACCTAACCTAACCTAACTTAACCTAACCTAACCGAAAAGTAACCCGTCTCCGCGACGGTCTAAACTCCCCCTCACGTTCCCTGTTTATGGGTGCGCGACGGTCTAAACCCTGCTCACATTCCCTGTTTATTGGTTTGCGAAGGTTTGTAATACTTCAATGTATCTATTTATGTTTGTTTGTAAGTAGCAAATGGAAGGAATGTGTAAGAGAGTATGGATCTGTGGGTGAGAATGAAAGTAGAAATACAAACGTGGGTGATTGTATGCGTGTATGCCCCGACAGAGGATATACTTGAAAGAAAGAGGAGTTCTGGATGAATGTGGAGGCGTGCCTGGAGAAGTTTGACAAGAACGAAAGAATATTTCTGATTGGGGATATGAATGGTAAGGTGGGTGATAGGAAAGTTGAGGGAGTGGTGGGAGGGTGGGGGGTACCATCAGAGGTGAATGGGAATGGTAGTGCACTTGTGTGGGGAGGAGGCTGTGGATAGCCAACACCTTCTTCCGACACAGAATGATCCACAGGTACACGTGGAAACGGATGTTGACGATGAAGGATAAGACATTGGTGGAATGAAAGTCATTGATTGATTATGTATATGTGGATGAACGAATGAAGAAATCTGTGATGGATGCTAGGGTGTATAGGGGTATTGGAGGGGGTCTGTCTGATCATTATGTAGTGGTAGCTAAGGTTAGGATACAAAAGAAGTGGGTGAGGAGAGCTGGAAGGAGGCGAGAGGAGGGCGGAATGGTGAGGAGGGTGGAGAGGTTGCAGGAGGAGGAAGTCAGGGAGGAGTACAGGAGAGCAGTGGAAAGACGACTAGGTGGGTTCGACCTGGAAGTTATGGAGGAAGTGGAGGAGATGAGCAAGGTGTTTAACCCTCCTGGCCCGGGCAGGCTCTCAAAATGACAGGGTGGGCTACCCGGGCGATCTGGCCGAAAAACGTCTAGGCCTAGGCTACCGTATTTTTGTTTAGTTTAACTGCTAGAAATTTCCCACGCATCTATAAATGTAGTGCGGTTTCCAATCTGTAGACTGGCGTTGAGTAGAGCTCTCTATGTCCAACTGGTTCAGTTGTGATGACGATTTCAGTGGAGAGCACTTGCAGGCGATGTTTAGCAATATGACGGATCTTTTCACTACTGAAACAACGACATACAGACATACAATAACAAACGAGTCTTCTCTTTCTTGTTTTCGGAGGTGCGGTGACGTAACTATCGGCTTTGTTTACATGCGTCGGACGCACGGCGTTCAGACCAAGCTGAATAGGCTTTCAAGCTTACAGATTTTAAAATGACACCCGGGCTCCTGCCCTTAATTCGTGGTGTCATTTTAAAATGACAACCGGGCCAGGAGGGTTAAGGATGAGATCTGTGCAGCATGTGAGGAGGTGTGTGGAGTGAGGAGAAGAGGGAGGGGAGTGAAAGGTACCGGTACAGCATGGTGGACAGAAGAGGTAAGAATAGCTGTGGAAGAAAAGAAGAAAGCATATAGAGAGTGGTTGGGTAGTAGAGGGAATGAAGATTCCGAGAGACAGAAACGAGCGAGGTACGTGGAGAGTAAGAGGGTGGTGAAGAGAGTAGTGAAGGAAAGTAAGAGAAGAGTAGATGAGGAATTTGGAAGGAATCTGAGTGTAAAATGGAGGGAGAGTAAGAAACTGTTCTGGAAAGAAGTCAAGAAAGTTAGGGAAGGTAGCAAGGGAAACAGTAAGGGTATGAAAGATAAGAATGGGAGAATGCTAGCCGAGAAGCAAGAGAGAGTCGAAAGATGGGAGGGAGTACTTCAGTGAGTTGCTAAATGTAAGGAATGAAGAGCCAGCAAACATAGCTGGATATGGTATGGGAGGGAGAAGAAGAGAAGTAGTGGAGGAGGAGGTGGGGATCAGGAGGTCAGAAGTGTGGGAAGCCATGAAAAGAGTGAAGTTGGGGAAAGCACCAGGAACAGATGGAGTGTGAGGGGAAATGTTGAGGTATGGTGGTGAGATAGTGATAGAATAGGTATGGAAAATGTGAAAACTAGCATGGGAGAAGGGGAGTGCACCCGATGACTGGAAGACTGGCATAATAGTCCCCCTATATAAGGGCAAAGGGGAAAGAGGAGTGTGTGGTAACCACCGAGGAATATGTCTTCTAAGCGTAGTAGGGAAGGTATACAGTAGGGTAGTGATTGAGAGAGTGAGAGTGAGAACGGAGAAATGGATAGGCGACGAGAATGGAGGTTTTAGGAAGGGAAGAGGAATGTGTAGATCAGATTTTTACCCTGAATTGTGTTGTGGAGAAGTATCTGGAGAAGAAACACAAGGTGTATGTTGCATTTATGGACTTGGAGAAGGCCTATGACAGAGTGGATAGAGAAGGTTTGTGGAAAGTACTTAGAATATACGGAGTAGAGGGCAAGTTGCTGAAAGCCGTGAAGAGCATGTATGAGGGTGCAAAGGCGGCAGTACGTGTGGAGAGTGAGCAGAGCGAGTTCTTTGACCTGAATGTTGGTTTGAAGCAGGGGTGTGATGTCCCCGTGGTTGTTTACTGTATATATGGATGGAGTCATGAAAGAAATACTATCAAGAGCAGTGGATGTTGGTGTATCACTGAAAAGGGAGGGAATTGAGTGGAAGCTACCTATACTGCTGTTTGCGGATGATACAGTTTCTGATGAGTGATAATGAATGGGAGTTGCAGGGTCTGGTAAATGAGTTTGGAAACCGTGTGCGAAAAACGGAATTTGAAGGTAAATGCGGGGAAGAGCAAGGTTATGGTCTTCGAAAGGGGTGAAGTCACAGAGTGTGAGGTGAAGCTGAACGGTCAGGCTATGGAGAATCGTCAACTCTTTTAAGTATCTGGGCAGTGTGTTGAGTAAAGATGGGACTATGAATGAAGAAGTGCGGGAGAGGGTACAACAGGGAAGAGGGTTGTAGGAACGCTAAAAGCAGTAACAAGAAATAGGGTGGTCAGTATGGAAGTGAAGAAGTCCTTGCATGACAGAGTGGTAATCCCGACACTGACTTACGGAAGCGAAGCATGGACGTTGGTTGAGAGACTCAGACCAAGAGTGAGAGCAGTGGAAATGAATTACTTAAGGAGTGCGTGCGGAGTTACATGGAGGGATAGACAGACTAATGAGGAAGTAAGAAGGTGTGGTGTGGAGGTAGATGTGCTGGAAAGTGTGAAAAGGAACAACTTGAGATGGGTTCGGCCATATGGAACGTATGGAAAGCGAGAGAATGACTAAGAGGGTGTACGAGAGCGAGGTGGAGGGACAGAGAGGGAGAGGTAGACAGAATGAGAGGTGGAAGGATGGAGTGAGGAAGTACATGAACGAAGGCGGTGCTGGTTGGGGGGAGGGGCGTCGACTGACTGGGGACAGAGGTGCATGGGGGCGGTTCGTTCGTGGCCACCCCTTCAGGGATCACGGCGTCAGGCAATAGATAGGCCTAGATAGACAGATCTATTTCAAGTCAAATATACATTTCTGCGCATCATTAAACCATACTAAGTCTACTACTAATAATATTAACCCATTAGTTCCAACAGAATAGCGACAAAATAGGGGTAGTATAACTGTAGATTTATCTAAACAAAAAACTAGGGTCAATATATACGAGTCGCACCACAGCTGGGATCTCATTTCTAACAAAACTAGAATTAACTAGGCCCTAGTAAAAAGGCAGTCAGGGGTCTCTTCAATTTTTACCCGATTTTCTTTAGCCTAGGAGAAGGCCATAGCCTACACTAAATTTGGTAAACCTGTCTTTTTGGACCGACAGCGATTTCAGTAAGTTTTATTTTGTTTTTTGTAATTTTTCCTTCAGATAATAGTGTTGTTTTATACTGAAGAGGAGCGGAAATGAGTATTTACCCATTATCCAACAATCTAAAAACACGCCCCCCACTAGTGGGGAGGGCTATGAAGTTCAGGGAAAATGAGGGGTTAAAAGGGTAAAAATACAATAATATAGCGTTTTGTATCAAAACTTGGCTCGGGTTTTCCCAAATTGCAAACCCATACAACCCAATTTTGTGAATACCCGAGCCAACTTTTGACGAAAGCTGGCTCGGATTTCACGGGGTGGAGTGGGTTGCCTAATATTTCATGTTATAAAAATAGTCAACTTTGGGAAGACATTAGCCTAACCTAATAACCTTACCTAACCTATCCTAGTATTATGGGTGGGGCTGCCGCCCCCACACCCCCGCGGGTTGGGTTAGATTTTTTTTTTTTTTTTTTTAATGTTCTAGGCTATTAGCCTAACCTAACAACCTTACCTAACCTAACCTAGTATATGGGCTGCCCCCACACCCCCGCTGGTTGGGTTACTTTTTTTTTTTTTTTTTTTTTTTTTTTAATGTGCTAGGCTATTAGCCTAACTTAACAACCTAACCTAACCTAACCTAGTAGCCTATATGGGTGGGGGCTGCCGCCCCCACAGGTTGGGTACTGGCTGAAAAACTTATTCTTTAACAGTAGCCGGTTCAATGTTATTTTAATACCACAAATTTTATTGATATATTTCAAGATAAATATTGAATCTATATGCTCTAAAGATCATAAGAAAATTTGTTTTAACCCTCGGCAAAACCTAATAAAAAAGTATGGTACAGTACTAACATTTATTTTTCGTAACAAGGTTGTTCATACGGTACTTCCAGTTATCGACAGCTCTAAAGATCATATGAAAATGTGTTAAACCCTTGGAAAAACCTAATATAAAAGTATGGTACTAAAATATAATTTTCGTAACAAGGTTGTCAATACGGTACCTTCCCGTTATCAATGTACAATCCAGCTGAAGATTGCAGAGTAAACACCATAGACTTCATCGACTTTTCTTTCACCTTCGTATAATCGACAGCCAATTTTTTATTTTTTTTTATTAAGTACTCAACCAGCGGGAGTGTGGGGGCAGCAGCCCCCACCCATAATACTAGGTTAGGTTAGGTAAGGTTGTTAGGTTAGGCTAATGCCTTTTCAAATCACTATCGGGGAGCGAGTGTGTCTCAACATCGATCGATAGGCTTCCTGGGGAAAATAGGTTTTCCAGAGATTTCTAATTAATTACAAACACTATATATTGATGCAAATGACCAATTTTGTTTATAAAAAACACTCTGAAAATTTGTGGTATTAAAATAACATTTTTCCCAGTAGCCTAGGCCTATACATGTATTTTAGCGTTTTTTTTTTCCCCTTACAATACATTTCAGCTCTTAACCCCTACAACACGGAAGGGCTCTTGAACGCCCATAAAAAAGCATAAAACAGGTACCCGGAAGGGCTCTTGAACACCCCAGGGTCCAGCTGGGTTGAAAGCCTGTGAGCTTCGTGTGCG
>CM064560.1:6057036-6067036 GCA_032716605.1 Paralithodes platypus
CCCAATAGCTCAAAATCGCGTCATATGTCGGAGAGGGTTAAGACCTTCCCCCATTAGTTTGGAGAAGTAGAGCATCCCTGTTAGAATCAAAACTAATGAGATCAAGACTACAATACTTACAAGGTCAATTGTAAGACCTTTCGTGCCACTTATATATATATATATATATCATAACCTTCTTATTGTCCCCTTTATTACTCTCTTCTGGGGGGGGGGGGGGGGGGCACCACATTTATGCCTAGCTTTTCGTTACCATGGTTACTACGGCATTATTACTCTGAGGCGTGTGATCCTATACGCTGTGGTATTCGGTTAATTTGACTGCTCTCTCTCTCTCTCTCTCTCTCACGCACTGATAACCACGCAATCCTCATATAATACCGATATTCTAATAAATATATACAGACGATAAATGTATCATGGAGCTAGGCCACTCATCCGGTACCTTTCATATTGTGTTATCTACCTATCACACACCCACACACTAACATTCTCACTTTCTCTCTCTCTCTCACTCTCTCAATATATCAGGTGGGTGTCTCTGCAGTAAGCCCAGCCAGTCTCACAGAACGGTTACTGTGAAAGCCCCCGTCTCTCTTAATCAAAGCCTATCCATCATATAGTTGTGCGTAGTTGAGAGAGAGAGAGAGAGAGAGAGAGAGAGAGAGAGAGAGAGAGAGAGAGAGAGAGAGAGAGAGAGAGAGAGAGAGAGAGAGAGAGAGATAGAGAGATGAGAGAGAGAGAGAGATCTAGAGAGAGAGAGAGCGATAGAGAGAAGAGAGAGAGATAGAGAGAGAGATGAGAGAGAGCAGAGAGAGAGAGAGAGATAGAGGGATGATGCTCTGAGGAGAGAGAGAGCTTACTCTTACAAGCAACGTACAGTAGCCTATATGAACAAGAAAGTGAGTGAATTATAAAGACACATGGATGATCTTTATATGATGTGTGTGTGTGTGTGTGTGTGTGTGTGTGTGTGTGTGTGTGTGTGTGTGTGTGTGAGGGGGGCGGGGGGGGGCGTGGGGGCCCCCTGGTTCAGAGGGTTGTGGAGGGAAGTCAGAGGGAAGGGGAGGGGGATGCGTTTTAGTTAGCCTAGGGCACAATCTAAAATAAATTGCTCGAAAAAGGCAAAAACAAGCAAAATCCTCAAAAATATTATTATAAAAAATCACAATAACCCACAAGAAGACGAAACCAGATAATGTTAAGAATAGAAACACCGATAAACGTGTACATATTAAACGCTTGATAAATGTGTAAATATTCAAAGCCTGATAAATGTGTAAATACTAGAAGCCTGGAATATACCGGTATTTTTAATCGCAATAAATGTGTAATTATTGAAAGCGGTGGAATAGAAACAGCGATAAACGTGTAAATATTACAAGGGGGATGATAAACGAGGGGTATAGACAATAGAACTCATGCAGTCAAAGTAAAACATTGCAGAACATTATGGAGAGTGGGGGGAGGAGGATGGCGGTAAAAATGGGATAGGGAATAGGAGAATGGGGTGAGGGGATTGGGAATGGAGCAGGGAGGAGGTAATGGTAATTAGGGCGAGGTAAAAATAGAGAAGGGCATTGAAAAGGGGGGAAAGGCCACGCCTGAGAACGGACATTCCACTCTAGAGTCCAGTGATCCTTCATATGGTGTGTGTGTGTGTGTGTGTGTGTCTTTTTGGAGGTGCACGGTGATATGAACAGAGGATGACTCCCCGCGCTCTCCTCTGTTTTCATCCATCAATACATATCGAAAGGGTGGTTGAAGTTGCTTACTCTGACTTTATAATACCTAAAACAAAACAACACCATATATAAAACATACGGAAACACCGCGGGCGTTTGTGAAGCGAACTTTAGGCTAGTGATTTTTGAAATATCTTAGTGAAAACTTGATAACCATATCCTTCCGTCCTGCCCTTAGCAGCCAGCACCACCTGCGGGTTTACTTGTTGCGTCTCCTATGTGTGGTGGTGGGAAACTACCATTCACACAACAACCCACTGCCGGATAGATCCTTGCGATCGCTAATTTATAATTAATCGACGAGTGACTTGTCATTTGTTTTCCTTAATGAGTTTAAGCATGTGCAGGTAAATTAATGAAAACCCGGAAAATATACAGTGGCTACAGTGGAGTATCTAAACCCGACAGTAAACTTTCCTCCTGCACAGACACAAACTGTTTAGCATGTAACAGCCAGTGCTTGTTAGTGTTTTGGAAATGCCGAACGTGTAAACAATATATACATGCCAGATTGCAACAACACAAAAAAACCGTCCCTGTCCATGCCAATCTGTGAATTTCCTTGCCCTGAACCACAAGGAGTCAGTACAAAAACCTGGTGAGGGATGTGGTTAACACCTTAATTGGCGGTTGGTAGGCGTATATTACACCGAACGGCAAAGCGTTTTTTTTTTTTTTTTTTGTACCCTCAAGATAGGGTTGTATTCCGTGGCTCATGTTCATGCATAAACAAGACCCAGAGTCGGTAAAACAAGTACCTATCACCAACCTCGACCCCCCCCCCTCTCCACCCTGAAAGGGCGATAGAACCACCAAACATAGGCTTTTTCCCATGACACACCTCGAAACCATCTCTGTGTAACGACCACGGGTTCTCCCCGCTTGGGCAACAAATCGTGCAAAACACGAGTGCAAACACCTAAAATAAGGTAATATACCCCGTACATTAAATTCCCTGTGTAGGGGGGGGTACAAGAGAAAGGGGGTGGATCCGATTGAGAAAGGGAGGGATGGAGGTGGGTAATCCAGGTACTCCGTACGTCCAACGGGGATCTAGGGGCAATCGGTCATCAGGTTAACTACGCTCAGTCCCCATCGCTCGCTCAGCTCTCTCTCAACACCATTACATGCGCTGAAAATTGGCAAAAAAAAAAAATGGCTTGACAGCTGGTCGTGCACACGCCACTTAGAGGTCCAAATTTATTTCACTCGACTATATGGTGCGCGCCGCCAGGTTATGGTGTTAAAACAAGCAGCTGGCGTGTGAACAAGGCGACCGTTCATTTTTGCGCTCTGTATATTACCTACTGGACAGGGAAAAAGAAAGGGAAAGTGAGGCTAAACAGCCAACAAACGACAAGTGCAAAACCCCCACTGAAAACTGATGGTAAGTATGTGATGAAACCTTTTTCCGGAGAACAAAGTGTCCAAACCACCCATAAACAAATAAAACAATAATAGAAATCTTCAAAATGATGAAAGGAAAACTAAAATTATGCTACTACTATAACTACTAACAAAATCTAGCTATCTATCTATCTATATGCTCAAGCCCAATCCCCATTATGGGGTCAGCCGACTCAAGACAGAGCAAGAACAGGAACAACACAAAAAACCAAACAAAAATAAAACAAACAATAAACACAGATCAAAAACACAACATTCACACACATCTAGGGTCCCCCAGGAGAAGACCCCGCAGAGACCAGTGTCACCAAGTTCGGCTCCAGCCACTACTACCTACCACCCTTAACCCTTCCCCTCCCCCGTTCCCCCGACCAGCCCGGAGAGGTTTCCGATATCTCGGCAGGCAGACATTTCAGCGGAGCTAAAGCCACACAAGCCCTCCCACCACACTTCCCAGCGCACCCTTCATATTAAATGCTTCTCCCCTGGCCAGGCGCCTGATTGCCTATTATCTACGTCCAACTTGCTGCCCGAGGACCGCTTACGACCCCAAATGACCAGACCAACGTGTAATCACCCAGATCAACTGTTCCAAAGCATTCTCCATTCCACGATCCTGTCCACCACCCCTCCCTTCCCTGCCTGATCGTACAAAGATAATAATCAGTTGTTAACTTTTTGGCCGAAAAGGACGTGACTGCCCTTTTTCTCTCTCTCACCCAAGCCTATGTAAGCCTAGGTACAAGATAAACGGTCTTGGATTCCCATAAAGGGATGCAAACATGGCTGATAAGTGCAAATACCTACAACACCCCACCTATATGTAATGGTTCAGAAAGGAGGGAGGTGTTTAAACCTTGTAGGTTGCAAAAAATGAGACTTCATTTGGAAAGCCGGCACCCCGGGGTGGGCGGTGCGATCTATCCATTTGACCATAGGAGGGGGGGATGTAGAGAACAATGTCCTCAACCCCCCAACTTACCCACTCACCCACCACTTACTCGTTCAGGGACATTCCTTTCCGGTGCCCCAAATCCCCAAACCCAGAGTGCGTGGGTTCCCATAACATAGAAAAATAATACCAATAGACAGTTTACAAATAAAATTCTTAGGCCAATCTCCACTAACACAAGATATAACTAGGGCACTACCAATATCAATCTAATCCCACAAGATCGTATACCACTGTCCATTTTTTAGTGTTCAACTAGATTCAGCAAATGCAACAAGTGGCAACCACACATCAGTGCCGGCACTGAACATCCATCCGCCTCATTGGTGCAATCCTCTACCTCCATTCACAGGCACTAACCACAGTAACAATGAAATATTTAAACAGCAGCAACGCCACACACAATACTTTCACCTCAATATAGAAAAACTCTCAGCATTCCGTTACACATTCACAGGCAAAGTAGGCTGCTTGTCAGAAATAGCACAAGTTAAATGAGATGCTCGTCATATCTTTCCACTAAACAGAATCGCATCTTTACCAAGTATATGAGAAAGCTGAAATAGATATAGAAAATTACACCTCCTTCAGAACTGATAGATCTGTTCCTAGGAACAAGGGGGGTATTATCCCTTACGTTGTAAAAGTCACCTTGCAGCTCGCACTAATGTTCTATTAAATCATATATCTAATATTCCCTATACATAACAGAGGTCCAGGTACTAAACTTTGACAGACATTAGATGATCTACATCACTATATATAGACCCCCCAGCATGTCCAACTAAATAAGTTTATATTATCAACTAACAAAAATTCAAGATATTTTAGACAATCGAGCCACCACCACCATGCCAACCATTGTGCTCACTGGAGACTTGAATTTCCCGCTAATTAACTGGGATTCTAAAGTGTCTATTGAGGATCATCGGACATGCGACGCTCAAGCAGAAGCAGCTTATACGTCTGTTTCAAGAGAGTGTTTTTTCTCAATCAATCTCGTCAGAATATAGCCACAAGAGGTAATACGATACTGGGATATTGTACTTGACCAACAAATGATAGCTGTCCCCCAAACCGACCTCACAGGTAGACAAAACCAAACCTGTCGTATCACAATATTATTACAATGGCGACAACACATAGTTTACCTAACACACAGCATAGAACTCCCAGCCCTGCAGAGCCCAGGGCTGTTGAAACTTCAATCAACTTCAACGTTTACTTCCAGATGAAATCCTATAAATTGCTGGGAAGACCTTAGAAAGATGAACTTGGTGAAATTGGTATTGGGCCATACAGTTTTAAGGAATCTGGTCCCGAGGTCCCAATATAACAAATTACTGGAAATATGCCTCAACATTTGCTGAAAAATATGGTACCCCCTTAGAAGAAATCTGTCACCACAGAAAAAGTAATACCACGTGATCGATAGGATACTGATGCGCAAAGCGAACGAACCTCCGCAAGAAGCTGAAGTCGTAGTTCCACAGCATACTAAATAAACAATGAACTGAAGGCAACATTACCTCCATTGAAGAAAAACCTCAAGACTTCAGTTAGAAAAATAGAAAATCGCAGAAAAGAATTTCAAGCCGTGTTCCTGCATTACCCTAAACCAACATACTTTTTATAATATAAATCGTAGGCAGATGTCCACCATTCTTTAACTGTCTTCGTGGCGCAATGCATAGTTGTTGATTTTCTCGGTGTGAGCTCCTGGGGTTTCGAATCAACGGACTGCCACATTTTTTAGTAATATTTCATAATAATCGATTTTAGAGTAGAGTTTGGTTGTTGCATAACATAATATAAGTACCGGTAGGCAGTGTCCACATTCTTTAACTGTCTTCGTGGCGCAATGCATAAAGTGTTGATTTTTCGGTGTGAGCGTCCTGGGTTCGACTCAACGGGACTGCCACATGGTGTGTTGGGTAAGAATATTTCATATAATCGATTTTTGAGTAGAGTTGGTTGTTTCATAGAACATTAATATAAATACCAACCGGTCCTGCTGACAAGCAAATCAAATTTGAAGGGTGGGTGTTGGTCCACCTGTACAGATGCGAAAGGCCAAGACCCAAGAACGAACACGGAGGCGATTGTGTCGATAGTACTACTGTGCTAGCAGTACTGAGGGGCGTCTTGTAGCCACCCTCGGGTGTGATAACAAATAATTGACATCACCGACCGACTTTCTTTCCACTAAGTATCCATGCCAAATCTAAACGACCATTAAATTTACCACAAATGATATAGAAAGTGCTATAAAGGAAATAATTGGTATCAATGCAGCAGTCACGGCCCGGATCAGATTCCCTCCCGGCCGCACCTTTTTTTTATATCGTCAAGAATGCGCAGGCAGACCTTAGTGCTTCCTCTACCAGATTTTGTATAGAAACTCTCTCGAACTCTGGAATTATATAACCACAACAATTAAAATGTGCGTAAAATTACAACCAGTCCACAAAGGTGTTCGAGGGGTGAAGCAAACAATTAATAGACCTATTGCATTTAAAAAAAAAAACTTTCGTGCATGTCATCACACTCCCTCGAGAAGCTAAAAGTTAAAAATATGCCAGATACCTTGAAGAAAACAACAATAATACACAAGGACCAGCATGGTGTTTCGGGAGCGCCACTCGTGCCTCTCGCAACTGTTAGCTCAGCCATGAAAAAAAATTATAGAAGGGCTAGAAAATAAAAATGCTATCGACGTGGTCTACCTTGATTTTGCAAAAGCATTTGACAAGGTAGACCACGGCATAACTCCGTCCACAAGAGACTAGACTCAGGAATCTCAGGAAAACTTGGTGTGTGGCGTGCACTGTTTCCTTTCCTGTTTCCCTCACTGACAGGGAACAAGCTGACGCGTGTTGGTGGTGCAGTGTCCCAAGCCGTGCCATTGTCACTAGTGGGGTGCCACAAGGGTCAGTTCTTGGACCTATACTTTTCTTGCTGTCACAATATCATAGACATAAATAAACATGTCATGCATTCGTCTGGTCGCCTCCTTTGCTGACGGAGCACTCGTGTATTAAGGGAATGATGTCTTCTACAACAGATTCTGATTTTACTTTCAGTGCAGATCTCACACCAAATTTACTCATGGCGCAGGCGCAAAACAACATGTCCTTTAACAATAACAAATTTTAACACCCTGAAATTATAGTGTAGACCGAAATATGAATATCCACACATAACACAGCAGATGACAGGGCTCTTTGCATTGATTACAAATGATTGATGTAAAATATCTTGGTATATACACTCAGGGCCGAGATGGTTACATTTGGAATGCATATAAACCAATGTGGTCAAAGAATGCTTGTAACCAAGCTGGATGGATCCTACGAACCTTCCGAACACGTGACGACGATCCCCCCATTGCTGACGCTCTACAGTCACTGGTCATTATCCACTTGGTTTGGAATACTGCTAGTCAAGCTAATGTAGCCCATGGAAGGTGGTGAGAGAAGCAATTACTCGAAGCAGGCATTCTCCAAACACGCTCTATCAAATCACCAAACCAATAAAAATCTCTGCTGTCTGCAACACCTACACTACTGGGGAAGGTTGGAAACTCTCATCAAGCTTTTCTCTATTAGAAAGTGGGCAGGGACAGAAATGCCACCATCTTCTATGTCTACAAAATATTGATTGGCCTCACAACCAACAACCTTAATATAGGTTTTCACATCCATCCGCAACGACTGGGCCGTCTCTTGCCACATACAGCGGGTAACAACCCCAGAGTCAGCCACCAGAGTTTGAAGATACGCTCAAAGGAGAACGCCTTTAACGACACGAGGACCTCTTCCTCTTTAACGCCCTCACCCATATATCTGCGTGACGTTCAACTGAACCAAGTCTCGAGAAATTTAACATCAACATGGAACAAATTTCTCTGGCCACTACCTGATCAAACCCAACCTGGGCCCCCGCTAAAAATCCACCTCTCGCGGAGCAGCCAGCCGGCTAAGCAACACCATCATGGACCAGCTGTGCGGTCGAGAGACTGCAGATGGAATGTACTAGTGTGTGTCGCATCAGCGTGTACCACTTTTTGCGGACAACACTGTCCTGCAACTACTACCCTACAGGACCTACAGAGATAGAGAGAGAGATGAGAGAAGATAGAGATCAGAGAGAGAGAGAGAGATAGATGTAGAGATAGAGATAGAGAGCGGAGATATAGTAGAGAGAGACCTATAGATGAGATAGAGTGAGAGATAGAGAGAGATGTAGAGAGAGGGAGAGTAGGAAGGAGAAGAGAAGAGGAGAGAGAAGAGAGAGAGAGAGAGAGAGAGAGAGAGTAGCGAGAATAGAGACGAGAGAGAGGGAGAGAGATTGAAAGAGAGAGATAGATAGAGACAGAGAGATATAGAGAGAGAGAGAGAGAGAGAAATGTGTGTGTATGTGTTAAGAGAGATAGCTACCCCTCCCCCCCTCGCACAACCCCTCCCCCCCTTACCCACCAACCCTTATACGAGTACAGTGACCGCCCCCCCCCAGACAATTTCCTAGAGCCAATTATAGAAGGTAATTAACACAGCCCCTCATTCCCCTTAATTAATAACTGCGATTACAGTCTGGGCTGGCTAAATTGAGATATATACTGGTACGAATCATTGTGTTGGGGACTGCACAAGTAATAATTGCCAGTGATTTAATAATTCTGTTTAACTCCCAGTGAGGTGGCAGTCTTGTTAACATCCACCGTTGCACCTGGCGGGTATATTTACAGATAATGAGCTTCATTCCATGCACTTTTTCATGCTTAAGCTAGAGCCAGAGTGTAATACAATTATATATTTGTGAAAGAGCAATAATTAAGCTTTCCAATAACACCTGAATCATCTTTGTACGACCACGGGTTCTCTTGCAACGATCGTGCAACTGGAGGCGAAAATACCCTAAAATGAGGAATTTTTCCCGATTTTATCCTTGTTGAGAGCAGTAGGGAGGCGGGAATGAGATACAGTATGTCTCAGTGAAGGCCACATAGCGGTGGCGAGCGGACCGAGGTCGCCTATCGTCCCTCCAAAGCTCGGTTTCTCTCTCATAGCTTATAATGGTCTCAAAAAGGCACCCGTCATATGACGGGCGCCACAGGGGTGGCTGATATTCTCTCTCCCATCATATGACTGGCACCGCGAGTTGAGGGTTAAGGGAATGTCACACAAGCGCTTTTCCTCTCAATTTTCGATGAGCAAATTTTTTCTCTTACAACTTAGTAGTTTTCCCGCATTGGAATCGACAACTAGACTGAATTCATTATATGTTTATTAGATACCCGGTACTGAAATAACTGTAAATTTAATTCAAAAGATGCCAGACCACAATTTACTGAAAAAAAGTGTCCGGAAAAGGCAATCGTGTGACCCCGAGGGGTGGAAATAAGTTATAGGTGTGGTGTGGATGTAGGTTTGCTGGAAAGTGTGAAAAGAAACACCTTGAGATGGTTCGGCCTGGCCATGTGCAACTTATGGGAAGCGAGAGAATGAATAATAGAGTGCACGAGAATGAAGTGGAAGGACAAAGAGGGAGAGGTAGACCGAGTGAGAGGTGGAAGGATGGAGTTAAAAAGTATATGAGTGAAAGCAGTGTTTTGTTAAAGAGTATACTGTAAGCCCAAAGTTCACATGTTGGCAACTAGGCTATAGCCTACAGAAACATTTGTCCCAACCTTCGACCATTGCCAACAACAAATGAGTACCGGTAAGCATCCCCCAGGCGTCATAAAGATAATTTGACGAGCATGTGTTGTCTGCGGTGGTGAAGTACAAAGGAAATCAAGCAACAACAGATCTAGTGACCCTTCTAGGCTGCTTGTCCTCCAAATAACTGAGGATCAAGTGTCCAAACAGTGGTTTAGAGTGGGTAAGGGAACATT